>JAUCMX010000003.1:10311433-10428933 GCA_033459395.1 Hemibagrus guttatus | reverse complement strand
AACAGCAAACTATCATACGAAATGTAATAATTTTATGAAATTATTGGTGACTGATAGTCTCTCTTTATAATTCCATACAAATATCAATCAAAGACACATTCAAGATTAATGGTATAATTTAAAACTGTCCCTGTTTAACAGGTGAGGAGATCAAGTAAAATTAATTCTACATAACACCGCACTCTCCTAAAAGCACCTTCTATGTATGTGTATGGTTGGATTATGTGTATGGTTAGTTTAATACAAGGACAAACTGTCTTACTTTTTTTTTTGCACAGCTAAAGTCTAAAACCTAAACTTTTCTAAATGTCATCAGCTGGTTTTCTTCAAAGTTTTTTTCCCCTTCAAATATTTCTCACAGGGAGAATAAAGGGAGGATAAAAAGGTGTTTGAAGAGTCTCCTTCACTTTCCTCCTCACTGTAAAACTCCACACAGTCTCATGACTGCAAATTCACTCAACACTGCACTAAGCTTCACTAGTGAAGCCAATGTAAGCATTAAAAAAATATTTTAAAAAATAACTGAGAGCTCAGATGAGCCTAAATAATTTGTTCAAGTGATCAAACCTAGTAAAACAGTAGGTTTTGGGTATAGCTCTTTTGGGTACTTTTCAGCTTGCACCTTTTAGTGTCAGAGGTTCAGTTAAAGGATTAAACAAGAGTTTAGGAACTAACAGATTACCTTTTATTGTACAGTCCATTTGTATCATGATAAAAAAAAATCCTGTTGCTCTTAGACTTATTGTACAAACTAAATTGTAAAATTCCTACATTGGAATATTTCAATTCCAGGTTGTAACACATGAAAATAGGGTTTAGGTGAGGTGAATACACTGAAGGCAGTGTAAGTCACGTAAAAAAAACCCTCTTGATCTAACACTTAATGTAATGTTTTTCATGTAATGATATCTTAGATATTTACATCTACCACACATTATTCTATAACCTGCAGTAATGGTAAAAGTATTGAAGATACTTGACCTTAACAAAATGTCCAAGGTAACAAAATGGCCTCCCTGGATCGGACTTGTTTGTCCAGCACATCCCACAGATGCTCGATTGGATTGAGATCTAGGGAATCTGGAGGCCAAGTAAACACCTCAAACTCATTATTGTGTTCATCAAACCATTCCTGAGCCATTTTAGCGTTGTGGCATGGCGCATTATCCTGCTGAAAAAGGCCAGAGCCATCAGGGAATACAGTTTCCATGAAAAGGTGTACATGGTCTGTAACATTGCTTAGGTCGTTGGTACGTGTCAAAGTAACATCGACATGGATGGCAGGACCCAAGGTTTCCCAGCAGAACATTGCCCAAAGCATGACACTGCCTCTGCCGGCTTGCGTCCTCTGTAGATGGCATCCTGGTGCCCTGTGTTCCCCAGGTAAGAGACGCACATGCACCCCGGACATCCACGTGATAAAGTTAAAAACCAGTCTTTAACTAGCAAGTTTATTGATTGTTATTATGGTTCTCCACTTGCTCTTGTCTGTCCTAGTTCATGCTGATTGTTGATCACCCTTGCCTTCACCTTGAACTTGATTCTGGATTACTTATTTGTCTTGATTAACACATTCAATAAAGCTGTGTACCTGCACTTACATCTGTGCTTGCAGACCTCACAAAGTAATAAAGAGATGGATCCTCTAAAAAAAGTTTTTAATAATAACAAATCATAACCTCAACTATATTTCATATAATGTTATTGTATTTTACATTATTTTAAATTGTATTATATTTTGTTATGCTACACATTTGAATAATATTCTATGTGTTATGTGATTATTTTTTCTTTTAATAATAGCAAATATTTTTTTTTACCTTTTTTTGAGTTGAGGGAATTGGAGGCCTGAGAGAAACGGATGAGGTAAACAGATGAAATATGGTAATGGGCCATTAGTGACCAGAATAATGCAGTCAAACACTAGGGTTAAACCTTTAATGCTCAAATGGTTTTCTCAGATGATACCAAGAAAACTTATTTTAAGCAGGTAATTACCAAGTCATAAATAAATCACATGTATGAGTGCTGGGAGAAAGTGTAATAGCTCCCGATGACTGCAACTGATAACAATACCATGAAGTTAACATAAAAATAGAGACCTTAATGACGTACAAACATTTGTTGAAAAACTGTCCTGTGTCCAGATAACATTCATAATCCTCCTGGTAGAATACCACATACACATGCACACAAAATAAGGGATTAAAAATGTGTGTGGAAGGAAGGATTTGACTTTAATTCATTATGGATATACATGGTTTAAGTCTTGTATTCTCAATCCCTGGGAAATTATAAGGTTTCAGGGTCAAATGAGCAACATACAGTGGTGTAAAAAAGTGTTGGCCCCCTTCCTGATTTCTTATTTTTTTGCATGTTTGTCACACTTTAATGTTTCAGATAATCAAACACATTTAAATATTAGTCAAAGATAACACAAGTAAACACATCATGCAGTTTTTAAATAAAGGTTTAAATGAATGGAGGGTTTTCGAGCATGAACCACCCTTTTAAGGTCATGCCACAGCATCTCAATGGGATTGAGGTCAGGACTTTGACTAGGCCACTCCAAAGTCTTCATTTTGTTTTTCTTCAGCCATTCAGAGGTGGACTTGCTGGTGTGTTTTGGATCATTGTCCTGCTGCAGAACCCAAGTTCTGAAAAACAAAATGTAGACTGCGGCATGACCTTAAAAAGGTGGTTCATGCTCAAAACCCTCCAATGTGGCTGAATTACAACAATTCTGCAAAGATGAGTGGGACAAAATTCCTCCACAGTGCTGTAACAGACTCATTGCAAGTTATTGAAAACGCTTGATTGCAAGTTGTTGCTGCTAAGGGTGGCCCAACCAGTTATTAGGCTTAGGGGCAAACACTTTTTCACACAGGGACATGTAGTTTTGGATTTTGTTTTCCCTTAATAATAAAAACCTTCATTTAAAAACTGCATGATGTGTTTACTTGTGTTATCTTTGACTAATATTTAAATGTGTTTGATTATCTGAAACATTAAAGTGTGACAAACATGCAAAAAAATAAGAAATCAGGAAGGGGGCCAACACTTTTTCACACCACTGTACATGTCATTGTGGAGGCCTGGAATAGTGCATATATTGTCATAAGAAAAAGAAAAGAAAAAAATATCAAAAATCAAATATTTTGAAAAAGAAAAAGGTCTGTAAAAATATCTTTGAAATAAATGTGGGTTTATTAGTCTGTTCATGGGAAAAGCATCTAATATTTATAACCATTATATGTGTGAAAATGTAAAAGTATATACGTAAACACTTCTTCAAAACCTTAAACATAAAACTGCATTTTCAGAAAAAAAAAAGAATTATATAGATGATTTTTTCTGTCAGAAAGGGAAACACTTTGTTATATGGTTCTAGATAACATCTTCAAGTGTTCCCTGAGAGAGACACCCGAAGTTAAGATTGAACCTTTCTTTTGGGTTAATTATATATGTGTTTATTATAATTAATACTTATAGGTGTGAGAATGACGTGTTATATCTGTTACGGGTAGCAGGGCTGAGGGTGAACCACTAGGGGGCCCTCAGTAGGGGTTGTCATGTCTGTTTATGTTTTGGCCATGTGTGTGTTTAAGCCCCGCCCTAGCCTAATGTGTGTTCCTGCCCCTGATCACCTGTTCCCAATGTTTCCCTGATTATGTTTCCTATATATAGTCCTGTCTGTGTCATCATTATTTGCTAGTCTTCGTTTGTATGTAGGCCGAAGTGGTGTCGCGGTTTCTGTTTCATGTTCATGTCTTGTGTTCTATGTTTAATAAACCCCTTTTTGTTTCACGGAAGCTTCGCGTTGGGTCTGTTATATCCAGCCGGACACCGCCGGTTGTAACAATATCGTACATATTCATTTTAAATAAATACACATCTATGACAAAAAAAGGTAACTTCACCTGTTAAGCTCTTTTAAAGAGCTAAATTTGTAAATGTTTAAGATGAAAATTTCTATGCTATGATATGTAAAAAAAATTATTGGCATCTATAAAAACAGCTGTGAACACAGTCACTCGAAGATTATATTTGTAATGAAACAAGTAATCCCATGCTATTGGGAATGACAATGCTCTGAATGTTTTCTGGCCTTGAGCTTCATTCAAAAAAATCCACATTTTACTAAAGCTGCCTTTCTCTGTAAGATATGCAAATGGGATTCAAACATGAATACATAAGCGGGAAAGCCAGGGTAATAGGATTTCCTTCCTGCATTCCTGTTAGATATTTTATGTCATTTATTTATATATATATGAACAAAGCTTAGGATTACAGGCCTATACCACAAGTCATTAGAATTTTAATTTGTCTGCGCATGATATACAGTATGCACTGACCTATAGGCTAGTGGGAGACAAATAATCCTTGGAACATCGTATTAAAGCTTAGTGGGGATGCCTGTGGATTTGTGAGGTTGTAAACATGGATCTGAAATGTTCTGGTCCAAGTAAGAGTTCACATTATTGATGCTGTCTTCATCCAAGAGATATAGAACAGGCATAAAGAGAAATAGCTCAGTAAAACCAGACTAAAGTGGTGTTTCTTTCTTCAATCTTTACACAGATAAGAATTTATTACAATGCATATAGGAAATTTATTGCTACTTGCATGTAGAAGTAAAAATGTATTATTCAAAATTGAACCTGAGATTTGAAGAGGAGTGTGGTGTAGAGGTGTTCATATGGACTGGGATCCCATAGGACACAAATAAAAAAAATGCAGCAGGAGCAGGTGGTCAGATATGAGTATTGTAGGACAAAGAGAAGAGAGAGAGAGAGAGAGAGAGAGAGGGGAGAGAGAGAGAGAGAGAGAGAGAGAGAGAGAGAGAGAGAGAGAGAGAGAGAGAGAGAGAGAGACGCGAGAGAGAGAGAGAGAGAGAGAGAGAGAGAGAGAGAGAGAGAGAGAGCCTTATAATAATAAAGTTCACAGTTTCCAATAATATTCATTAAAATTCTAATAATGATCTTGTTTTGAAAATATGGCCCATGGCCTGTGAGCAGTCTGGGAAGGGTTCTGATCCAGCTCACTAAATTTACAATATATTTTAAACAAACGGAAAGATTTGAAACAAGCTAGAATCTGTTATTCCAGTAGGGGGCAGAATGAAGCAAAAAAATCTCAGGGCCACAAACTAGTGAGTGATAGGGATGAATTTGCAATTACTATTTATTTATTTATTTTATTTTTTTTTTTCCCTTCTAAGGGCATTGGTGGCTCAGTGGTAGGTTTCTCGCCTATCATGCGGAAGGCCCGGGTTCGATTCCCAGCCAATGCCTCAACCCCACCCACTGGATACAGTGCTGGTCCCAAGCCCGGAAAAATGGGAGGGTTGCGTCAGAAAGGGCATCCGGCGTAAAACATTTGCCAAGTTGTTGTGCGGACCAGTTGGTCCGCTGTGGCGACCCCGAACAGGGAGCAGCCGAAAGCAATATTATATATTATGTTTTTTTTCTCTTCTTGTTGGTTTTGTATGCTAATGACTTGCAGTCTCAGTTCATGTGTTGTGTAGTTGATATATGTTCAATCTGTTTGCGCAGTGAGATGAATGCCAATAAATGAGGCCATTAAAAGGAAGCTGTCGATGTGTTATTGGCATATTAAACTGCCTTTTAAACTTTTGTTTTAGAACACAATAACCTTGAATTAATGCTGTTCTTTTTTATTATTTCCTATGCAGTAAAATATAGGTAAATCTTTTTTAAATCACTTATATATATATATATTTTGGGGAATCCGAGCCAACTAAATAGCACGTAGAGGTAGAATCAATTGTTGGACTGGGTCAGAACTGTAGAAGTAGGTCACAAATTTGTATTGACTCTACAGCTACAAGTAGCTCCTCAAGCTCCTATTAGAAAACCAGACTCGCTCATCCATGTCTTTATGGACCTTGCTTTGTGCACTGGTGCACAGTCATGTGGGAACAAGAACGGGACATCCACAAACTGTTCCCACAAAGTTGGGAGCATGAAATTATCCAAAATGTCTTGGCATGCTGAAGCATTAAGTGTTCATTTCACTGGAACTAAGGGGCCAAGCCCAACCCCTGAAAAACAACACCTGAACTCAATGATATGGCAAAACTTTTGGCAATATAGTGTACATAGTATTCATGAATGAAGTATTCATTCATTCATTGTCTACCGCTTATCCGAACTATTCTCGAGTCATGAGGAGCGTGTGCTCAGGCGTCATGGCAGGATACACCCTGGACGGAGTGCCAACCCATTGCAGGGCACACACACACGCACACACACTACGGACCTACAATGCATGTCTTTGGACCGGGGGAGGAAACCGGAGTACCCGGAGGAAACCCCCGAGGCACGGGGAGAACATGCAAACTCCACACACACATGGCGGAGACAGGAATCGAACCCCCAACCCTGGAGGTGTGAGGCAAACGTGCTAGCCACCGTGCCCCCCTACATAAAGTATATAAAACTTAATTTATATTGCATGTTTCTAAGTTTAAGGCTAAAAAGTGCTCCACAATAAAATAATAAAACCAAATCTGTAATAAAAAAAATATTCATAAAAATAAAAAAATACTCATAAAAATTCAAGACACACAAGACTGGCAACAACAGACAGAAACAATAAAGAAATACTTGACAAAACACACTGACAAAGTAGACTACAATGACTTTAAGTGGAGATTGGACAAAACAGCACACCTGAGACATCACCACACAGCGCAGTAGACTCCTTAGTCCTATCTTAATCAGTTAAAGGGAAAATTCATATAGTAATGCAGATCCTGAAAACACACAGACACTTCTATGGAGAATAAATGCTGTTTAATAACACAGCAACCATATGTTCCTATATAACATGTCCAGTTATAGCTTTGTAAACTGTTCATAAATGATTTAATGTTGGACATTAAAAATAAAGTAAGATTTAGTTTGGAAGGCTTTTAATAAGTCAAACCAGTAAGCAAACCGGAGGAGCGTGAAGTGCGATGAAGTGCAATGCTTCCATCTAGTGGAAGAATGGAGTCAGTCCACAAGCTAGTGAGTGAGTGAGTGAAGATACCCATGCATGAGGCACAGAGTTATATAAAGGTATATGTTATGTATTCTATTATATTTCATTTTAAATGATATGTCCAATATAGACACTTCCTAGTCTTGGGAGAGGGAAGTCTGGGCATCCCTGCTTAGACTGCTGCCCCCGAGACCCGGCGCTAGATAAGCGGAAGATAATAATGATGATGATGATGATGATGTCCAATATATTAAATGCCTATTGCTACCTACAATATCAAGAAAGATGGCTTGGTTTAGATATAGATACTTTATGCTTATGCAAGTTTCCTTAGAAGGAAATCTTTCCTTAAAAGCTTTTATCATTTTAGTGAGTCTACCTTAGAAAAAAGGTACCAGTTTAAGCTGGCACACACATTTTTAAAAAATCCTTGCAGTGTCCTGGACTCTGACGACACCATGATAAAATAAAATCCTGGACCATAACAAGACCTTTTATTACCAACATACATCACACTAATGCCCTTTCTATCACGTTTATGGACTATATGACATATTTGGATAAAATTTCTGCCATGTTGACATTTTTCAAGGTGACTAAGATTACTCATGACTATAAACACTTGTCATAGCTATGATGGATAATCTAGTAGCACATGTTGAAGCACATGGCTATACTATAACAGGAGGCCAGAAAAGAAGACCTGTGCTCAGTGTAATGTCTCAGAAATATTTGCACAGAAATTTTACGGTCATGTAAACACACTGTAAATCAGCTAGTAAAAAACAAAGTCTATGTAATATATCATGGCATAAAGGTATAGCTAATTACAACCCCATTATAGTGAAGCTGAAACGAAAATATGATGATGATGATGATATTTTACAGATATAGTAGCACACAAGCAAACCTTCTAGCAATTATTCACCACTAGAGGGCACAATCGAGCTTTCTTTCGTTCACTGCTAGCACACCGTACATCGAGAGATGATATAACTGAATTCATTTGAATTTCTAGTGGCAGTAGCAAACAGTAGGACTCTCTATCAGGTCTACATCAGATCTGAGTTCTGGAGAAACAGATACAACCTGCTCCCAAGAGACTGGAACCTGTGATCTATACAATGTCAGTGCAGACCATAACACTTCTCCAGAGCTTGACTGGCTGAAGTGTTTTTGCTGCGAGTTGTTGCCAAATCCCACCCAGTAGCTAGCAGGATATCCACAAACCTGAGAAGTCTAATACACTTTCTCTAAGATGCCTGGAACAGTGTCTTCCTAAACTGCTGCTTGTTTAGATGGGATTTAAGAGGCGGGAGAACCAGGAATGTGGAATGTGTTAAATTCATGTTACTATAAGGAGTTCTCGACAGTGATATAAAAGAATTTTGAGTAAAACAAACATAGAGTATATCTGTTTCCGCCTCGGATTCTTAAATTAACTAAATTGTATAGAGAGTCCAGTTACTTGTTTGTCAAAAAATGATATCAAATCCCCTGAATGTTTTCAGACATTTCTGAAATGAGCCAAGTAAATCAACTGAGACAGTTGCTTTAATTTGTGAAAATTGGTAGTATGAGAGAAATCATAGTGGTGATGGGGATATTAGTATAATCAGCACGTAGCTGTTTAAGGATGTATCATGAATTCCCCGATCAATGCGAGAAACAGCTTGAAGCACAACAAGCTTTGTTTTCATGTTTGTTTTGAGTTTGTCTTGTGGTTTTGTTTAATTCATGGAGGTTCTTTTATGTTTTGAGTCTTGTCACTTTTCCTGATTGTTTTCACTTGCTCTCAGTTCTGCTGTGATTAATTAGTCTATTTTTACCTTCCTATGTCTTGGTCTCATAATAAAGACTTCATACATTTGTAGTTCTGAGCTGCGATATCCTGTGTCATGTTCATTCTTCTTTTAACTCTTGCTTGTGTTTTGGTATTGATAACAGACTACTAATGTTCATCTACTTGTTCTTGGACTTGTATATGGAATAATGCTGATGATTATTGGATGAATCCTAACAGTCACCAAACTGATCTCATGCATTTATTTCCTGCCTCAACTCACTGCACGTTATAAGTTATCTATTAAAGTTTAGTGCCAGAGCTAAAGTCATCCCAGTAAAGTCAGTCCACTCTGGGCCAATTTGGTGACGTTCCCAAGCAGTTATTTTCCGTTAGAATGTACTTGAATGGTGAAAAAAACCCATGTTGTAGAAATAGATAAAACAGTGTGATTTGACATGGATTTGAAATCACTGTTAAAATCTGACAAAAATAGCAATAAAGTAAAACAGGGTCTTGGGCTTTTTTCTTGTTCCTGCTACTGTGCATGCCCATTTCATCATTATTTAAACAGAGCAATCGGTGCACCTGTCAGTGCAGGAATGTCACACATTTTTTCACTAACATCATATAGCTGCCACTGTGGGCATCACATGCTGCCCAATTCATATTTCAAGCAGTGAAATAGCCTGTCTTAACCTACACGTTCTACATCTGAGCTCTTCTTGTTATTCAGAAATACCACAGGTGCTGGAGATGTGCCCTTGTCCTAACCCTGCCCACAATCAGCTATTATTGCACAGATGAACAATGCTTGGAAGAGGCCGTTAATTCCCCAATTTTGCATATATCAGCAAACAAGGAGGAGTGAAAGCCACGCCCTCCAATCTAGAAAACAGAGCTGATCAGAGCTCAACAAGATTCATGAGATTCAATAAACTCTCAACAGAACATAGTATATTACACAATTCAGTGGTCCAGGTACTTGTATTTGAGAGTTTTTTTTGTTTTTTGTTTCTTTGCAGTGGAGAGTAAAACAGTAGATCTGTCCATATTTATGGGACATGGGTTTCTTTTGGTTTTTTTTTGCAAAGCTTCAAAATGTTAAGGTCGTAGTCTGTTTGCTATCTACACAATACTGTAAGCTGGCTTTCAGCAGAAAAATAAATGTTTATAAATCTCCTTTTCATTATGTCTTTTTGATAAATATGAGTGTAAATGTGTAAATGCAGCTGGAGGTTTGTAGTTAGTCACAACTCTTTACTGAAAGCAAATTTAGTGATTGAACAGGAAAACAGAAAACGGGTTCACTAAACTACAATGTTCTGTAAGGTGGTGGAGAGAAGTTACCAGCTGGCCAAGGAGAGAGGAAGAGAGACGGTGAATACTCACTCACTGACACACACACACACACACACACACACACACACACACACACACACACACACCAGCCCTGTCACCTGCACTACTTACTGTAATGTTGGTTAACTCCCAGTGGCTGTGTACAGATGGCAGTTTCAATGGACTCTCATTTATCATCATTCACAATCTAATCCAGTCAAATCAGTGCTGACCTTCCAGTCGCACCCACACTGATTGTCTGTAATTTGAATGCTTTACACACACGCGCAGAGAGAGATAGAGAGAGGAAAGAGAGAGAACTCTAGGAGTCTGAAGAGTCCTGACACTCTAAATGTTCACTTTAAAGTAAGTATACAGAAATCAAGTTTGCTCTTACACATTCCTCTCTCTTTATCTCCAGATGAACTTCAAATACACTTGCCAACACTGTGTCTTTAAAGATCTCTCTCTCTCTCTCTCTCTCTCTCTCTCTGTCTCTTCTTTTGTTGTCAGAATGAAGAGAGTGCATTTTAATCAAGGGCACACAGGCACACAGAGACTGAATGAAGCCTATTTTAAAATTTCCAAATGGAGTGCACTAATTGGTCCCGTTTTATTGACAGCAAGGCCGCACGGCTAAATTCTGACCCTCTCTTTACTACACCGTTCATTCACAAGGCTCAGGAATCTATCTACTAGCTAATGTGGACAATCATTTGTGTTAATCACCTATACACATAAATCAGTGTCACTTTAAATTACGGTTCCCGTAACTAACATTATTTAATGCATTAGTTCAGATGAATCACCATGAATAATTGGCAAGTAATAAGTGATTGAATAATTTAGTCCACATAAATGATCTAACTAAATTACAGCATGTTACAAAGAACTTACTGGGTGCTAGTCAAAATATTACAACTTGCTTTTCAGCTTCTGTTCTTAATTTTTCTACCAACAATGCTTTTTCATTAAGGTGATGTTCATATTGGCATTTGATTGTATGAATATTGTTTAATGCAGGTGTTGATTATTTGTCTTATTTCATTAATTATTTTATTATTATATTCAAAAATAAAACAAGTGTTGAATACTTTGTCACTGTTACCTGTTTAACGGTTTTTGTTTGGTTTTCTTTCAAATACTGCACTTTCATTTCAAGTGGTTGAGTTTATTTTAAAGAAAGGAAAGTATTATGGTAGTTGATAGAGCTTTAAGTTATTTTTATATTTGACAATAAGTGTTTTTGTTCTCAGCTACAATTTGTTGCAAACTTTTTACTTATTTTTATTTTTTTATTTTTTTTTTTTACAAATAAATGAAAATCCTGTGGAAATTAACATCCCCCCTCTTGCTGTATCAGAATCTCACAGATTTAATTATGATGGTCAGTGTCACAATAATGTGCCTATTCCTAAGGTCAAGCTGCTTCATTCTTTCAGTTTTTTTGATTACATGAATAACTTTTTACATACTGTAAATAGTAGATTATAAGGCTATATATTTTATGCTGATGTATGGTATTTCTAAAGCGTTAAAAAGGAAAAAAACATTAACAATGAATATCAAATCTAATCGAAAACCGTTAGCACAGAGCCATGATACAAACCAAATTGAGGTTTGTGTGAACCGTTCCACTCTAGTCACTCTACTCACACATGCCTGTTAATACAAGGTCTTAGAAATGAACATGATACATGATTCAGTTAACATTATTCTAAATCAAGGAACACAAGGGGAACATGGGGCTGTAAAATAGCAGGACTTGAGATCACACCTGTGTCCTGCATAATCAGTTATAAACAAATGGCAAGCGAAGATTCAGAAGAAAAAAGTTCAAATTCAGCACAGTCAATATTTCAGTATTTAGTAACTAATGCTTTTGTGTGACGGGCAATTACAGTATTTGTGCAGTAATCTTATTCTGCTTTACATAAAAAAAAAAAAAAACTATGAAAAAGACATTTTACTTGGTGACTGGTCAAATATCAACAATAAAAGTTGAGCTATTGGGTTATTGGGTTGCTGTATAACATCAGTAACGTTAATATAGACTGCTGCTCAAGAGGTAGTGACTATGTTAGCTTACTTAGCTAACTAAATAGTAACTAGCCATACACTACATGATTATGATAATGACAGATGTATTCACATACACAAGAAAATCCTTCAATGCTACGAGCTAACATTAGATTCATATTAAAGAAAATGGTCATTATGATTATCACAGGACGTGGTGACCTCTACATTTTCGCAAATATGATGTTGAATTCTTGTAAGATGAAATGGTATGTTACTGAGGCAGAGCATCTATCTGAATATGAAAGAGTCTTTCTTCTGTTCTACAACTTAAATCCTGCAGATAACTGCACTGGTGTGCAGGTGCCGGATGTGGTCAGGGATTTTTTACATCGTAGGCTACAGTATTTCAGGCTGTGACACTGCAGTTTTAAATGCTCTAACAAACTGTTTGGGTTCTCTGCACTTAATGAAAATAAAAAATATATGTTACATTTGTTCAAATAAAATGCACGCACTGTAGCTTGGTTTGCTGTGCTGTAATTGGACAAATACGAGTAACGAGATGTGGGATATGGTAGTGGAGTAGAAAGTATGATAGGTTACTTCAAAATGTAGTGGAGTGAAAGTAAAAAGTCTCAAAAATATTTCATACTTTAGTAAAGTACAGATACTGGAAAAATATACTTAAGTACAGTAATGAATTGCATTTACTTCGTTACTGACCACCACTGGTCATAATGTGAAGGAGACTATTTCTAAACCTGCTAGAAATATAAAAGATTCTGTGCTTATGTCCATACAATCAGTCATGTAATACCGAGCTGTTTGTTCCTTGCTGTTGTTAACTGATTACACGTCAACCAGTAAGATTACATCTGAGGCAAACCTGAGTAGTGTGGGGCACCAGAAAGGTCAGTCGGGCTTTGTCAGCTAAGCTCATTACAAAGCCTTTAGGATAAGTGATGTTTGAGGGGAAGCTCATTGTGAGTGGCTTTGTGTCAGTGTGTCATTTCACATAAGCAGAACTTATGGTTGATTTTGAAATGTTACCCTACAACAAATCAGTCACCTCACCAAACTCTACAATAAACCACATCTCTTATAATGATACCGTTATTGTACTTAAGCCTAGGTGATGTTTTCATGAGTGTAACATAAGAAAAAGTGAAAACTCTAGCTTTAAAATAATTGTGTATGGTCAGTGTATAATGCCTGTCCATCAAGGAGTGAATGTGCTGTATATAATAATGGTACTTTATTACTTACTAAGGTACGCTGAATTGGTACCAGCAATGGGACATTGATTGTACCTTTAGTATATACATATATTTTAGCTGGAAACCTTTAAAAATTATTAGACCTTAAGAACCATTATTCTATTAAATTATTAAAAGGTGTACCACATGCAGTTTCCTTGTTAATGCTACAAAACAAAACCCTTGTACTCTTGTACGACAAGGAAACATATAGTTCATTTATTTATGAGAGTGCACACTATCCAGTGTACCACCCTCAATCTGAGTGCTATAATGTGGTGAGATTTTAACTCTCCAGCTGATGAAGAGCTACTTCCTGTGTCCAGTAAAGTGATTTAGTGATTTCCTGTGTGCTGGCTGTGTTAACATATGGGTTGGAATGCGCTCATCATGAAAAGAAAAATTCCACACCAGACAGGAAATAAGAGATAGGAAATAAGATAGGTATGGAATCTAAACATTTTTAGGGCTTTTTTACACTGTTAGGAGAATGAATATTCTGATGTTTTAAGTCCATCTGGCTGGACTCATGTTTTGTTTGAATATTCGCCATAGATGTTTTGGTACGATAAAAGACTTTGATGTAGAGTTCTCCTTCTGTTTTATCAAGTTTAATGCAGGAAGTGAGCAGTGCACATTTTCAGCGTGCATGCTTTATCCAGATTCCTCATGGCCTCGTATGTGAATGCCCTGCATCCTGGCCTGGAGATAACTCTATCGAATTACCTGGCTTGTGTCTGTGAGTCTGTTTTTGTCAAACTCATGATGAAGCTTGAGGGTCTTCAGCTCTGAAAACTGCAGTGCTGAATCACGTTTTTGACTGCAGTAGGAAAATACACCGGTCCTAGCTATATAAATGTCAATTTGTACTATAAACACTGTCTTAAAGATTTGTCTACACTATATCCTTCTCATTTGTGTAAAGCAGGCTTGATTTATCTCTTGCATGGGACAGTTAAAACGATCAGATGTAATTTGCAAAGAACAAGCCTGCTGATAATAAAGTCTGGTCATTAAAATCTTATCTAGCATATCAGAGATCTGTGTTTTGTTTACAAGCTACAAATTAGCTTGATACAAAGTAAGTGCCTGGCTTGTGTGTACTTTACATATAACCAGAGACTAAGAAATAGATGCAAATGTGCCACGAACATGCAGTAGACACTGCCGGGCTGGGCTGGGTGAGTGAGAGGGTTATAGAGCAGTGGGGAAACAGCTATTAAAACACATGCTGCTGAGACAAGTGGCAGAATTCAACAGCTGCCAAGACAAAGGTTCACACTCGCACGCACACTTACACACACGCACACAAATGCAAATGAAGCAAGCTCAATCTGTCTTCTTAAATGGAATGAAATGAGTTGAAAAATAAGAAACAGGGGGTCTTAATAAGGAAAATTGCTTCAGCTACAGCATTCCTTTGTAGCACAATTTGCAGAGTTCCATCTGTTATTGGCAGTTCACAGTGATCTATTAAAGTAATTTTGCCGCCACGTAAACCCGAAATCAAAATGTGTTTTTCTTTTGTAGCTTGACATGTTTCTCAGGAATTTGCTGGATAATAGCTGAGGGATGGGGAGGTGGTTCGTGATGTGGCATTGAATATTATTTTTTCCTGATTTGAGTGTACATGATTATGCAATCTAAAGTTTAAGACTATGGGAGGAAGAGATATTTCTTTACATGACATACATGTATCTGCAACTCCTATGATTCTCAGCCCACGGTCACATCACATGACCTCCTGCTGCACCAGTCCCTGCGATTACTAATGGAGGTCACCTGTTTGCAATCACACTAACCCATTTAAATAACCAGGATTCTCTGCTTTACCTTATAAGTCCTTGCTTCAGCGTTGTGTGTCTGTAATGATTCCATGCCTTAATATTTATTTATTTATTTATTTATTTATTTATTTATTTATTTGGGCATTTTAGATCATAGCCCACTTGATGTGTACTGCTTTGGTTTTAGTTTGGTTTTAAAACATTTTTTAATTGGCTTTGGCAGAGATATTACCAAAAATTTACAAAGAACAATTTTTTGTCTTCAAGTCAAATATATGCACCAAATATGGAAACTTTTTAGACTTACATATGGCTTGTCAGCAATAAATCAAGCTTTCCTGTCTTTAAGCACTTTTGTTGTCCACACAGTTATCATATCTTAAATAGAGACCTCATAGAGAGTGTCTCAGATAATCTAAATTTAGTCTATTTCCCACACATATCTACAGTAAAACTGTGCTAAATTAAGCCTGACAGAAAGTTAGTTTAAATTCAACATTTCTGGTTTTCTTGTGCCTAAAATACATGATTTTTTTTAAAAGTAAAATTAAGTAAAGCAGCAAAAGTAAAAAATAGTTATTTTCTAATTCTAAATGAATAGTCCTTGAATCTTAAAGTAGATAAAAACATTAATCAGGCAGGATTAGGTTTACATGTGGAGCTAGGCAACACTCTAATGCTACTCTGTGATTTTTTTTCCCTTCTGGATCGGTTATGTTAGTGCTTTTATCCCTTCTCCCCTAAGGTTTACACACCAAATTACCTATAGTTTCAAACCAACTCTACAGCAATCTGATCGTTTTAGTCTCACCTGAATAGACACCTCTGTAAATCTGAAGGCAGGAGCTCAATTTTTTCTGAGCTCAATTACACAATTTCAAATGTCATGTTTGTGTACACATGATAGGCACTAGATTAATCTGCTTGCCGTTATTTTCCCTGTGGTACTAACACTCAATTGACAAAGAAATACAGTGGTGTGAAAGTGGTCCAGATTTATTATTTTTTTGCATGTTTGTCACACTTTAATGTTTCAGATAATCAAACACATTTAACCGCCCCCCAAAAAAAACAAAAACAAAAAAAACATAACTTAACTGTGGTTTATCACACCTGAGTTCAATTTCTCTAGCCACACCCAGACCTGATTACTGCCACACCTGTTCGCAATCAAGAACTCACTTAAATAGGACCTGCCTGACAAAGTGAAGTAGACCAAAAGATCCTCAAAAGCTAGACATCATGCCGAGATCCAAAGAAATTCAAAAACAAATGAGAAAGAAAGTAATTGAGATCTATCAGTCTGGAGAAGGTTATAAAGCCATTTCTAAAGCTTTGGGACTGTCGCAAACCACAGTGAGAGCCATTATCTACAAATGGCGAAAACATGGAACAGTGGAGAACCTTCCCAGGAGTGGCCGGCCGACCAAAATTACCCCAAGAGTGCAGCGACAATTCATCCAGGAGGTCACAAAAGACCCCACAACAGCATCCAAAGAACTGCAGGCCTCACTTGCCTCAGTTAAGGTGAGTGTTCATGATTCCACCATAAGAAAGAGTCTGGGCAAAAATGGTTTGCATGGCAGAGTTCCAAGATGAAAACCGCATAACATAAAGGCTCATCGCAGTTTTGCCAGAAAACATCTTGATGATCCCCAAGACTTTTGGGAAAATACTCTGTGGACTGACGAGACAAAAATTTAGCTTTTTGGAAGGTTTGTGTCCCATTATGTCTGGCGTCAAAGTAACACCGCATTTCAGAAAACGAACATCATACCAACAGTAAAATATGGTGGTGGTAGTGTGATGGTCTGGGGCTGTTTTGCTGCTTCAGGACCTGGAAGACTTGCTGTGATAAATGGAACCATGAATTCTGCTGTCTACCAAAAAATCCTGAAGGAGAATGTCTGGCCATCTGTTTGTGACCTCAAGCTGAAGCGAACTTGGGTTCTGCAGCAAGACAATGATCCAAAACACACCAGCAAGTCCACCTCTGAATGGCTGAAGAAAAACAAAATGAAGACTTTGGAGTGGCCTAGTCAAAGTCCTGACCTCAATCCCATTGAGATGCTGTGGCATGACCTTAAAAAGGTGGTTCATGCTCGAAAACCCTCCAATGTGGCTGAATTACAACAATTCTGCAAAGATGAGTGGGCCAAAATTCCTCCACAGCGCTGTAACAGACTCATTGCAAGTTATTCGAAAACGCTTGATTGCAGTTGTTGCTGCTAAGGGTGGCCCAACCAGTTATTAGGCTTAGGGGGCAAACACTTTTTCACACTTTTTCACTTTTTACTTTTTCACACAGGGCCATGTAGTTTTGGATTTTGTTTTCCCTTAATAATAAAAACCTTCATTTAAAAACTGCATGATGTGTTTACTTGTGTTATCTTTGACTAATATTTAAATCTGTTTGATTATCTGAAACAGTACAGTGTGACAAACATGCAAAAACATAAGAAATCAGCCAACACTTTTTCACACCACTGTATTTATTCTGTTGTTGTTCTTTTGGCTGCTCCCTGTTTGGATTCCCCACAGCCGAACATTTAGTCTGCATGTTTCAATTTGGCACAGGTTTTTACGCCGGATGCCCTTCCTGACGTAACCCTCCCATTTTATCTGGGCTTGGGACCGGCACTGAGAGTTAACTCTTCAGTGGCTGGGTTAGAACCCGGGCCATGGCGATGAGAACGTGGGATCCTGTCGCTGGACCACCAAGAGGCCATTTGTTCTGTCCCCTACTTAATCTTATTTTTGTTAATATTTTTAGGTGACTAAAAATTATGAAGTGACAATGTTTTTTGAAAAGTCACCACGTTAAGGACCACGTTATATTTTACATGTGATCTATGTGGGTGTGGTCACCAACAAAATAACAAGCAAAAACACAAAGCAGGAAAAATATTGTGCAAAGAAGCATGAAATAAAATTCTTTAAATCCTTGTATTATATCTCTCAAGGTTATAATAGATAGGTTAAGATGAATAAATATTGATCAAAGTATAGCAGAAATGCTCTACAAGGGGACAAATAAGTGAAAGGTTTTGAAAGCTGTTCAGAGGATATCATTGAGGATAATAATAATATTTTGTTTGTGTTAAATACATGTCTTTGTTTTTTGAACTTTTACACACCACTGAACACCTCAATTTGATAGACAGTCAGGCAGACAGACAGATAGACAGACAGACGGACAGACATATCCTGGTTTGGGACTACTTGTTCCCTTAAAGGGGTCAATCACTGCAAATCACTAAATCATTAATATCTTCAAATTGTTATAAACATTAATCACTGCAGATCACTACAGTTTGTGAAAATCAAAACATAAATGGTTTGATGAGGATGGAAATGGTGTAATACATATAATTTTGGCCATCACAATCACCAGACCTCAACTCAGTTGAATATGTATAGGAGAACTTGGAGTGACATGTTAGACAGAATTCTCCGTCACCATCAACTAAACCAACTAAGGGAATGTCTTTGGCAAGAACAGATCCAGTCTCTCCACTACAGTTCCAGAGACTTATAGAATCTAATCAAAAGTGAAATAAAACTCTTACTGATCTGTAGATAGACTAGATACTTAATATAGGGAAAGAAGCTTCTGAAGGCCTTTATGACCGTAACATTTCTAGCTGTAGTAGCGGTAAAAGTCTATTAGAAATGACTAGTGATTTGTCCAAACAATACAGTTAATTCTAAAAATGATTCTTGATATTTGACAGTTATTCTTAGTATGTATAATGCTGGTACAGTAATATAATGGAATGTGTAAAAGTTGTGTATGCGCTGTACGTCTCTGAGTAAAATATATACAAACAGGAAGGTGGTAGCTTAGTGTTCAAGGCATTGAACTTGTGCTCAGAAGGTTGAGTTTGAATTCCAGGTTCACCAAGCTGCCGCTGCTGGGCTCCTGATCAAGGCCCTTAACCTTTAATTTCTCAGTTGTATAAATGATATAAATGTAAGTTGCTCTGGATAAGGGTATTTATAATTTAAATATGGATTGTTATTTATGGCTGTGCCTTTATTAAGATGAACAGCAATTTCTCATCGCTAATGAAACTCTCAGCTTATCGATTAGTGGTTTCATTTGTGCATTCAGCCATTCTGCCCCAATCTATTCTCAATCAAAGTTATTTTCTGTGCTTTGGTGTGTTCGTATTTCCAAGATGAATGTACTCACAGCTGATGTTAAACTTCATAGAGCTGAGATATCTTTATGCTCCTCATCTGCTGAGATAGAGATCACACTGCAGCCTGAAACCCCTCAGCTGTGGTTCTCTGTGGAGTGCGTGCATGTGTGTGTGTGTGTGTGTGTGTGTGTGTGTGTGTGTGTGTGTGTGTGTGTGTGTGTGTGTGTGTGTGTGTGTGTGTGTGTGTGTGTTGCCTGAGAAGCTTCTCCAGCCTTGATCACTGCCAGAACTGGAAGATTATGAGCTTCAGTAGATGATGTGTTTATTCAGGTGTGTGCAGGGGAAGAAAAAGTGACACCATCTGCTCAAATAAATAAATATATAAAGATAAATATATAAATATATAAATATAAATAGACAGACAGACAGAAAGACAGACAGGCAGATCAGTTAAATCAGTCAGGCAGGCAGACCACCACGAATAAATTTTCACCAAGTGAACATACCACTAGAAGCATTGTGTGTGTGACGATTTCATGCTTTTGTTCTTTGTTTTGTCCATTTCTAGCTTATGGTTATCCCATTAGACTTGTCAAGTTATGGGCATTTTCCGCTCACCTGACCTTAGCCTGTCTCTTGTTTTGAATATTACCTAGCTTGTTTGTTCATGTGCCTGAGTAATTTTAATTAAAACCATAAAGCTGCACCTACGTCTGTCCATCTGGCTCCATGACACCACAGAGATACCTTCTTCATCAAATTATGCTAATGTGAGACAAAAATAGCACATTGAACAACAGCAATGCAATAAGCTATATATAGCAGTTGTGATATGCCTTGCAATATGATCTTAATAAAAAGGTTAGGGTGGCCTTCAAAGATGGGACACCATTTCTTAGATATAGGAAAGTAAATGTGTGCTATAGATATAAATGCTATCCTACAGTATGAGTGCCAATCCCAATACCGGCTTTCAGTAATTAATGTAATAATATAATAATCGAATTATCTGGTAATTTGAAATGAGTTTTCCTGTTTCAAGTAGTTTTATGGATAAACAATACTTAATGCAATGACCTATTAAAACACCAAAGAAACTCATTTGAAACCTGATAAATTGGTCAAAAGACACAAAAATGGTTTGTTGTTTGTTAGAGTGTTCATTGCCATCCTGCAGGCTTCTGCAATATCAGTATTACAAAGGCCAGCATAATAATCATGCTTAACATGTTATATTCAGCAGTCCTATTTAGCAACACAGAGAAGAAAAAAAAGTTAGGATTTGAAATGCAAAAGCCAAAGCCTCATAACACAGTTCTCTACTGCAGTTTATAGATTTTAGACATATCACTGCTTTCCAAAGTCCATCTAATTTGCAGCACCAAGATATCTCAACATTGTGAATGTATTTTAGGAGACTTGCTTCAGAGTATAATTCATAATTGCTACACTAATATCTAGCAAGGGTATTTGAGAATGCCGTTCTGTATGTATAATTCATCACACTGCTATAAGCTAGAAGACATGTTCATTCATTTAGATGACACCCAAATGACATGTCTGTGAAAGAACCAGAGAACAAATGGATGCGTCTTGTGAAGGTATGACATAGGGAGGTTGTTTTTCTTCACTTTCATGGCTTGAACAGAAGGAAGAAGGGAAACAGCAATGATACCCTGGTGAATTAATTTAATTCATAATGAAAGAGCTCACACCAGACACTTTTGGTCTTAACTAAACTTAGATCTGCTTAATGTGTAATGGCAAATCTAAGGAACTTCGTTTCCTTGGAAACTAGATAAAAGGATGAAATTTGGGAATCAGAATGAGAGAGAGAGAAAAAACCAACATAGACACAGTGAGGTAACAGAACCAGGCTGCTGTACTGCCATACAACTTCACCTTCTTGCTGAAGACCATTAGCTGCTCTTATATTTTATACATTTTGCACAACTAGTCCTGTTCCTATTGTGCTTGTGGGGGCATAACCCTGTGTATAAGGTATATCTGACTGGTCTTCAGAACATATGTTGTGTTGTGTCATTCATATGTCATACCATGGCGTATAAACACTAAAACTGAAAAATGTGTCATACTCCTTGTGAATTGTCAGCAGTGCAAGTGACACTGCAAAAATCCTACACTGCAAGTGAAATCTGCTTGTTAGATAGTGTCCCATAAACTTTAGTTAGTCACCTTGTTTACGCATGCTTGCCTGTAAAGACAATTTCCATATGTCTAGTGGGTGGTTTTTGCAAGCTTTTAGCGAAATGACATATTTCAGTACTTCCACCTACTTTTTCTACCACACGGTTGCGATACAGCTGTATGTTCTATGACCATATTATCTGACAGCTGGGCATGAATCTCTCAATAACTCAACAGTGAATGCATTAAGGTTGAACAGTGCATTACATCTCACTGATGGCCTAATAAGAATGATGTTGGGCAATCTGTCACACACGCATAAAGGACGATAGGCAGCTGCATTCCTGATTTCTAATTTGTAATTTGGAAAAAAAACAGAATAAACAGAAAGCTGAAACACACTAAACCTAACGTTTTTTCATCTCTCTTTGTGAATTTGTAAATTGATAAAACAATGCATGCTTAGACTATTTATTTTTATATTCTCTTGAAAGGCATTTTGGGGTAAAAAGAAGAGCAGTAAAAAGTAAAAAGTGTACCTCGTTCACGTTCATTACACCTGAGACTATATATATATATCAAATGCACCTTCTCAATGGCTGATGTGTTATGAATGTTTCTGTGTTTTCTCTCAGTGTAATCACACTGTCACTGATGAGCATGTGTGAATATATAGTCTGGGCTAGAAAGAAATCAGCCCCACTGTGACTTTTCCATACAATGTTGCATATGTTTTACAGGCATTAGTGGTACTGTTGCATTGGATTCCCAGCAGTCTAAAGAAATCTGCTTTAAGACATTTGTTAACAGCAAATAATCTGAGGTGGATGCCAAATAATTATGCCAAGACCTATCCTTTTATGCCAATAAAATAATTATGCCAAAACATCCTTTTTTGCTAGCACAATTAAACTATATTTGACTCATTTAAAGTTACTTTAAAGTCTCAAAGACATTTCATTTATTACCTACATACAAAAAACAAACAAAAGAACAAAAACATTATGTTATAAGAGCATGGAATGGAATTGTGGAGGCATCAGTTTCCTTGACACTCAGCTGCAAGGTTATGAGCAATTCAAGAATAATTTAAGAAGTCTCATCCCAGAAGACACCCAGTCTCAAAAATAGACCTGCCAGTCAAATCTTCGTGCATAGCTTAGTATGTAATAATTCCACTCTGTTGCTTCTCTCTCTTCCCAGAAATCTGTCTGTATTCATAGGAAACTCACTCAATACTTTGGCCCACTGTGCCATGTATAGTGAGTTGGAAGATAAACAGCATCATTGGTCTCTTGCGTCTCGATGTCACTGGCTGGGTAATAAGGACCAGGAAACTCCAGCCATTCCTTTAATTGGTTTGGAGCATCTATTATAGGTTCTATAGCAATACACCATGGCTGTTGCATTACTCACTAGACATACAATATACTCCTATGGAAAAGAAAGATTAATTTAGGTTACTTTTTCAGTTTAAGTGCTTTTGAAAAGGTACAGAACATTTCTTTCTTAATTTTAACTGATTTCTTACAATCTGTTAGTGCTGTTTAGACATATACATCTTCCCCTCTGCATCATTATAGATTGCATTATAGAGCCTTACACAGCCACTTCTAGCTTGTCTGGAATGTTAGCTGGATGGAGGGAGAGAGAGAGGGAGGGATGGAGGGAGGAAGGAAAGATGCATTACATACACAAGAGAGTAAGTCTCACGGTGTATTCTAAGACATTTCTCATCTATCTCAATAAAGAAAGCCTCAGTGACTTGTTGAAATATCAAAATGCCACACTTAAAATGATGAACCCTCAAAGAAACAAATTAATACAGCTATCTATATAGCTACTATACTCTAATAAGACATATATTGCAATAGTTAGAAATGATATACATTTCTAACTATTTTTTTCTTATATCTTTTTTAAACCAAGCTACAAAACAAGTAACTTTAATACTGTTCTTTCATAGCTCTTACTGCAGATAGACTCAGATTAATGAACAAAAGAAGAAGTTGCTTTCGGCTGCTCCCTGTTCGGGGTCGCCACAGCGGTCCGCACGACAACTTGGCAAATGTTTTACGCCGGATGCCCTTCCTGACGCAACCCTCCCATTTTTCCGGGCTTGGGACCGGCACTGCATCCAGTGGCTGGGGTTTGGGCATTGGCTGGGAATCGAACCCAAGCCTTCCGCATGATAGGCGAGAAACCTACCACTGAGCCACCAATGCCCCCCAGACTAATGAACAAACCATTAAAAATATTCCAACCAGTTATTAGGCTTAGGGAGCAAACACTTTTTCACACAGGGCCATGTAGTTTTGGATTTTGTTTTCCCTTAATACTAAAACCTTTCATTTAAAAACTGCATGATGTGTTTACTTGTGTTATCTTTGACTAATATTTAAATGTGTTTGATTATAAAGTGTGACAAACATGCAAAAAAATAAGAAATCAGGAAGGGGGCCAACACTTTTTTATACCACTGTAACTTGCTGGATGCCATATACTGTTTACATAATACTGTATAACTTTTTATTGCAATATGAAGGTATGTAAATTGAATGATATTTATATCACAGGCTGTTGAATTCTCAAATGTGATTGGTCAGAAAGTTTTTATAATTGAAAATAATTCAACAGGATTGTATTGCAGACACTCTGGTTTCCTCCCCCGGTCCAAAGACATGCATTGTAGGTTGATTGGCATCTCTAAATTGTCCGTAGTGTGTGATTGCGTGAGTTAATGAGAGTGTGAGTGTGCCCTGCGATGGGTTGGCACTCCGTCCAGGGTGTATCCTGCCTTGATGCTCGATGACGCCTGAGATAGGCACAGGCTCCCCGTGACCCGAGAATAGATCGGATAAGCGGTAGACAATGAATGAATGAATGAATGAATGAATGAATGAATGAATGAATGAATGAATGAATGAATGTATTGCAGATACCACAGATAATCCATGAATACTAATAAATGAATAGAAAATAGAGCTTCCTATTTAGGGTATGTGGTAGCTTAGTGTTTAAGACTACTGATCAGATGGTTGTAAGTTTGTGTGTATATATATATATATATATACATACATTAATATGTATATACATACATACATATGTATGTGTGTGTGTGTGTGTGTGTTCGTTCAGTGACGGTATTGACTGCAGAGCAACACACAAAAGAGCAGCCTCTCTGCACTGAGAAAAGAGTCTCCAGATTAGACATGGCCTTTTCCTTCACTGACAAAATTATCCAATTAAGAAGCTTCTGGCACTGAAAAGCAATCTAAGCATCGGGAGCCGTGGCAGTGATGTTGATTTCCTACACTTAATTGACACCCACCAACCAAGCCCCCAGATACAGACACATTTACATACACCCATACACCCACATGCTATTATAATGTTATGAAATAGAACATAGGACAAGCAGCAAATACAAAACCAGTACAGAATACTGTACATCTCAGTCCTGCAGCTTCAGAGTAAGACTGATATTGCTTGTGTTAAGTATGAGACCCCTTTTGTTTCTTGTCCTTATTATCAAACTTATTTTTCTCCCCATTGCCATTTAAAAGTGATGCTTTTCACAGCTTTTACCTCCATGTTGTGGCCATAAAGTGATATATCTGTGCAGTGAAGTATCAATAAAATTATCCCACTTGGTGCAGGATATCCGGTCCATCACAAATGCATTATGTTCAGAAGGAACAGGCTGCTAGGAATCATATTAACCAGTAAATCACGTTGTGGGAAATAAGGACCAGTGCAGTGCAGTGTGATTAAAAGGCTGTTTATCCCAGTGATCTTGATTTCTCTCCCAGCATGTTGTTGACCGGAAGCGCTGAGACTGGAAACCATGAAACGCAGGGTGCTCATTAGCAAGCTGTGTGAAAAATGCTCTCACCTGAAGCTCACAGCAGCAATGAGGACAACAGCAGGTGTCAGCAGCTGTATGGTCATACAGTTTCAGCACAATGATCCACAGTGTTTTGGGGGGGTTTTTTTAAACAATTTTTTATTACTATTATTATTGCTATTTTCTACAAAACAAAACTAGCAAATGCCTCACTTATTAAAAGTCACTGCAAGGAATTAAATATCATCTTACATTTAGAAATTGAATACACGTCACATCAAGTACATGGATCGTATTACTCATCTATTGCCATGATCATATTAATCTTCAAGGAGATACATTATCAAACTGATCTCTATATCCACCCTGTCTGTAGTACACGTGTGATTACAAGAAATCCAACACGTTTCCCTGTACTAAGAAAAGAATAAAAAACTATATGTGACTATAAATATACTTATAATATCAGTCAAAGGGCAGTTGTTCAATCAAAAACTGTGTAAAATGTATCTATATAATGAAAATCCCAAAGTCTTTGTATTTTTTTAAACGTCTGTGTAGTTTTGTAGAGCAGTACATTATTACTTTCCCAGTTATTAATACTAATGCTTGAAGTTTCTATGTGGTCAGTTAGCTACAAGGTTTAAACTGAGGCACTTTCATGTTTACTTATACTATGCAGTACTTTTTCAGAAAGCACTAATCAGAGCTTAACATATGTAAATAGCTTCAATTAAATAATTCACTTAAAGTTTATTTAGTTCAACGACTGCCTAGATTTTACATTATAAAGCGGTTCTGTTCCATCAGTAGAGGGAAATGTGTTGATTTTAGTGTCTGGGGTAATTGGTCATATGCTACAAATGCAATAGATAGAAACTAGGAGGAGAAAAAACCCTGGAGTATGCCTTTTAGCACAGGCAACACATATGCAATGCCAAAATGTCTGAGAGAGATAGACACTCAAACTCTGACTTCTCTCTGGGGTTAGACTTGGGTCTGATAGCTGCCCGTTTTCCATTTCGCTCTGATTACCAGCATTACATTCTGCTGACTGCACGGCAGGAACAACTTCTCATTCTTCACCTGGTGTTCCATTACTGCGGCTTCTCAATCAAAGACCTTTCCAGCAAGACCCACCCAGTTGTTGGCTGCAATGCAAGCTCAATTAAAACAGACATTAGATCATAGGTCCTTGTTTCTGGTCCCATTCTGTCATACTGTCTGTCTCTCCACTGCAATGTGACACTCCAGGAAAGATACGGTAACATCTGCCCCTGCCTTATGCCATATACCCTCTGCTCCTTCTGCATGCCTTGTGTATAAAATGTCACTTGTTACTGTAGATCAACTTTAACGAAATTACTTGTTTGCACATGCACATATACATTCAGGGGGAATAAAAAAATCGTATATGGTTATAGGTTGTTTAATTATTAATATATTATATATTTGATTAATTTTTTATATATATATATATATATATATATATATATATATATATATATATATATATATATATATATATATATATATATATGAAACTAAAAATTCTTCACAATGTTCCTGTAATCTTGTGAGCAAGTGTAAATACAGCAGATACGACAAGTGATTTTGTCCATGATAATGCACTCAAGTCCTTAGTAGACGCAGGTCTTGCCACATGACAGGCAGAGAGCAGCCAAGCATGACAGCCTTGATTAGTCAGTCTGGCAGCCACTACAGCCATCACTTTCTCCCCCAGCACTCACCCTTTCACTCGCATGACCACTAAAGATGACATGCCACCCACCACTTTCATTTGCTTTGTGTACATGCTACCTAAAGCACACTTCTGTCCAGTTAAAATGACAGCCTTTTCTAATGTGTGCCCTTTTCAGAGATTCTCTAAAGTACAGAGCTGTACTGAGAAGGACACTGGCAGAAATGCTGAAAATCAATGATAATAGAGTAAGACGTGTGGAGTCCTGTGTGGTGGTCTAAACATCTCTGTCTCATCGATCAGCCTTGGCAGGAAGTATTCAGCATTCAGGTTTGTGGTAAAGAAGTGCATTTGGTGAAAAGGTTTATATATTCTATGATGCTTTATATTAAAGCTCACTTTACTGATATTATTTAACACATTAGCTAATATGAACAAAACCTGAACCTCATTAACAATAAACTATACGTAACATTACCATAGAAATCAATGCTAATTTATTTTTAAAAATTATAATCCAAATATAACTAATAATCATTATCTGCATTAACTTATGTTCTGCTTTTAACTTATGTTCTTATAATCACTGAGTAAAACTAAGCCTATAATAATTAATGAGAAACACATTAATGAAGTGAGTATCAATCAAGTTCCAATATATACACCTGGAGACTATAGTTCAAGAAGTCAGCAACATTTTGTAATTATAATAACATGTAATGTTTGCTAATTTATGTGGACTTATTTTTTGTGCACTGAATAGTCATTAGTCACTGCAAGTGCATTTCATTAACATTTAAACAAAGGTGGCGTGACATGGTGGCACAGCGAGCAGCCTTGCTGAGCTCAGGTTACCGTCTGCATGGAGGTTCAAATGCTCTACCGTGTCTGTAGGGGTTTCCTCCAGATTCTCTGGGTAACTCCTACATCCCATAATCATGTCTTTAGATCTCTCACAATTATTACATAATCACAACCTTACAAATATTTGAGATGAATATAGTCAAGAAGAAATTAACATTTGTTGTTCTAAGTAAATAGCTGTACCACCAGACCTCCATTTACATTGCTTCAACTTTTGTCATTTTTGAATTAACATCAGTTTTTGTTAACGATAATAGAGAAAAATATAGAGATTAATCCTTTCCACCCACAAAAACATTCATCCTAACATTACCATAATTTACATCCCTTCCAACACCACCTCTCTCTTGCATTCAATGGACCAGGGGATCTTTATCTTATTTTTTCTTTACATTAGCATCAATTCAAATGTAGAATGTTATTAAAACACAGTAAAAATGCTGAACTATTAAATGACTTATTATATGATTGAAGTTATGGGGTTGCTCATAGTGGTTTATGAAGTATCTAGGTCATTTTTAAAGGGTTTATTATGAGTCTTGTAACAAACTAATGATGCTAAGTGAGATGTTTCTTTGCTTACTTTGCCCTCAATTGTTAATTTAAAAAAATCAATATAAAAGGCAACTAAAAACATTTGTGACAGGGCTGAATGAACTGTATAACTGTAAGCCAAACAAATATCCTGAATTTTAATAAAAATAAAAGCCTAATTTCTTGTCTGTCATGAATTTTCTGCAACTGCCAAGTCCGTTGGATGACGTCTTTGACAGAGGCACAGCTGCAGTTTATGAAATACCCAGAGCCTTTGCCCACCTCTTGCTGATCAATGATAACACATGTTAATGAATGTTTACTCCACGCCTGGCTGAAAACAGAGGCCTGCACACCAACATCCTGTCTGTTCCAATCATATCCACAATGCACTATAATGTGCCAAAGACTGATTAGCATGCAGAATCACCTGTGGTCGATGCTCTAAAAGGAACTGGAATGTGACGGGTATTTTGTCCATGATTATGCCTCATTATCGATCCATTATAGAGCACTGTTCAGCAGCTCCTGTCCACCCTGCCCAAAGGTCTATTAAAGCCACAACCTGAGAATACATGATTCCTGATAGTGGCTGAGGCTAAAGGGATTAACTTGCTGCGGTACGGTCAGCAACATCACTAAAGCACTTTATGACAACACATAATATTCTAACTCGCATGCATTTCAGAAATTAAGATGGATTGACAGCAAATGATCGTTAAGGGTTTGAGTTTCTTGAGACGCTTTACTGACATTTTAGCCAGATTGACAGATCTAAGGTAATATGCCGAAAGGAAATGCACTACCCACAATGGTAGTATTGTCTTTCATTCAGTCTTTTCAAAGATGGCCTGTTATTTTTTTTTCTTTGCTACTTCTTCCTAGGGACAGTGGCCTACTGGTCAGAGTGTGGTAGCATTAGATCTAAAATTGAAAATGGAAAATAACTTTTCTTTCTTTTACTAGGTCACTGGGTTTCTTACATAAAAAGGAGGGCAGAGCTGGTATGGATTATTTAGTTTAAGCAAGAAATAACATAAGTGCTATTGTCTTTTATCTTTATTAAAAAAATAAAGTGCTCTAGTATCAGGTGTCATAAATAATTCAAGATATGAACATAAAAAGGAAAGGGCCAAAGAGGGTAAACACTGCATAGAACTCTTTAATGCATAATGGCTTCCATAAACAACCCTTATTTAATAGAAATAAGGATTGGAAATGTTAGCCATTTTAAAAAGCCTTTCAAATGACCTCTTTTGGTTTTCTCTTTCATGTCTTTCCATTATCTGCTTCTGTGATACATCATTACAATTACAGGAAATGCAACTTCCTGTTAGTTCCCCACTCCCCACTTATTTTACAAAGATCGAATGCAAAATGAATGCATGTTTTCCTACTTGTGACAATTATATGCCAGTCCAGCCTCTCTATCCAAAAGTTAATGTGATTAAAGGAAAGAGTCAAGAGAGAACCAAACTGAATTTTAATGTAATAACCCAACAAATCTAGCTATTGCCACAACAATGAATGAAAAATGTAGAGAGCAGAGCAGGCGTTATTGTAATCATAAAGCACCTACTATAAAGCTGTCACTGAATTTAAATAAGAGAGAAGAAAAAAGGATAATGAATAAAATAAAATTGAGGCCAGAAAATGCCGGTAGAAACCAGATTATTACATTCAAATCAGGCATTACATTTTTAATCAAAGAAACCATGTATATAATTACTATAATATTTTACCCCTGTAGTATTGTTTTAATACAATATAATTTTATATGTAATCTGGCTCCACTACTAGTAAAAAAAGAAAGTATATTGCCTCCTTTTTATGCTTCTCATGCATTTACCCCAGTAACTGGCTTTGCAGCAACGTGTTATGATTAGCCATTTTACTAACTTATTTCTGCAACCTAAAGTCAAAGTGAGTTGTAGGCATGTAGAAAAGGAATAAACATGATAATGACACAGAGGAGCTGGGAAGGCAATTCCAGTTCAGCCAAAGCATTATGAAATATATGAGATGAGCATTAAAAACCTAAGCTGCTTTTGTTTAACTCCCTTACAAACCCAGCTAACCAGTACTCAGTAAATATGCTGGGTATAAAAAAGCTGTTAAACAGTACCTGTGCTGCTCAGTCTCTGAAGACTTAATGCAGACAAGCAAATCAGAATCAGAATGAAATATATATCCCTCAGTACTCCAGGGGCTTAGCCCGTAATATCTGCTTCCCCTTAACCTGCACTTCAGTTTCTGTCAATTAAAGCTATAGGGCACTGTAGAGAAAGGCCCCCTGGGGTGAAGCCAACAGGAAACTGTACAATTTCTTTCTTCATTTCCTACAAGGAAAGGAATGCAACCCTTCTTTGGGTTTGTGAGTAATGGCATAAGGCTAGCATAAAATGGCATAAAGATGGTTGTTAGTGTGCTATCCAGGAGCAAGTGGTTAGAAATTCAGTAAATTGCTCGACCGCAATATAAATGGTGTACAATCTCTAACAAGCAGTGCTGGTCTCCTGTGGTTCTAAGATGAAAGTGAAGCATTTTTATTATCAGGACAATAGACAAAGACAAGCATGGGAACAACAAAGTTCTGTGATCAAAAGTCAGAGAATGTCTTGTTCCCAAAACCCATCACTCACAGATCACATCAATGGCACATACTACAGCATGCAGGACAAGACGATTACCTCTGATAGACAACAATCAATTTCTTTCTCAAGAATCTCAATGTCTTTTAACTAAGTGTCAATAATGACATTTCTTAATGTCAAACCTCTACCTCACTCTTTATTTACTCACTTCTTCTGGCTGTTGTGTGTCTCACACTTCACTTTTATATACTTGCATTTCCTGCTCTGTCTGTCTCTTGCTTTGTTTAGTGTGTGAGTGCAGCGCAGGTCTGGGAATTGCTGAGGTGCTGAGCTGGCGAAGGTTAAAGGCAGTCATCCAGAAAGCACAATTAAATCAGAGGGTGGCATGCTGTATGGCCATGCCCCACTGAGGGAGCTGATAAAGATGCTCTGCTGGGACATGGGGAAGGAGCTTAGTCTGCTCTCACTTCAGAAGATCGTCACATTGCTTAAAGTCTTCAAATACAGGCTCAGATTTTCTGCTTTTATTCTGGTGACTACAGGGGTTAAATTGGGATGTAGGTGTTGGAAGGGCCAACAATGTGAAGCACAATCCAGCATGTGCTATTATATAAACATATTTAAAAACAAAAAGGTTTTATTTTACTAAACACAACTGACTGGTCAGCCCTTACATTTTCAGTATTCCATATTTGTTTGTCTTGGCATCAAAATCTCTTCTGATTTATTTTTGGAAAAAAATGTGGTGGTAAATAAAAAGAACACATTTCACTGTGAATCAAATGTAAATTATATACACAGCAGTTAATAATTTCATTAATGTAAGAATGAAATCAGAGTAAAACTATTACATCATCATAATTATAAGCATGCAATTATGTCATGCTTTGCTGTATATTATCATTAAATTATAGTGCTGGAAGTCTTGACAAACGAACTCCAGTGGCAGGTTTTCTTTTGAGCCCTCTCACTAATTGATCTTCTGTGTGAATAACATTATTGACAGGAAGAGCTTATTTCAGAAGAGCAATAAATGCGGATGTGTAAAGCCAGAGTCATGCTGTAAAATAACAGAACATATATAGCAAAACATATCCTGAAGCAGGTGAGGTTTCATCTAGCTGTGAAGCAAAACTGTAGCTCTCACGTGAATCTGTAGGTGTGATTCCTTCCAGTATCCCATAGTTGTGATCTGGCAAGACAAAAGCTTAATTATCACATTTTTTCTCTTTTATTTCTCTGGTCCTCCTTCACGCAATCCATTCTAAGAAGATCATGTTTCTGCTGTAAGCACATCATTAACAAGCTGCTAGTGTATAAAATACATCAGGACAAAATGTCCAAAGGCAACTGTCTAGCCTTCCAGCCTTCTAAAGATAATGTAGAGTAAAACTAGGACTAAACTGTATAAAGTGAAAAATTACAAACTGCTGCTGAAATCTGGTTTTATGTAATCAATGAGTACAAGCATCCAGAGGTAAAACATTGTAAATGTAATCTTTTGATGCTCTACACAGAAACACTTGAGTTGCTGTTGGGAGGGCAGGCAGGGCCATTTTTCAAAAAGAGAGACCACACATGGTGATAGCAACACAAACAGAGAGCTAGCCAAAAACTCAATAAGTTTATAAACGCATGTTTATATTAGAGTGCAGCTTAATACACTGTTTAGTATCACAAGATGAATCTTCAGAGGTATAGGGAAACAAATGTTAATAAAAACATAGATAAAGATTTCCAGGAAAAATTCGAACCATTCATTCACTTAGAATTCCAAAGAGCACATGTCTGTAACTAGTATATCTGAAGAGTAACTCTGTATCTGAGAGATAATGCTGTATCTTTAAAGTGACTTATCGACAATGGTGTAACTTTAAATAGAGATATTTGAAATACTGTAACTCTAAACTGACTTAGCGACAGTGGTGTATTGCAAAAGTGATACTGTACTGTAACCCCCAGGTAGCTTACTAACAATGTTCTTCCTCTATAGTGACCCAGTCACAATCTTTAATTCTCTTAGAGACATGGTCATTAATCACTTTTGTATGCACCATTTTAGACCTCTTCTTCTTCTTCTTCTTCTTCTTCTTCTTCTTCTTCTTCTTCTTCTTTCGGCTTTTCCCTTCAGGGGTTGCCACAGCGAATCATCTCTCTCCACCTATCCCTATCTTCTGCATCCTCAACACTTGCACCATTTTAGACTATAACTCAAAAAAGTTTTATTTAATTCTGTAACTCTGAAGGCACTTGAAATTGCTGTAACTCTAGAGTGACATTAACAATATTGTAACTGCAACATAACTTAGTGACAATGTTGTGACTGTAAAGTTAATGACAATGTTGTAACTCCAAAGTGGTTTATTGACAATGTTGTAAAGGCAATTTACTTGACTTGTGATAATGCTGTGTTTCTAAAGTGACTTAATAACAATGATGGATTTGTAAAGTGATCCTACCCCTAACACACAAACTAACATGTTAGTATAGTAATATACTTGTATTGTAGTATAATAAACTGATTTGGTAACTATGGCTAATTATGATGCTTAGAGAATGAACAGAGACTATCAGTTAACCCAGAAAAATCTTATAACACACTTGTTTGTGACAAGATTTTTCAGTGCCACTTTAACAGTATACAGCTTGGAAAACAAATTGTTTGCTGAGTGACTATATCAGCATTCAATCCATGCAACATTATAAATTACACTTCAATTTCCACAGAAAACTAACGTTAAATTAAATGATTAAATGTTTGTGCCTGAAGCAAGAGAGGTTTGATCATAGTGAAAATGTCATTAAGATATACTAGCAGCCTAATACAGGGACTTTCACTAGACTAAACCTTATATCACTAGACTTACAAAGCCACAATAAAAGAGATGCAATAATAACAATAGTAATAAATAAAAAGTAGTCAAATAGTAGCTGTGTGGAAAGACATGAGGGGCAATAGAAAATATGTCTAAGGGCTATCACAATGAGAGAGGTATTAAGCTAAATTATGTAGAAGCAGCATAGACTTTGCCTCTTTGGCAGCATAGATCAGACCCTAGGCAAAGAGAACTTTCTAGAAACTTTCTCAAAGAAATGGCAGAAAACCATATCAGTAGTGTTGAAAGGCCATTATAAAAATGTGATTCTGAACGGACAAAGGCAGGGGATTGAGCTAGCTTGAAGCAGAGAAGGGAAGTCTAATACTGAGGTGATGTCATTAATCGTCCACCCACACCTTAGAAGCTAAGGTGAAATGAGAAAAAAGACTAGATATCCCAGAGCAACTCCATCAAGTGCATGTTAAAAAAATATGGTTGAGGACATTCTTTGTAAATCAGAGGCCATCTGAGGACTTACTTATATAACCCAGCTAGAAGAGGGATCAGACACCTCACCATCTAGGAAACATAAATCACAGGTCTGACATGAAACCTAGAGTTCCTTGGGCATGTGATATTACATTTTCATATCACAAAAAATGCTTAAACTTGACAATACTGTAGGTTTTGCAATAATATAACAACAGTGTATACATGGACCTCTGGTGCATTAAAACCAAAGATGGCAATTCAGAATTATTCTCCCACTCCAAAGAAACACTTATTTGTGCTACTTTATATTAAGTGTCCACTATATAGTATGTAATATAGTATGTATAGTATGTAACTACAGTTTATTTGTAGTTACACATAAACTATAGACATGAATATAAGCTATACATGACATGACTATAAGCTATACATTAACTAAGGATGTGTAAACTTTTATGGATTATAGATATGAAAATATATGTCTGTATAAAGTTATAGTTTACAGTAATTGGACAGTTGATATGCAAAAGTACAAAAGCACTATTACAACTGACAAGACTTGTGAGACATAACTGCCTGCATTCTATAGTAATTGCACACTTACAGTTATGTCCAATTCACTTAATGCATACCTCATAAGACCTGTGCCCTAAAGCCCACAATGGGTACCCACAAAGTACAAATGGAGAAATACCTGGCCAAATTACTCAGACTAGAGCTAGCTTTAACTAACCCTAATAATTTCACATAAAAAGGAGCACTAAGTCTATTTTCCATGGGCACAACAGCAATCAAAGAGTGCATGCATATGCGGAGGTTTTAAATTGATTTTGCAAAGCTCTTCCTGCTATTAATACTCAGCTGCATGAACTGGAAAAACAAACAACACTCCAATCAGCTAATATGCAGGCATGAGCTGATGATATTAAGGTGGCAAATAACAAGGACAGCAGGGCTGGAAGGATAAAGAACTACAAAACCATAACCCTTGGTTTTAAACTACACTTGATGCCAAAGGTTTGCATACACATAGCCTAAAGACTTTCAAACTCAGCCTTTCACAAGTGCATGCATATCATATTACTATACATTCCCTGTGTTAATTCAATTAAGACATCTATTTTATTTCCACGTAAGGTAATTTTTATTTATCATACTAGAGCTTCTGTTTTTTTTTTTTTTTTCTCATTCCTCTCAGAAGAACTCATCTATGTTTTCTATAATTCAGGGCTTTGTGATTGCCACTCCAATACTTTCACTTTGTTGTCTTTAACACATTTTGTCACACCTTTGGATATATGCTTAGGATCATTTACCTGCTGAAATTTCAGAGTTTTTTTAATTTTTGTATAGCGCTTTTTTTTTTTTAACAAAAAGCATTGTCTCAAAGCAGCTTTACAGAACATAAGAAACAACAAACATACAAACAGACAGTCCTAGGTGTTAGACAAAATTATCCCCAGTGAGCAAGCCTGAGGTGACTGAGGTGACCATTGGTTGCAACCATGAGACTGAAAGACATGGTTGCAACCAATTTCTCTCAAGTTTCTCTCTGATATCTTGAGTTTTGGCCTTAATATATTTAGATAATCCTCATTCCTCAACATGCCTTCTAATTTCTGAAGTGTACCAGCCCCTTCTTTAGTAAAACTCTCCTTCAACATGATACTGACATCCCCATGCTTCACAGTTGGGATAGTGTTCTTTGTTTTTAAAAACCTCACCCTTTTTTTTCCATTCCTTGCACTGATTATTATGGACGGTTCATTGCTTGATTCATCTCACTAGAGAATGCTCTTTTTCTTAAAAAAAGGATGTTCCAAACTAATTTAACCTTACCTTTCTTAGCAACAGAGCAGCTACTCTTTGGTGAGTTATAGTTTTTTCTTTTATAGCAGGCAGAGGTTTTAATGCCACAGCACAAAATAATTAGACAGGTCATTGCCACAATCAGCCAGTGTTGTAGCATTAAATTTATGGGATGCCTGGTGTGTAATGAACCTTAAAATTAAGGATGTAACAGTCTTTTCATGTGTATAAGGTGTACTTTTGCAAACAGTGTGTTGTTTAATGTTTTCAAAAAGGGCATTATGTGGCAAAGAGATTTTCTGAAAATTAAGGATTTCTTAGACAAATGTAGCAATAACTTGTTAAATTTTATTAGATTATATTACAAGTGAGCATTAACTGAATGTACTGTGTACATATCTAGTCTGGTCGTCCTGGTTACTAATTTGTTCACTGTTTTCGGCTCTTGACAGCTTACATACTCCTCTATACTGGTTCCACATGCTCTTACTTTCCATATTTGGCCAAAGCTTAATACACTTTCACTTTGATTAGCTGGTTTCACTTTGATTAGCTGGATCAGTTTGGTGTATTTATATGTCTTTGCCTGAGTCTTATGGGTTCATTTATATATTTTAAACATTGGCCTGATCACACATTTGACCCAGGACTGGGTGACCCACTGCAAGTACATTTATAAGAGTACATTTTGATCCTCACCTCTTATTATAACTACTAATTATAACAGTTTTTCCTTTTTTTGCAAATATCGTTCTTATGCTTTTTATTCTAAATGGAATAAACCCTTAGCTGTGGTCATCCTTAATCTTGCCCATTGCCTATTGTCGAGCATAAAAAAGACAAACTCTCTGCACTGATAGCTGAATTTCAATTCCAAATGACCAGAAACTTATATGATGAGTGGGCAAAATGCTCTACTAAACTCCTTGAGCACTGACTAAAGAATATTTTCTATTACTGCCATATCTGATCACTGGATATTCAAATTTATATAGTTATGTACTATATACAAGTATCTGGTTCTTTTGATATAGCTAAAAGGTTTTTGCAAGATTCAAATGTAGCAGAGAGCATAGGGAATGAATAAAGGACCCTTGACACACACAGAGTTACATATTGCACATAAATTATTTAGGAAAAAAGATCATCAGGTCCAGACAGCATACAGCCTGACCTGCTTTTATGTTTTTCAGTCTCATATATGGCTGGACTTGAAATTCCTGGTGTACAATATTTTCTCTGCAGTGTGACACTCATCAAGGTTGTCCTTTAAGTTCTCAGTTGATCATCTCAGCTTTAAAGCCTATGGCTCAAGCCATTCTTCAGTCTCGGAATATAATACATGCCATCAATCAACCATAACATTAAAACCACCTGCCTAATATTGTGTAGGTTCCACTTGTGCCACGAAAACAGCTCTGACCCATCAAGGCACAAATTTCACAAGACCTCTGAAGGTGTGCTGTGGCATATGGCACAAAAATGTTCGCAACCTGTAACTCTTTTACGTTTAGGGTCTCCATGAATTGGACTTGTTCTGACACCTTTCTATCATAGTCAGCATTAACTTTTTCAAAAATCTGTGCTACAGTAGCCCTTCTGTGAATTTGGACCAGATGGGTTAGCTTTTGATCCCCCACACACATCACTGAGCTTTGGGTGCCCATGGCCCTCTTGCTGATTAACCAGTTGTCCTTTCTTGGACCACTGCACCACTGCATACTGGGAACACACCACAAGACCTATCTATCAGTTTTTTAATGTTATGTCTGTTTGGGGTAATGACATTCATTTCTCTATTAACTTCCGTCTTCATTTACCAACAGGAGTTTTACCTATCTTAGCAATGAAATTAGGTAATCATTTCTTAAAATGGTGAGAAATATATTAATAGTAATTATGTATTAATAAACTGATTGTCAGTTGCACCTACTGCTCAAATAATTTAGATAATAAATAATGGCTAAATAAATGCAATTATTCATAATAATTTTTTGTCAGATGCTTCTTTGCAATTCAAACATAATCATAGTCAATTTGCCAGAATGCCCACTTGGTCTATAGCTTCAAAAGCTATAGACCAATTCTACAATTCTATAAAGGAAAATTTTGTGACCCAAAAACAGAGAGATAAAAAGGATAGCCTTCTACTGACAGCCTGTCAATCGAAGGACAAGGTAACTGACAGGACAGGGTGCAAGGGTGGGATGAAATACAACTGGCAATCAACCACATGCAACATTCCGTTTAGTGCCAGCTTAGCCTTTAGCTTGTTAAGCTTTCTACAAACTGATCCCTGTAGTCGCTTGGCTATATCAGAGGAGATTTACACAAGCACAGCATTAAGCCACAGAGCATAAAGCAAATCCAATACAGCCAATTTTATCTGGATATTACGCTCTAGGGCTTGTCTCTTCTGTACATTCCCATGAGAACCACTATCCTCCCACAGCCAAAATTCACCTTCATGTGAATAATGTCCTTTGCCACATTTCCCAGCATAGCCTACGCAAGCTGCCATGACATCATCAGAAGCAAATGAGCATTGTTATGGTCTGGAAAGCATGAATTACACCAAAATATTCCTTAGTATTGATCCTTCAGATGAGTAGATTAAGTTAATCCTATAATTTATTACTTCATTTTGCTGCATACTCACTTGGCACATCACTCAGTAAAATTTTTAATGGTGAATTAACAGCTATGGTGTTTACAGCTACAGTCACAGAACCAGCAAATGATCATTATAAAGAATAAATTAAAATCTGGACTCTAGGCTATGCATACAATATGTACCATATATGTGTATAAAATAATATGATTATAATTTAAAAAAAAAAAGAACATGGAAGCTAGTAGCTAAGTATTTTATCTCAACAATCTTTTCATGAAGATGCTGAGAGGACCTTTTGAAAAGAAATTCCACAACTGAAAGAAAGGATGATGAAATGTTTTAAGAATATATTCTGGCAGTGATTGGCTGATGTGGCAGTGAGCCTTGGTAAACAAAATCTTTTATTAGGATATAATAACACAGTGTCCTATCACACTAGATATCACTTACATAGATTATACAGAAAGAAAAATTCCCACAGACTTGATATATTTGGACAGTTTTAACATATACAGATGGTTGACAAATGAAAGGGGAAAAAAACAGCATAAAGTATCTTATTAAGGTTTTCAAACAGGTCATTACAACACTACATTCTACAATTCTCATATTAGAAACGATTCATCAATGGTGATGACGGAGAAGAACATCGTATGGATTTCTGGAGCAATTCCCATTAGGGGGACAAGTCGACCCAAATCCAAGTCACACTGTACATACACTGTATTGGGAGGATTAATCTAATTTGCATTGATTTACATATCCCTCTTAGGTAACAAGCTGTATCTGAAAGCAACAATTGTTTTTTCATTTGCAAACATCTCAAAAATGATTGAAATGTTGGATGATATATGGGCTGGATAAGTAATTGGTTTGAAACACAAATCGAAACACAAAACAGATGATATCCTCAGTTCTTCAACAATGTAATTGCATTGGCGCTTGTGAGCAATAGCAGATTTGTCAAAAGATTGATGTCTTACGGATGTAGTAGGTGAGGTGACTCAATGCAACCCAAAATAACTCCACAAGTCCTGCAGTACACATGCAATTAAAAGCTTGTTAAATATTATACATTTAACTCTTATTCACCATTAAATGGCATGGGCAGCCATGTAGCCACTGGAGTTTGACAAAAGGACCTGCATTTTGAGCTAAAATGCTTTGTGAATGAACCTTAGAACTAACATACATCTTAAGAGGCTCTCCTATATAGGCCAGTCACTTTTAGTCTTAATACTAAAAAACAGTCCTTGATCTTCCACATTTTAACCATTTCTAGCAGTTCACTGGCATTCCATTCCGCCGGCAGATTGGAAATCATCTTCATCAGGCATTTTCAATCAGTATAAACAAATGAATTATTTTATCTATTATAACATTAAGTCAGTGCAATGTTGGGTTTTGTGTATGTGCATGTGATGAGAAACCATTCACACCACTTCACAATAGTACAGAGATAAACTAAAGCTCTTTTTGACAGTAAAACACTATATACAAACACCACAATAGAATCTTAATATTTAAACTCTGTAGGCAAGGTAAAATTCTTAAAACCCTGAGTGTCTATATGTCTATATGTCTATATGTCTATATGGGCCATTAACAACTATTGTGAAGTGTGACATCACAAATAAACTCAATGTTGAACATGGTCACACCAAAATTCCATTTTTTTGGCCTCTGGTAAAAAAAGTATTTGACTTAAGCAAAATCAAAGTAGCTGAATCTCAAAGCCAGCAGAAATTGTAGCTCATTGTACTGGACTTCATGTATCTGAAGTGAATCAGTAAAGGAAGTACTCGCCTCTCTTTAACTAATTGGCAGGAAGCAGACGCTGTTAACCCACAGGGCAAAACAATGGCATTTAGCACAGAGAGTCTAGGAAAATTTGCTCAGCTAACATGGAGGCCTGGGACAGATGGGCTAAATGTCATTGTTGTGGATGGTATTTTATGAGTGGTACGATCCCTCATTAGCATTATTACCTAGCAATGCAGGAGTGCTCTTTATCTAGCAGCTTTGTCTCTATCCCTTCCCTTCCACAGTAATAGAGCTTGTGAGATAAATGATCATATCAGAACATGAAAACAGGTTTATTGTGATAAAAGAGAAATCATCTTGTGAGCAACAGCTGGCCAGCAAATCAAAGTGTCAGCGTTTAGCTTCTGTGAGAATCTCTAATGAGAGCTCTTGTATGCATTAGTTCTTTGCAACACTACCCCATATCGCAATTTCTATTCAAGGGGTAGCCATGTCATCTAAGACTGTATATTGGCTTGTGTGAAGAGCAGAAGATAGGGGAAGAGATTTGAAAACTCTGAGAAATAGAGGAAACAGGAATCCCATTTCATAGTCATTTAAAATGTACAGTTCAACACTGATGAGAAACACTTCTGTTTAGCGTGAGCCATAACGCACAACTAATCCTCACTTATTACATTCATATGCAAATCTACCATCACTGATGGAAATCTATTTAGATTCAAAGTTTGATGATCTCTGTTAAATCCCCATTTCTTCATTTCTTTCTCAAGTTTAGATTTACTGTATCTATTCTCACTTTCCAGAAAACACTTCAGGCCAATGCGAAGAAACGCTCAGACTGATTAGTATAGTTTAACGGCATCTTTTTGTTTTCTTTTTCAGGCAGGTAGTTTTTCATTAGCAGGTCTAAAGCATCTTGGCTCTGAAAAGCGTGTAGTCGGAACAGACTATCTTGCTGACACGCCGTCTAGAAGTGTGTGAACACTTTGAAAAGAAGACCCAGCGGATGAGCAGACAAAGGCAGAAAGAACACAGCCTGGCTGATTAATGAGCATGTGGCCATGTGTGGAACAATCAAAAGTGGAAAGCTATTTCCATTGAATTCCAAATAAGCCACAGTTGGGACACAAGGTTATTAGGCCTTTCTATTTAGATTTTCCTCTTCAACTCTTTTAAAAAATGTGGAGGTATACAAATGAAATGGCAATGCAACAGAAGAGGCCAAAAGGCTATCTGCAACAGCTTTTTATTCAGTTTTTTTTCCTCTTAAACTCTGTTTAAAAATATGTTCGTAAAAAAAACACAAAGTGGAGGTATACAACTAGGATGGCAAGGCAACAGAAGAGGCCAAATGGCTATCTGCAACACAAAGCTTGGATTACCCTTTCCCATTAGTCTGACAAAGATTCATGCATGTCTGCTGTGGAGATTGTTGCCATGACTGTACTCGTTTCTATGGATTTAGTAACAAAATGCAAGGTGGTGGGAGCCACTGTGTGTCTGTTTGAGATATAAGTCTCAAGTCTGATGGGAAAATACTCCATTAAAGGAGGGTTATGTTGCCCTGCTAGCACTTATTAGCAAGAGATCATTTTCACTATCGGAACAATCCCTGCTGTCTCTGAGGGGGTCACTAGGGAAGTTTAATTTGTACAGAATTTAACATTAATAAAATATACTGCAACACAAATATTGACACAGAAATAAGTATATTATAATATAATTGTTTTGATGATATACTGTATGCTTTGTTGATTTAAATCCACTAAAATCAATGCATCACACTTTTGAAAGACAGGAGTATCTCTTCATGATCTTCATCTCATCATAAGTATATTTAATTTTTTTTAAAGGCTCTACATAAGCCTATTTAATAAATAAAGGCTTTCTCTTGGGTTAGTCTTTAACGAGCACCTGACTGAGACACAGCTTAATGACATCCCTCTATTGGACAGTTACCTCCAGATGCAAGGTAAATCTCCAGAGACCAGCTACTCTGAGACTCATATAACAAAGGTCATGCATGACAACAGCTCTTCTCATGTGACAGCATCTTCTTTATAATATGAACAGCACAAATCCATTTGATTATGACATAACCAGTAAAGGGTGACCATGAGGACCTATACCCAATATCCTGTAAAACTAAAGATGCTTCATTTTTACAGAGGAACCGAGGACTGGTTTAAGAACCACTGCTCTTCCTGCTATCCAAAAAATGTTCTTGTTTTATAGCTAGAAATAACAGTCTACAGATAAAACAGTTATTGTTGTAATTTGGCAACTCAACTTTCACCTGCATTAAAGACAACAGCATCTCTTCTATAAAAAATGACAAACTGTCATCTACCTACTTGCCCACTCACACTATCAGACTCCCAGAAGTGTTAAGAAAAGTATGACCATCATCTGCCATGTTGAGATTGCAGGACACAAAGCAGTTATCATATGATATTTGCGCTTCTGCCATCCTTCCTGAAGTGTATCTAGGAGAGTGAAAGTGGATGATGATCATCAGAATGGGCTATGAATTGCGAGTGAGACATTCAATACAGAGTAAGAGGTGGGTAAAAACGTGTTTGATTTAATGTGAGTGGCTGATTGCATGTCTAAAAGGGGGGCAGATAGAAAAAAAGCAAATAAGAGAGCAGCAATTGGTTGAGTTAATGAATCTACAGCCAGGGGCGAGATGGAGAGCAAATGGAAGGAGAGAAACTGATACTGCATTAGTCTGTTTGTCCAGTTCACAGGAGAAATTTTATTACTATAGATGTGGAGTAGCTTGAGCTAAAGGAATATACAGGACTGTTTATTTGCATTATTTTTTTTATTTATTATCCATCTCTCAGTCACTTTCTTCACTACTCCTACCTGCTCCCACAGAAAATCTGACCAATTCTGTTTGGTCCTGTCATTTCTTTTTTTTTTTTTGTTCCAGGATTAAACAGTTGTTAAAAATGAATGATGATCTTATTCACAAGTGACAGAAAAAGAGAATATGAAATGAATGTGAGGTTCAACAGACTGTGGTGGTGAAGCATGAGCTTAGTTTTTCGATGAAACTCTTTGTTTGCCACTCAATCTATGTCCCTATCCTCACCCAAGGTCGCACGCTGTGAGTAGTGATGGAAATACTAAGGTACAGGAGTCAGAAATGAGATTCATCCTCATTGGTGCTTGTCTTGCTCACCATAATGTGAGGAGATCAAAAATCCACTACAGCAAGGGCCGGTATGTGTGCAGGTTATCATTTCTATCATGGTGTGGCTCCTGCTTGGTTGGAATAAATACCTGAACCCATACCGGCTCTTAAGAATGGATAATAATGGACACCTCTGCATTAGAGCATCTGCTCCGCTGAATGTGGTTGCATTCTAGTTGCCTCCTGCTAGAACTGTATCAAGTGCGTCCCACTGGACGACAACCCCAGGACAGATCGAGGACCCACTGAAGAGATTATATCTCACAAATGGTGTGCATTGAGAGTTTTTTTTTCTCTAGATTTTCTAGATTCTGTTAAAATTATCCATGAGGGGGAAAGGCTGTTGTCTGCCATAGTTTTATGACAAGAGAATGTACCTAAGTGGGCAATGGTGAGCTGTGAACATCATCTTTTTATCATATTCCCAGTGAATATGATAAACACACCCTGTGCTGTACTTTTGTAAGCAAAACAACACCACTTTTAGATGTTATCAAAACTTTTCTTCCTGCACTATGGCAACGTCATATACTAAATGAATAATGGAAGATTACTAGCTAAGCATCTCTTCTTGGCAATGATTCATCATGAGCCAGACAAGGACACCATACATCATCATATGAAGCTATTTTGGTGATGGAAACAAACCCCCAAGCTTCTGACACACAAGACCTTGCTATTATGCTCACATGCTGTTTTGACTGTGTTTGCTATTCTGAGTCTTGATAGATTAAAGTAAGCAGTAAAATACTTGCCACCTGACTAAGCACTCTATATTATTTAAAAAATATATATATAAATTAAATAAAGCATTTCCACTTATATCTTTATATCTGTTCTTTAAATCCATATCCCATAATAAATAAGGACACGATATTGGTGTATTACAATTGATGAAACTTCAAACAATGTGGCTAAAACATCTACAGGGCAATTGATTTGTAAATGGGTTAAATGGAGCAAAACAGGAATAAAAGTAGCAAGCAAAGTATAATCAAAACTGAAAGATTAAACAACAGAACAAATTCTTAGTATAATCATTAGCACGAACAAGGAGCAAGACTTAAAGACAGAGTGAATGTTCAGTCTAAGCGAATGATTTGAGGTTTGTGGGTCACTGGAAGCAGAAATTCTAGTAAAATTCAAAGTATGAACTAGTGATGTGACAATATTTGTAGTCTGTGGAACTGGATTTGGAAGTTCTGTGACGGTAATCATGGTGAATTCAGTAAGTTTGTCGTAGAAGCAGATATAACAATGTGATATAACACTGTTTCATTTGTACCAGTGCAAAAAAGTTGATGAACATGATAACGGAGAGCTGACACATTGTGAATAGCAACAGATAAGCTACAGTCAGTAATAATACAGCTACGGTGTGTTCTTTGTAAAATGAGATCAGACTTTAAATTGGCTATTTTAAAACTTTTTCCTCACTGGTAGACTGGCAGAAATGGCAATTAAGGGTTGTAGCAATTAGTCACACAATTCCTATATAAGAGAGAGAGAGAGAGAATCATCATTCAAACCTTAAATTTACTGTTGACATGCATCTATGGCTCTATTGTGTTCATGAATAAAAGAGAAGGAAAAAAATGTTACCGGTAATGCTGAAATGTAAAGCATGACTTTAACCTTTAGCATTTAGAAAGCCTCAGAAGAAAGCCATGTTGCACTTCTGTTTAGCAAGCACTTCAATTCAAATAGGGACATCTAAGTGAGTGTGACTAAGGGCAGACACTGCTGATGGATGTGCCTGTGTTCATCAAACTCAAATGCACTAGAGTGAAGAGTGGGTGTGTGGGTGGAGGAAGCCATTAGTGGAGCCCATTTGAAGTCCAAAAGGCCAAAGTCATTGTTTAATCATTAGCCATACAGCATGATGTCAGGATTGCTGATGAAGACCCCTCTGTAAGGAAGCTGAGAGTGCTTGGCCAATCAGTATCACACACAAAAATGGGCCTGGGTGTCCAAAAGACTCAATGTACTTTGATCAAACCTGCCATGCAAGAGTGAGAGGCCTCATTCCTGCCTTGATGTGCAATTTCATATATGATCCAATACAGTATGAAGCTGTGAGCTTACAGAAGGGACTGAATACAATATTAAATTTCATTCAAACACACCAATGCCAAAGCCCCAAAGCCACATATACACACAAATATACAGATGCACAAGTTTACACACACCCTTAATGGCAGCAGGTTTATTATACCCTCAAGCGGTGTAAGTCACTCACACACACACACACACACACACACACACACACACACACACACACACACACACACACACTCTCTCTTTCTCTCTCTCTCTCTCTCTCTCTCTCTCTCTCCCTCTCTCTCTCTCTCCAGACACCTCTTCCTTCTTCAGTGTGTGATTGCCAGCAATCCTGCCACCCACTGCCGACAACGAGTGCCTGGAGTGATAGAGTGCGTCATGAGACCACCTTATAATCTCCCTCCTCTAGTGGCCCAAAGGTGATTTGGTGCGGTGGCTTTAAAAGCTGTAATTATGGAGATTTATGGCTATGTTGTTTTTTTTCCAGAGGACTTACAGGGTGAAACACCTGAACAATCTGAGTCTATGCATTAAGGAATGAAAGTCCTTCAATCACAATGTCTGATTTTTCAGCACCATGGACAGGAACAGCAAAGATACAATGGACCAACACTGATTAAAATCTGTACCAATTTGTTCAACTCAAATTGTGATATAGTAAATAAAGGCAAAGTATAGGTTTAGCATTCAATTTAGCATTCATGCCTTTTTATTATTACAATTATTTATATATATATATATATATATATATATATATATATATATATATATATATATATATATATATATATGTATATATATTTGCAATTTCATTCATGAAATCGCAGGGTATCCATCTATATCCCCTACAGTTCCATGTTCACATTCACTCTTAAAATTGCATAAATTTCCTATTAATACTACTGTAATTGCTAAGTAATTTATAGTAGCTAATAAATAATTTGCTTTGCAGCAAATATTTATAATTAAATGCTGTGACTTTACAGAGATAAACCTAAAAAGTAACAGGACTTTCAATTACATAAAGGGATAAAAACAAACCATTTTTGTAAAAGAATGAAGTGTGATCCATCAAACTTGTAAGGCAGCTTGTAGTGGTTGGACAGTTGGGAGTGAATTCACAGGATAAAGCTTGTCACAGCCAATACCACACACACACATACACACACACACACCCACACACACCCACACACAGTAGTGCTGTGAAGCTTTAACTTACGGCTCTTCTTATCAGTTTAATTCATAAGTCCAAGCAGATGCTCATATAATCATAAATGAACACAAAACTTGTACAGTCTCTCTATGTCCTTCTCTGACTCCCTCATACTGTTCTCTCTCTCTCTCTCTCTCCAACTGTGTCCCATGTCATTGTGTGGGACAGCAGACACAGAAGTAATCCTGCACTAATGATCTCATCTCATATGCGATCTGGGACAATGGTAACCGGGTAATGAGACACTGATGATGATGATGATGATGGTGGTGGTGATGATGATGATGAGGATGATGATGATCTAGAATATCTCACTTAGCTGCTATTTGACTCCATGTGAAAAGGTGTTTGGTGTCAGTGGAATGAAGTTACAATATGTCATCAGGGTTTTAATTCATGTAATGGCAGGAGATCTCTCAGTTAAATGGCTTTTGTTTCCGATACATCATTAGTCACATCAATTGTAAATGTATATGGCAAGATGGTGGAAATGTGCAGCAAATTCAGATATATATATATTTTTAATGTATAAATTATATATATATATATATATATATATATATATATATATATATATATATATATATATATATATATATATATATATATATAAAAAACTGTACATCCAAAAATATCCTAAAGATAAAATGCTACCATTTAATAGAATTTTTTATTTTAAAATAAAATGCTAACATTGCATCAATGATGCAAATATACAGATAATATACTGCCACAGAAGTTTAAAATAAAGATGAGTACACCACATATGTGATACAAAATATACCCAATATATTAAATGTATAATATAATGGACAAATGGACTAATTATAGAGATCAATCACATGATTTCTGTAGCCAGCTGAACTTCCAATACGAAAGTGATGATTAAGCTGACACCATGACAAAGGTTCTTTTACGCTATAATGCACTTTGGAAACAAGAATTCATTTTACCCAATCCTGACAGCTGGATTCATTTATTACAAGAGCAGCATTTGGGAAAGAGAATGTTTAATGGGGAAAAAAAGATTCAAACTCGGCTGGCAGACTTTCATTAATTCCCAGGTGAAGATGCTGACAGGTACGATTAAGAGCTGTACTCCATCCATTGCTACGGTGATCACTACAGGACCCAGAGCCCCAAGGAGAATAATTAGCCATTAGAAAATATGTGCTTATGTAAAATAAATCCCAAAATCAGAATAGGAAACACAAGGACATTAAGATTATCTACTTGGCAGTAAAGCAAAGAAAGTCGGACGCTAAAGCTCTGTGTAAGAATGAAGCTCGGGATGGTGTAGTGATAGCCAGCCTGTGAATCTTTCACAAGCCATGCAAAATTAAAAAGCCTTAAATAACAGTGTGGGAGTCCTGTAACTGAGACTGAGCTAACAAGCTACTAGCTAATTAAGAAGCTTGGAGGAAGGCAGAAAAACAAAAAAAATGTACTGTGTATGTATGAGAAGGTCACAACAATCTATTTATTTTCATGCAATACCATTTGTAACACACAAAAGAAAAGCTAATATTATTAATTCAGCCCAAAATCCTGATAGAGACCAGGCTAAATGTTCAGCCTCCATCACACAACCAGTGAACACTATCTTTAACCAGGCAAGTGGAACGGAAGTCCTGGCAGTTCTTTAATATCCACTTGACAGTAAGTGAAAGGAAGCTATCTGGTAAGTGGATCGGGGGATAATCTGTTCACAGAAACTCAATAAAGCTGCGATGGTAATGTATATTGAAGCTTTAGGTTGAGTTAATTATCATAACAGTACTAATCTAGAAACCTATGTTTTTAATTAAATATGCAGTAAATTAAATGTTAATATAGTTTATAGCTCAGCAAACAATATTTATGTCTGATTTAGCTACTGTACACTTTTAACAGACTATATGCTAGGTATAGGCTGTCACGTCATCTTGTTTGTTTTTTTCCACAGGATTAGGTGTAACCCAGCAGCTGGATTAGTGCCAGGTCAATCAGTGACAGCAGAAACAATGCACGTACGACTGCCTCGTCTCTTACACTGCTATCAGGCATGCCTACAGTGGCTCACTATAAGTCTGGGACACTGTAAGCTACATGTAAATTTGATTGAACTGAAGCTTCAGTTTTTGGTCCTTGTGTATGCTTTTTCTACTACACAAACCCATAAGAGAAAACTAAAGTAAACAGCAAAAGCAAAAATATCAGGCTATCAAACTTTGCACCCCATTTGCTGATGAAATCCAACCGTGGTATTTCATGTTAATATGCAAATTATCATATACTTTTGAACACCAAATTCTACTGTCACTCCTTTATTTTAGTTTAATTATGAATACGATGGGGTAGAAAGTTCATACTGAGGTTTGTGTTGTTACCTCAGTTTTTTTCCTGAGCTTGAGTTATTGACTGTGTTAATGTTTTTAAAATACAAAATTTGTCACAATAATATGAGTTTGTTCTGTGTTAAAGTTTATCCAAAGAAGGTTAACTTTGTAAAGTATTCACCAGCAGTTCACCGTCAGATAGACTTGGAGAAAGCTAATAGTTATAGTCAATAACATTAACATCCTTTGAGTGTTTGATTAAATGGAGTCATAATGTTTCATAGGAAAGTGGAGGTTTTAAAAGTACATTACAAATCAACTTTGAACATTTCTTCTGGATAAATGATGATTATACTTTCCAGCCTCTCGAACTGTTGAAGACTAAAAATACTTGCTGTCAAGTTGACAAATGTTTCACTCCACTTGTAGACTCAACAAAATATGAACTAAAAATCAGTATGAAAAAAATAGTGGTTGAAATATTTATGGCACCTTGAGTTTGGGGAAATTTTCTTCACTGGTTCAAGAATGTCACTTAACAGCCTAGAAGAAGAAGTTGCTTTTGGCTGCTCCCTGTTCGGGGTCGCCACAGCGGACCAACTGGTCCGCACAACAACTTGGCAAATGTTTCACGCCGGATGCCCTTCCTGACGCAACCCTCCCATTTTTCCGGGCTTGGGACTGGCACTGCATCCAGTGACTGGGGATCAAACCCGGACCTTCTGCATGATAGGCGAGAAACCTACCACTGAGCCACCAATGCCCCAAAGACTCAGCCAACAGCCTAATTGTTCTTTTTCATTTTGTTAAGTGCATATGGAGTAGCTCCCATCCTTTAAGGTACGTGAAGAAAATGGCAATCGCCAAAAGCTTAGAATTCCTTATTGATGAATGTTATGACAATTGGTGAGGACATTATGCAGTGCATTTGTCTTCTATTGACTTAGCTTATAGGAAATTTTGTATTATATAGGTTAATGGCCGTTTCATAGCAGCAGATGATTCCTTGCTGCCTTTCTGTTATTAAGTCTTAAGGGTAGGTTTTTTTTCAAAGTTAAGAAATAGTATTATTTTATGTAGTGCAAAGCAATGAAACGGCATCTAGCATTCTATTTTTAATATCTGTTGATACCAGAAAAGCATAAAAAACTCTCTCTAGCAGTTTGGAAACATTTCATGTTTTTTTTATTTTTGGGAAATTGGCTCCAAGATGGTTAAAGCTTGGGTCAAAAAGTTAAGTGAACTTAAACAATTCTTTAAATATGGGTTGGAAAAAATATATCCCACAGCTTAGTTTAGTACCTTAAGTATCTCTCTGTCTCTCTCTCGGTCTCTCTCTCTCTCTTTCAAAGTCACCACCTGGATGTAACTAGGCAAATAGTTAAGAGCCTCCTATTGGATAATTACTGCATGGATGATTATGTTTCAGCTGGCAACAAGTTATTTTACCCTAACTGACGCAAGGAGTAGCTTCTCATTTCTTAAACAACCATGTTGGAAGTTTAATCTGTTAATCTGTTTCAGAAGAGTCAAATTATTGGCATGCATCAAGCAAAGAAAACATTTAAGGGGATTGCTCAAACTACTAAAATTGGGTTAAGAACTGTCCAACGCATTATTAAAAACTGGAAGGATAGTGGGGAACCATCATCTTCGAGGAAGAAATGTGGTCGGAAAAAAAACTTGAATGAACATTTGGTGAAATCAAATTGTAAAAAAACAACAGTAGAACTCACAACTATATTTAATAGTGAAAGTAAGAGCACTCCCACATGCATAATGCGAAGGGAACTCAAGGGATTAAGCAGCTGTGTAGCCTTAAGAAAACCACTTATAAGTGAGGCTAATCGGAAAAAAAGGCTTCAATTTGCTAGGGAGCATAAAGATTGGACTCTGGAGCAGTGGAAGAAGGTCATGTGGTCTGATGAGTCCAGATTTGCCCTGTTCCAGAGTGATGAGCATATCAGGGTAAGAAGAGAGGCGGATGAAGTGATGCACCCATCATGCCTTGTGCCTACCGTACAAGCCTGTGGGAGCAGTGCTATAATCTGGGGTTGCTGCAGTTGGTCAAGTCTGGGTTCAGCAACGTTATGTGCCCAAAGAATGAGGTCAGCTGATTACCTGAATATACTGAATGACCAGGTTATTCCATCGATTTTTTCTTCCCTGATGGCATGGCCATATTCTAAGATGACAATGCCAGGATTCATCGGGCTCAAATTGTGAAAGAGTGGTTCAGGGAGCATGAGACATCATTTTCACATGTGGATTGGCCAGCACAGAGTCCAGACATTAAGTCCATTGAGAATCTTTGGGATGTGCTAGAGAAGACTTTGCGCAGCGGTCCGACTCTCCCATCATCAATACAAGATCTTGGTGAAAAATTAATGCAACTCTGGCTGGGAATAAATGTTGTGACATTGCAGAAGCTTATCGAAATGATGCCACGGCGAATGCGCACCTTAATCATAGCTAAAGGCAGACCAACAAAATATTAGTATATATTATTATATATACTTATATAAGTATATATAGTATATATAATTATATATAAGTATATATAATTACATATATATATAATTTCACCATACTTCACTATATGTGACAATGAATCTTCTACTTCTAAATATCATCTATCTTTGGTGAAGGGGGTTCATATAGCTCTTACGCAAGAGAAGCTGTTTCATTGCATCAACCCACAATAAGATTCACAACATCCAGCAGCTTTCACTGACCCACTAATCATACTTCATCATACTTCAACCTAAGCATCTGGTAGGCTCTCAAGCCCTAGTCAGCCTGCCAGAAATGTTCCTCTGATGAAATTAGTGGCCTAGCACCTGCTCGGCACTGTTTTTCCATGCTGCTCAGGTCATTTTCTGGTGGAGCTACAAAACATAACTAAACCAAATACAATTAGTGGCCTGGAGCCTCTTAGCACTGTTTTTCCATGCTGTTCAAGTAATTTTCTGGGGAAACTACAAAATATACCGTGGGATCTAGAAGTCTGAGATCACTGAAATGAAAATTAATATCTGATTTAATACAAAACTTTTCATTACAAATGATATTACTGATATTACTGACAAACTGAATAGGAAATATAATCTTTGAAATATTTACATAAGTTTCAGAGTTTTTTTAGTATTTAATGTTTCGTTATGGTTTTTATCACAGTGTGCACTTGTGCTGCCATAGACTCCACACATTTGTGCAAAACCTTATGATTATGATTAATTACCATTCTAACAAATATAATCAAAATGAAAGCTGGAAGTTAGAGAACTGTGTCTTCTTTCTGACGTGTAATTAATGCTGATGCAAACGGAGACGATGCAATGAAGCAAGTTAGATGTGATGGCTATAATACTTAATGAGGGCAGGCTAAAAGTTTTCCTTTGTTCCAGCCTACAGATGAGAGATACACTGATTCCAATGACTGTACATGCATCCTAGCCAAAACCATATACCTGCTGTATAGGAGGAACTGTACTATTGTAGTTAATAAAAGAGAACTCAAAATATACTAGTCTAATAACTTTACAGCATACATGTGAAGAGCTTGCTATGTGTGTAAAGAAATATATTTTTGAATGTCCACGATCCAACTATGGACCAAAATAGTAACACTGATAATAGGCAGCAAAAGCACTAGGCAGCAAAGTTGTCCACAAGCACTATGAATTAGTCGCATAACACTAAAGGAGAACTGCTTGCATTTCCTCTTAGTGTGAGAAAATTTAATGTGTGAATTTGATCCAAATTTAGACCACGGGACTCAAATCACTTGTTTGATAAACACATAGTGATATAACAGAATGTACTGCTGACACTGCATTTAATGGTTTAAACAAGAACGAAGTGCGACACAGGATCAGAATGCTCTAGCTAAGTGCTCTTATCACTTGCCATATTGCATTATTGACCCATACTGAGAGATTTTCTGGTAGACAGACAAGCTCACAGACAAATACACAGATAAATCCTTGGTCCTCTGCCGCTATGGTGCTGTGGAATATGATATCTTCTGAGGCTACAGACACACTATAAGCTCAAGTCATATTCAGAGCATTTAGACAATGTATGACCATTAGCAGGAATCTTAAGAAGTGGTACATTAGGCACTGCCCCTCCTGTCCCATGTGGCTGCTCAGTATCGGAAATCTGGCATTAAGAATGAATGGATTGAGTCCAGATAGTATTAATTAAACAAGATGGCCATTGTGCTCTGGTGGCAGCCATATTAAATACCGGCTCTGTAATTAATCACGGAAGCCCAGTGTGACTCGGCTGATCCTGCCACCACTCCACAAATGCTAGCAGCCCACCACGCCTCAACAACTCACCAAACAAGTGCAAGAAGTGCTAACTGAAAAACTGCCCAACCAGACGGTGTTAAAAAAAGAAATGCAAGGGCGCTGAAGCTAAAATTGAAAAGTCTGACTCAAGTTTGGAAAAACTTGCAGAAGCACACAACACAGGGCTGGCATGCAATAGCTGATAAAATCTAGTTAGGCTATACTTGGCTAAATGTTATTATGTCAAAAGGGCAGAAGTTTCTGTTACATGCAGTTAGTAAGACCCAACCAATTACAAGGACCAAAAGAGAATTGAATCATAAATCACGATCTTGAAAAGATCTTTTAAACTGTTTTCTTTAACTATAACCAAACCATCAGAACCTACCTGCAACCAGGTATCAATTTTCAACATGAAATTATGGTAAAAAACAAACAAACAAACAAACAAACAAATACTACCATGATTGTAGGTATGAAACAAAACCAACCTAGATTATAAATTGTACAGATTGAAATTTATATGGACTGCAAGATCACATCTACAATATTAAGTAATTTAATTATGCTAATATATCCTGAAAATTGCTTTTCGAGTAGCCAAATTGACATCAGTCATATTCTGTATGTATCATCAAGCTTGTTTACAAAAAGGTATTTTTAAAAATAAGGTAGCACTTTTATCATATGACTTGTGAGCCTACAAGCGGCATATATGAATTGCTTGTGCAGCTCAGACTGTGTGATTCAAACTATCACACACCATTTGACTATAGCCATAAAACAATATCAAATCAGTATAAACCTATTTACACAAACATTTAAAGTATTGAATTTTCAGAGTATTGAATTGTTTACCAAATTGTGTATTTAGATTACTTTGTACAACAAGAGCAAAGATCAGTTGCCCTTTTCCATTTGCCACATCTAAAACTATATCATTTAAAGAGAATAGCTAGCACAGAAAGCTAATAACACTGCTTATTATCTTCTATGTTGTGTAAAAGCAAAGGAGTAAATCAGGCTGGCTTTACTAACTAAAACATCCAACCTCTAAGAATTTTTAAACCACAATATGGTCAGTGTACAATTGAGAAAATCACTCAGCCTTGTGTATGTCTTATGTTTCTTGCATAAAATCTGGCATGGGTTGAGTTTATTGAGGTGAAAAAGCTAAGGCTGCACTAATGAATAAGTAAGGCTACATTCCCTTTCTGTTTACATAACAGCTATTATCATCAATACAACTCTAAATGAAGGTACTTGCAGGGAGGTTCTGTCTCGTTTGCACAGTCGATAAATGGATCGTTACTGGATAATCCATTCTAAATCTAATTGAAAATATCCAGAGCTTTGCATTTGCACGAGTGGAAGGCGGAGTGAGAGCAAGAGAGAAACATGAAAGAGAGAGGGAGAAAAGAGGAGGATGAAACCAGTGAAGAAAAACCAAACGCAGAGACAGAGCATGAGAAAAGAGAGGACTGTGTGTATAGGGTGAGCCAGACATAAATAACCATCAATTAAATAATTAAATAGTCTTAATGGCTGCGATCATGGTACTCCCTAATTATAACCAGCTATTAACAGTTGGCCTTCGCTCTTCTACAGATAGGAATGGAATTAATGTGAGGCTTGCCTTGCATTTTCAGCATTTGCACTTAGAGACCAGCAGGGCAAAAACAACACTTAGAATTATTCAGTATCTGCCAAAATCATGAAACAGTGAGGAAATCTCTCCACACTCACATGGTGTTGGCTGGGGTTTCTGGTCTGATCTCCAGCAAAATTATTTAGCAGCATTTTCATATTGTAGTATGTTTAAAATCAATCTAGCCATGGGGGTCACAGTCCAGTGACTTCTGTGCCGGTCCCAAGCCCGGATAAATAGAGAGGGTTGCGTCAGGAAGGGCATCCGGCGTAAAACATTGCCAAATTTAACCATGCGAATCGTCAGTACGAATTTCATACCGGATCGGTCGAGGCCCGGGTTAACAACGACCGCCATCGGCGCCGTTGACCTACAGGGCGCCGGTGGAAATTGGGCTACTGTTGGTCGAAGAAGTAGAGGAGGGAGGAGAGTGCGCAGACAGAGAGAGAAGAGGAAAGGTAAGAGTGTAGGACTGAGAATAGGAACTCTGAATGTTGGTACTATGACAGGGAAAGGTAGAGAGCTGGCTGATGTGATGGAGAGAAGGAAGGTGGATATACTGTGTGTACAGGAGACCAGGTGGAAGGGTAGCAAGGCTCGTAGTATAGGAGCAGGATTCAAGCTGTTTTATTATGGTGTGGATAGTAAGAGAAATGGGGTAGGTGTGGTCCTGAAGGAGGAGTTTGTGAGGAATGTCCTGGAGGTGAAGAGAGTGTCAGACAGGGTGATGAGTCTGAAGTTAGAGTTTGAAGGGGTGATGTTGAATGTTGTTAGTGGTTATGCCCCACAGGTAGGTTGTGAGTTAGAGGAGAAAGAGAGATTCTGGAGTGAATTAGATGAGGTGATGGAGAGTATTCCCACGGGTGAGAGAGTGGTGATAGGAGCGGATTTTAATGGACATGTTGGCGAGGGGAACACAGGTGATGAGGAGGTGATGGGCAAGTTGGGAGTTAAGGAAAGGAACCTTGAAGGACAGATGGTAGTGGACTTTGCTAAGAGGATGGACATGGGGGTGGTTAACACTTACTTTCAGAAGAGGGAGGAGCATAGAGTGACTTACAAGAGTGGAGGTAGGAGAACACAGGTAGACTACATTCTATGTAGAAGAGGCAATCTGAAAGAGATTAGTGACTGTAAAGTGGTAGTGGGAGAGAGTGTAGCCAGACAGCATAGGATGGTGGTGTGTAGGATGACTTTGATGGTCTGTAAGACGAAGAGGTCAAAGATAGAGAAGAAAAGCAAGTGGTGGAAGCTGAAAAAGGAGGAATGTTGTGAGGAATTTAGACAGAAGTTGAGGCAGGCTCTGGGTGGTCAGGTAGTGCTGCCAGATGACTGGGAAACTACAGCAGAAGTGATCAGGGAGACAGGGAGAAAGGTGCTGGGTGTGTCATCTGGAAGGAGGAAAGAAGATAAGGAGACTTGGTGGTGGAATGAGGAAGTTCAGGATAGTATCCAGAGGAAGAGGTTAGCCAAGAAGAAGTGGGACATGGACAGGACTGAAGAGAATAGACAGGAATACAAGGAGTTACAGCACAGAGTGAAGAGGAAGGTGTCTAAGGCCAAGCAGAAGGCATATGAAGAGTTGTACACTAGGTTAGACACTAGAGAAGGACTTGTACAGGTTAGCTAGGCAGAGGGATCGAGATGGGAAGGATGTGCAGCAAGTTAGAGTTATTAAGGATAGAGATGGAAGGGTGCTCACAAGTGAGGAGAGTGTACAGAGGAGATGGAAGGAATACTTTGAGGAGCTGATGAATGAGGAAAATGAGAGGGAAAAAAGAGTAGAAGGGGTGAACTCTGTGGAACAGAAAGTAGATAAGATTAGAAAGGATGAAGTCAGGAAGGCTTTGAAGAGGATGAAAAGTGGGAAGGCAGTTGGTCCTGATGACATTCCGGTGGAGGTCTGGAAGTGTCTGGGAGAGGCAGCAGTGGAATTTTTAGCTAATTTGTTCAACAGGGTTTTAGAGAGTGAGAGGATGCCTGAGGAATGGAGAAGTGTGTTAGTGCCGATCTTTAAGAATAAGGGTGACGTGCAGAGTTGCAGTAACTATAGGGGGATAAAGTTGATGAGCCATACAATGAAAGTATGGGAAAGAGTAGTGGAAGCTAGGTTAAGGAAGGTAGTGGAAATTTGTGAGCAGCAGTATGGCTTCATGCCCAGAAAGAGCACAACGGATGCAATTTTTGCTCTGAGAATTTTGATGGAGAAGTATAGGGATGGTCAGAGGGAGTTGCACTGTGTGTTTGTAGACTTGGAGAAAGCGTATGACAGGGTGCCAAGAGAAGAGCTGTGGTACTGTATGAGGAAGTCAGGAGTAGCAGAGAAGTATGTCAGAGTGGTGCAGGACATGTATGAGAGGAGCAGGACAGTGGTGAGGTGTGCTGTAGGTCAGACAGAGGAGTTCAATGTGGAGGTGGGACTGCATCAGGGATCAGCTCTGAGCCCCTTCCTGTTTGCTATAGTGATGGACCAGTTGTCAGAGGAGGTCAGACAGGAGTCTCCTTGGACAATGATGTTTGCAGATGACATTGTGATCTGTAGTGAGAGCAGGGAGCAGGTGGAGGAAAACCTGGAGAGGTGGAGGTTTGCGCTGGAGAGAAGAGGAATGAAGGTCAGTCGTAGTAAGACTGAGTACATGTGTGTGAATGAAAGGGAGGGAAGTGGAACAGTAAGGTTACAGGGTGAAGAGGTGAAGAAGGTACAGGAGTTTAAGTACTTGGGGTCAACAGTCCAGAGTAATGGAGAGTGTGGGAAAGAGGTAAAGAAGCGAGTGCAGGCAGGTTGGAATGGGTGGAGAAAGGTGTCGGGAGTTCTGTGTGATCAGAAAATATCAGCGAGAATCAAGAGGAAGGTGTACAGGACAGTGGTGAGACCGGCCATGCTGTATGGTTTAGAGACAGTGTCACTGAGGAAGAGACAGGAGTCAGAGCTCGAGGTAGCAGAGCTGAAGATGTTGAGGTTCTCTTTGGGAGTGACAAGATTGGACAGGATTAGGAATGAGTACATCAGAGGGACAGCTCATGTTGGACGTTTGGGGGACAAAGTTAGGGTGGCCAGATTAAGATGGTTTGGACATGTTCAGAGGAGGGACAGTGAGTATATTGGTAGGAGAATGTTGGACATGGGGCTGCCAGGCAGGAGGCAAAGAGGAAGGCCAAAGAGGAGGTATATGGATGTAATAAATGAGGATATGAAGCTAGTGGGTGCAAGTGTTGAGGATGCAGAAGATAGGGATAGGTGGAGAGAGATGATTCGCTGTGGCGACCCCTGAAGGGAAAAGCCGAAAGAAGAAGAAGAAGAGTATGTTTAAAATCAGGCAGTTATAAATGAAATAACATTCATTCATTCATTGTCTACCGCTTATCCGATCTATTCTCGGGTCACGGGGAGCCTGTGCCTATCTCAGGCATCATTGGGCATCAAGGCAGGATACACCCTGGACGGAGTGCCAACCCATCGCAGGGCACACACACACACTACAGACAATTTAGAGATGCCAATCAACCTACAATGCATGTCTTTGAACTGGGGGAGGAAACCGGAGTACCCAGCAGAAACCCCAGAGGTACGGGGAGAACATGCAAACTGTACACACACACACACAGCGGTGGCAGGAATCGAAACCCCAACCCTGGAGGTGTGAGGCAAACGTGCTAACCACCAAGCCACCGTGCCCCCCCTGAAATAACATTATATATTTAATTTTTTTGTAAACAAATATCTAAATAGATTACATAATTTTTTGAATTGGTGCAAATACAGTCAGTATGAGCTGAAAACTGCATGTATTCCTGAACTGGAAGGTATTTCTCTTTCAAATGTATTTCAACCACATGAAATTAATAGCATTTTAATATACAATTTGGAGCATCGTAGGCATTTGGTTGTATTGAGCGCAGTAATCTTATGTCCATTTTGCTATGTCAGGTAATTATCCAACAATTTTAAAGCCTAACATTCACCCTTAGCTAGCAAGGTTCTTAACAGCTTTGGCACAGACTGACTGTTTTTGTCATCACGTTTCCTAAATAAGTGCCTTAAGCAACATAATCTTCTTAGTAAGAATGCCTAGTTAAGGTTAGAAAGTAAATAGAAACAATACATGGCCAACAATTCTATAGGTAGAAAACTTCATTTTCGGCCAAAACCCAATATCACTTTTTTTTTTTGGTTTGTTTGTTTTTGCAGAACTGACAGCAATATGTGATGGGCTTAAATATGTAAATGTGAGTAAATCAACAGAATTTTAAAGCACAAATAGAAAGAAATGTTTGTAATTTTTAATTGAAAGGGTCCTTGATGATAATGTGTACATTAAAACGCTACTTCTCTGTCCAAATTAAATGCTACATGATCTAGAGATCAACTGACTGACAATAAAAGACTAGAATAGAGTAGCAAATGTGCACATTATCAAAAAACCTTCATAGATGAACAAACACAACATATTTGTATGCTTACCTCTGGCTCTTAGCTCTACCTGCAGACTCCCAAAAGATTAGCTCTGACCCAAAGTGACCAATTACAGTAAATCTTTATTTTTATGTCTTTGTTTACTTCTGCAAAGCATAATATCTTACTGATAAGGAGAATAAAGGAGGCACCACACATTTTATAAGGCTGTAAAGCTCTTTTATTGTCTGCTGTGATGTAAGTGACAGGTGGTAAATCAGTCCGCAGCAGTACGACAGCTGAAGCATCTGTCAGGATAGTGTTTCTGCATTTCTTTTACACAACTACAAGGCTTGTCCTCTGAGGTATAACGACGACTGTACACAGTCTGAGTCATCGATGTGACAGAAAGCGAGCACATGGTAGGTTAGTGAGTGTCACAGTGTGGGTAGTAATGCTGAGCACAGGTCAAACTCCAGAGAGAAATTCATCCCGGTGAGAGTTTGCCTGATGGGCCAAGTCAAAGCTCATCCACGTCAATCTCCACATGAGAAATGCAAGAGGAAAGAGATGGACAGTAACACACACACACACACACACACACTTGATGTACTGTCCTTGCTTTATTTCTTCTTTCACAGTTAAAAAATTAATAAATCGAATCAAAGACTAAAGAGAATTCATTCTCCTTAAGATTAGTAGTCCAGCAGTAGAGCTAGACTACCCCAAGTATTCATAAGCATTGCCAACATGTTATTATTCAACACACAGTCTACATATATATAAAAGAAAATGTTCCAGTAAAATCTAACACCCAGATACATTGATTTTGAGCAGATCTGCTAAATACTATATTCCAGTTCCTTGGCTCTTCCTTTGGAATTTTCCTGTGTTGTGTGGCTCAATACTTTTTTTATCAAAACCAATAAAACATATAGAGAACACAATAGCAAAAAATGAGCAGTTGAAGGGTTTTGTTGTCTGAAGTAATTTCACAGCCTGTGACAAGCTTTGTGCTCTCTATCGGTGGAGTTTCACTGTCTCTGTAGAGAGGGTATATTTTTAAAAACAATCTTTTACAGGGAAAAAAACATTAAGTTCTCTCATTACTGAGAAAGTAAATATGGCTCCTAAAGTCTGAAATTATGCTAAATCTGTCTTAGTTATTACATATGTTATTACATGCACAATGTGCCATTCTGGTCTGGGTCTGCATTAATAATACAAGACAAAAACAAAGAAAAAACAATACTCCTGGCTCTTTGCCTGCTGGCAGTAGAGGCTGAAATAAGGTGATGAAGAGGGTAAACAGAATCTGAGTCGTGGAGAGGTGTGATGGAAAAACGTACTGAAGCAAATGAACCAAAAGAAAATGAAGGAGGAAAAAGGAGAGTGTAAGACCCATTGGTGAAGGACAGCTGAACGGAAAAAGGACAAGGTAAAGATGGGGTCAAGTGAGGGTCACGGCGCAAAGGGAAGTGAGAACACAACAGAGAGACCACATTACAGGGAAAAGTGGCTTTCATTTATGTGCGAGCCACACATCTAATGAAGAGGTGGAGAATTTAGCATGGAGTGACATGGCTGAAATTCAATCACAGCTTGATGGGTGAGTGGCTCCTTCTTGCCCACCTCTAATGTGATTTGAGGTCTAATTGAGTGGCATTGTTATAGCCAAGAACCAGATGAGGGTGTGAGGAAAGAGATGTTTTTGAGCGTGCGATTAGGAACAAGTGGGAAGTTAATGGCGTCTCAAAAGCCAGTAAGAGTGTAGTAGCCTGCAGACAGGAAGGCCTAATTAACAGCAACAGTGGGTAAGAATGAGCAAACATGTAGAATGAGCAAAGAAATTTTTCACATTACTGAGAAAGTGAGAGAGAGTAAGAAAGAGAGGGCAAAAGTGCGATGGAAAAAGAATAAAATTGTCAGCTAATTAACTGACATTACCATCCTGCCTGCCTTCCTTTTCACTGGTGAAGGTGCAGAGAGCTTTTACAGTGACTCTCCTGACATTTCCGTAAGTGTGATGGAAGTTAAGATAACGCGTGCTCGCTCAAAGGGCGACAGAAAAAGTGTGGGAGAGATGCTGTATAGGTACTGCACAAGCCTGAAAGTTTTTCTGTTTTTATCCACTATAATGCATCTAAATAGCTAATACTGCAGTGAGGAGGCAATGAAATTGAACATTTATACAGTATAAGTAATAACAAGGCAATATAAAATGTCCTGCTTGAGGTTATGCATTATACGATTAACAAGGTGTGTGATATGGCATGCTATTCATGTACACAGGAACAGAAGAGTTTTGTAATGTGTTGCAATGTAATGTATATCCTGCCTTTAAAACCTCATGGTTGTTTCATTTGAATCAACTGCAAGCATACAAGAATAAATTCATTCATTCATTTTTAGTAACCAGCTTATCGTTATCAGGGTCATGGTGTATGTCAACGTTGGTGTATTACAGGCACAGATACAAACATTCATTCACACTGTCGGAACTCAGAGTCCCTTCTGAGTGGACACTCTTCTGGGTGGTTCTGAAGTCCTCTCCAATTACCTATATTTAACACTTTGCTAATTTATAAGGAAAAAAATAATGAAACTTCTTCAGGCTTGGATGATAAGAAGCAACCAGCTTTATTGGCACTCAAAATACCCAGCTTCAGGCCCAATGCGGTCAAGTGCACCCCCCCCATACAAAACTATCCCTATATATACAGGCATTTTTACCCCTCCTAACACTTGTTTGTCTGTACTTATTTTGACGATAGGTGATTTTTCTGCTGAATATGCCCCATAAAATCAACCCCTCCTTCATTCGTCCATAATTGCTGGCCTTGAGGATACCAGCTGCTGGCCTTTAAGTCAGGCCCTTATGTCAGGCCTAGGCCTGTCTATCATAGTTTGATTTTAATTTAACATGTTATAGTATTTGCAGAAATTAGGTATTACTGATTATACTTTAGGAACTTATTTATTATATCCCCTACATCAAGTTTACATACAAGTTTTTTACCTAATAAACTACTCACTACTCACTACTTGATTATGTCTCTCTATTTTTTTTCCATATGCTATTGTTAGTAAGTTTTACTGACATCTAAAGAGTATACTGCTTTGATCTAGATTTAAGATGAGGATAGTAAAGTGAGATTAATATATTTGCAGATTAAAATACGTAAAGAATAGAGTAGCTTAATCTGAGTAATTTATTTCAAGATTAAATGATTTAATAATTCAGGTAGATAGTAGAAGAAGAAGTTGCTTTCAGCTGCTCCCTGTTCGGGGTCGCCACAGCGGACCAACTGGTCCACACAACAACTTGGCAAACGTTTTACGCCGGATGCCCTCCCTGACGCAACCCTCCCATTTTTCCTACCACTGAGCCACCAATGCCCCATCATTCAGGTAGATAGTAAATTAGCTTAATCATTGCAACTTATTTAAAGATTACTAAGATGACTAAATGATTGGATGTAAATTAGAGTAACTTATTAAAAGATTTAATGATTACATGATTAAAGTAGATTAGTAAAACAGAGCAATTTGGGCATTGGTGGCTCAGTGGTAGGTTTCTCGCCTATCATGCGGAAGGCCCGGGTTCGATTCCCAGCCACTGGATGCAGTGCTGGTCCCAAGCCCGGAAAAATGGGAGGGTTGCATCAGGAAGGGCATCTGGCATAAAACATTTGCCAAGTTGTTGTGCAGACTAGTTGGTCCGCTGTGGCCACCCCAAATAGGGAGCAGCTAAAAGCAACTTTAGTAAAATAGAGTAATTTACTCTACTCTATTATTATTAAGACTTAAGGATTAAAGTAGATTAAATTCGCTTTAATAACTATAGTTAGCTAGAATTAGAATTATATTGATTGAAATTAGATTAGTAAATGATTAGAATTTGATTTTAGTATGGACTATGAAGTATGGACTATAAAAGTATGATTTTCAAAGAAACTTTTCAGCAAAACCTAGTGGCATATCCAATCCACCTACCATTGTGTTTTTCAAAGAAATCTAGACAACCCAAAAAAAACCCATACAGATATGAGGAGAATATGTGAAGCCCTACACTCTCTGAATTGAAGCTCTGAATTGAACTAGGAAGCTGGAGCTGTGAAGTGGCAATGCCCCACCATGCTGCCTTCAGAAAGTTTTAGATAAAACTTTTTTAAATTGAAAGAAGTGTAGAAAAAGACGTGTAATCTGGTTGGTAAGTTGGATCGAACAGTTTGAGAGAAAGATGTGTCCAACCACCACCACAAACTGTGGATGGTCTTTCAAGCATGTCTCTAAAGAAAGGATAACTTGATAGCTACAGATGGTGAGGAAAGTTTTTATGATGTGTAGCACCCATCATTTGAACTGTGATTTAACATACTTGGGATCAACACCACAAACTGCTAACCCTACAATTTAAGCTGCTACATTTGTTAGTCTGCCATCACATCTTCATTGAAAACAAATAGAGCAAACGCAGAACTTCTTGTACTTTGCTTGAATAATGATGGTGGAAGCAGACAAGCTGGTGTGTTACACTGGCAGGCTTGGTCCTCCCATTTTACAGGACTGTGGCTGCCACACTGTGCAACCCACAGGGAATAGTACACTGGCAAACAAGCCTGGCAAAGACCCACTAACAGGGTACACACTCCCTGCTATTCATCACAATAACAGTGATGAAAGGCCTTTGGATTGCAACTTGACAGATGCAAAGACAATATAATGTGGCTACCTGCTCTCTAGTCCAGCTGCAACACATTTCAGCCAGGTCTGTCATCAAACCAGAGACAAGTGTTGCAGATGATGAGTTGGTTGATTGCAAGTCATGATGCGACAAAGATCATGACAGCAGCGGGTTTGATTAACAGTTGCTGCCATGTACAATCTCTAGTTTATAAAAGATGACAGTAACAGCGGCAGTTACAGAACTACTGAACCTTAGACTCACTACTCACTGAGATCATGTCATCAGTTTCCATCCATTTTCCATGTGACAGCGGTCTTCCAATAAAACACTTTTTAGTGTACAGTATATCTTTGTGAGAAGTGGGGACTTAAATGTTATCATGTCATAGATCTCCTTTTCTGTCAGGGAGGTAAATGGTAAATGGAAGTTGCTAATGTACTCTCCTGTATAAAAAACACTGAGAGGCATGCATTTATAATGTAGCAGTGGACAGCAAACAATGTGTTTTTCACTTATTAGCATGTCTACTCAAGAGCAGTGTTAACTCACTTGAGTCCTACAGAGCTAGAGCAAATGTTGAACATGAAGTACCTCAGTGGCTTTTTCTGATTTCTCTAAACTAATTATACCCTTCAGCCACCCAGGCAAATTAGATTAGGGCCAGGGATTAAAAATGAATGGGGAGATCCAGCCAGGTGAAACGGTGAGACAGGGAGCAGTGAGGAAAAGCAATTAGGAGAAACCATAGCCATGCAGTGGTGTGTCCTGAGAAGAGAGCAAGGTCTGGTAGTGGGTTTCAGTCCCAGAGCTGGAGTTACACCATAACCATGGTCTAGGGTGACCTCTCTGGGTGAGACTCATCCACTTTGTGCCCTCCTATCTCTTCTTTTTACCTGAACATTTGGCCAAAGGTAAGATAGAGTTCCTTAGGTCTGGAGGTCTTAAATGAGGCCATTTTGAGCCCTTTATTTCATCAGATCTCTATTTTATTCTGCTGTCCGCCTCATTGACAGAGGCACTAAAGTGCAGGTGAAGGCCAGGGGATATACTGTGTGGAACAATTAAACAGATGAACCAGTCATTTCACACTGGCCGATATATCTGGACACCAATTTCTCTGAGAAATCTTTGCATGCATCACAGCAGAGTATAATGATTAAAGTGTTTTGTTTTTTATTTCAGTTATGCTTTATGTAAAGCAAGCATACCTCAAACACTTAGTTAAACAAAAAAGAACAAGAAATGTAATACTACTTGGAATAAAAAAACGCTCATTACTATTTCAGAAGAATGAGATAGAGCTTTTCTTTTCTGGGCAGATATGTGTACACAAACACAACCCTCTCACACACAAATGTTCTTCCTCATAGTCTTGCACTGATTATGTAGTGCATAGACGCCATATCCAAGTCCTGCTTAGAGAGCACTTACCTACACAAAAGCACTCACTGGTTTGTCCCACCATACACACATTCTGGATAAACACACCCTGTATGCTCACTAAAAAGCTACTGCAGTGGTAAAGATAATGTAAATGGCCATATCCTGAGACTTGTCCAGAGACAAAAGCTATATAAGAGATTCATCTTCTACCACATTCTTCCTTATGCAGACAGTGGAACCGCTGTAATTGTAGAGGCATTTTACTGTTTAACACTATCCATTAAGAGGAAATATGTGCCACTGAGGGCATTCACAGGAAATTACCAGAGAGTCCAATGTTTTGAGGGAAGTTTAGCTGCAGGAAGCTAAAAAAATGGCTGACGAGCAACACCAAAACTCTTGAACTTGTCCGTATACTCAAAATATTTAGAAGTAGTCTTTTTAGTTGTTGAAATTATTTAGCTAGATATAATTAAATGGTATTGCTTTCATTGTGCAGTTTATTGAATGACTTAGTTCATTTAATTTCACTTAACTTTCAATAAGAGTTTGTTGTTAGCTAGCTGTCATGTAGGTAAGTTGCTATAAATACCTTTATTCCTTTATAGGTTCCTGATGGATAAGACTTGCATTAGCATGTCCTGCTGCATAGATCCTAAAGTTTGAGATAATGATTGGTTTCAGGACTACTGTGTGCTACCTCAATTGTCTCACTTGAGTAGTAAGTCCAGGTTTCAGCTACAGTGTTTTAGTGTCAATGATGTTCACTGTCATTAAGATTCACTGAAACAAAACTTCACTTTATTATTTAAAGTAATACAGAACCAAATTTTACAGTAACTTGAAGTAAAATGTAATAGAAGTTTGCAGTACTTACGTACCGCAAGCATACTGCAGAATGAATGTCCAGTATATTTATACCATAAGTCCTGCTAGTAACTGTCAACAGAATAATTTATGGTCAGGTCCAAAATAAATTTGCTATTTGTATGTAATGCAGGAGATCCCACACTGACAGAATATTATTATATAATCGTATTATTAGCTGTGCATTAGATACTAAAATATTGAAGTTTTTGACATTTCCAGGTGGCAAATAATATTTATTTGCACATTGCATTCTCTGTATGTACCTCATGATTTTCCGAGACAGTCGACTGGAAAAATAATTGATTGATTGCGAAAGAGTAGAGCAGGAGCATCTGTGAACTGCCACTATGGAGAGGCACTGATCACACTCCAATGAGCTCCATATATTAAAGAGGTGAAAGGCCTTCTGAAATATTAATGAAGTGGAATGGATGCGGGTTTGGACCGTGTTTGATCGGTGGGCCATACAGGCCAAAGACCTCTAGATAACTGCAGAGGAAACCTTGACAGAGCTAAACATGAATAATTTAGCCTGCTGTGACCTAGGAGAACCATATCTGAATGTTTACCTGTTATACATAAAGCTTTTATCCACTCCCTGTGATGAATGAAATGTTATGTGTTTTAATAGTTTAGTTGCTATTAACTGCATGATGTTTGTCTTTGACAGTTTGTTTTAGATAACAATGTATTTAAATGGAAATATCTTTTTTTTTTTTTAATAAATACATTTCCCCCCTCAACGAAACATTCCATCCCTGGCCACTTTATTAGGAACATTTGTGCTCATTTGTGCATTTATCTGATCATAAAATGACCAACACTGGACAAGTGAAGATTCGAAAAAAAAACTTTATCTGATCGTTTTCCAATCCTCAGCTGTCCAGTTTAGGTGATCTTGTTCACACTGTAGCCTTAGATTTCCGTTGGCTGACAGGAGTAGGACCTGATGTTGTCTTTTGCCGTTGCAGCCTATCCACCTTAGAGATCAATGTGTTGTGCATTCTGGGATGCTTTTCTGTTCACCGTATTTATAAAGATTTGTTATTTTACTTACCATAGCCCTCCTGCCAGTTCAAACCAACCTGGCCATGCTCCTCTCACTTCTCCCATAAACAAGGCATTTCTGATGTTCTTTTTTTTGTGTGTGTATTTTGTTTGGTTTTCAGCACCATTCTGTGCACTGTTGTGCACCCATGATATCAGTTTCAGAAATATTCAAACTGTTAGCCATGTTAGCCATAACCAAAGCTTTTGAGCTGTGTCTACATGATTTCATGCATTGCACTGTTGTGTTGCATTACAATACTATTTTATTGCAATATTACTTTGTCATGCGATTATTTATATCACAATATTAGAGCTTTGTGAAGCACTATTTAAGTTTATAAATGTAATTTTTTTTCAAGGAATTATTAAACTTACACACTATTGTAAGGACAGTTATAATGATTCATGAATATGAGCTTTAGTAAAGGTGCTACCCCCCCCCCTTACCCCTAGAACAGGAGTACCCCTTTATTTTCTACAAATGTTTCAGTCAACACTGTGTAAAACTTTCCAAGTCTAATGTTTCACTTGTCTATTATCATGATACACATGGATAACCTGTAAAATCATTTTTATAAACACAAGACCAAAAGACATATTATGTATTCCTAATGACACTTAGCTTTGGTCCAAAGCCAATGGCCTGTCTTACTGAGTGAGACAGAAATAAATAATGACATCTTTCCCCTGACTGCCATTACTCAAGCTCTTAATACTGACGTTTACTTAGCAACTGGTTCTGGAGAAAGACAAAACAGTACACAGCGCTATACAGTGTCCAACTATCCCCTACTCTCCTTCACCATTCTCCCACACCTCTGTTTCTATTTAAAGTCTTAAGCGTAAAGGACACTAATAAGTACATGGTGCAACATCCGTAGTCAGAATGATCCTTTCACCTGATGGTTCAATTTATATGTGGAGAAACACAAAATAATGCCCACATATTTCCGTATTGCACCATATCAATGCGGCAGAATAAAGGTTTGACTGCCAGATGAAGGTTTATCATTTCCGCATATTGCTTTTGTCAAGCTTTCTTGCGTTTATAGTCACCTCATTCGTATTTGATGCTGCCATATCTTGGGGAACCACTAAGGCATGTTCACATTTAGAGCAGCTGGGAAGGCACAGTCATCATGCAGATAGGAATGAAATAGACTGAAACTCCAGAGAGCCATGTCTATAATATGTGTTCAACATCATTAAATATGAGGGCCATTAAACATCACAGTCCCCAGTAAGAAAAACAAGCAGTCAGCCTCATCAGTCACCAAGAAGGCATGAAGAAATAAAGGAGTAAAATAAATAGAGTCAAAAAGGATTAAGCTCATATTAATCTGACACGCTTAAGTGGAGTTTGATCAGCAGAATATTTAGAAAGTGAGTACCTTGACAAACACAAGTTGCGATTTAAGTAAATGTAACCAAGCAGTCTGTCTTACCATGAAATATACAAAAAGACCTTGCACTGTGATCTCCTCACACAAAAACTGGTAGACATGTTTGTCTGGTTTGATACGATACAATACTAACTATGAATTTCTTAGCAATGGAATAGGCATGCTCTCGTACCTGACAGCATGTCCTAACTCCTGACTCCTTCCATGTTAAATAATGTTAAACTCTAAATGTTAAATAACCCCTGTTCAGACAGTCTGCAGTTTAAAATAACAAGACTTGTTCATGCATCTATTATTAGGCTTAGATTATGTGGAGCATCCACTGTACAAGTCCCTGAGAATAAGTTACTATACATACTATATAATAAAAACAGTCAATTATTAATGTGATTTAAATTACAGAGGCACTACTGTTAGAGCCCATCCATTTTCTCTAGTGTTAATCCTACACAGGATCATGGGGAGCCTGAAGCCTATCCCATGGGGCTCAAGCACAAGGCAGGGGTGTCAATCCATCACAGTGCACATGCACACTTGCAATTTAGAGATGGCAGTCTGCCTACAACATGTCTTTGGCCTGGGGGATGAAACCTCAGAAACTCAGGGAGAACATGCAAACTCCTCACACACATGGCAGAGGTGCAAATCAAACCCTTAACCCTGGAGGAATGAGGCAATCGTGCTTACCGCTAAATTACCATACCCGCCTACTATTAGAGCCATTCTAATAGTAGAAAAATAATCTATACATTCTGACTAAGCAGAATCAGAAATTCAACATTGCTGTAATACAGCATACATATAAGGAATTAAAAACTGAACTGAATATTGATCTGTGGATATTAACATTAACTGAGTCATTTTTGAGATGTCATTTTAATTTATAAAGAGTCATTAGTCACTCCACATGGTCAATGCTGTACCACTTAAAATAGTAAATATGCACAGAATGCACAGAGAATTGATGTGGTCCATATAGAGCCAGTGGTTCTTTTTCATGATTAAAGTCAAGCACTTGCCATGTTACCAGTCAGATATATTTCCCTGAGGATTTCACTAGCTGCCCAGGAAAAAAAGGAAATGTATCCAAGGACATTTGACCACCCAGAAAAGAGACAGAGCGAATACCTAACTGATACTTGAGTGCCTTGGTGACAGGGCCACACTGGGACCAATCATACAGCGTATTAGAACAAATTATCGGGCAAGTATTAAAACTATGAGTGCGTGTTTCATGTCAAAGTGGGAACAGCTGACATGCCTAGTGACTCCAGACTAAGACAATGGCATGTGCTGAATACTGAATCCAGCTTCTCTACAACACATACTAGGATTGAAATAGTTCCAAATTTGGTATTCGCTGTCCAGCTACACCCCACCTCTGAAGCAGGGCTTGCATTTAAAAAGCGTGACTGAAAACACATGTGCAGGGATAGATGAATGAAGGCAGCACCTGTATGCCTTCCATTTGCATTTAGCTGGGAAGAGATCGATAAAGAATTCAAGAAGCCTCTGCTTCCCTGATCTTTAGTTGCATCCCACTGGAGACCAGCTATCACTTTAATTAATGACATTTAGAGAAACTTATCTGCCTGACAGCCTTTCTCTCCATGGCTCCATTTCTCAGCCACAACCACTAACTTAATTTTTCAACTATATTCCAACTCTCTTATTTCACTGGCATGGTTCTTACCACTTCCTACATTCTGTACCAGAATTGCACCATTTTCCGCAGTCACTTACTTTTCCTCCATTATTTGATCATTAGCTCATTCACTTTCCAACTCGATCTGTGCCACTACACCACTTTCTTCCATTTTCCATCATTTCACCCTCACTTGATTGCTCCCCTCTCCCTTGCTTCTCGTTTTATCATTTCAAGTCAGTGCAAATGCATTCTTTCCTCTGGCTAAGTAACAAGGGGAAAAGACTGTGTTAATTATAAGGAAACTAACCCATCTAGCATATATATATATATATATATATATATATATATATATTGCCGGGCTATGAACTGCTAATGGAAGCTGTCAGTGCTGAACAGCTGACAGGATGCCAAAGTTCAGCCTTCAGGTTTGGGCTGAAGTTTTAGTTGCCTTAAGTAATGTCACGAATTCACCCTAATCACACAAGTGATTATCCTGTTCATTATTCTAAAATGAATACAAGGGCCACTCATATGCACTCACTTGGTCCCTTAAAGGAAAGGTTTATTGCAGATTGCTGCAAAGTTCTTCTGACTGATTGTCTTTATACTACAATGAGACATTTCTATCTCGAAAGGAGTGGTCTCTTATGAGATGACGCCACCCCCATCCAGGGCACAAAAGTTCATGTAATGGTTTGATGAGTATGAAAATGAAGTAAAATCAAATGCTATGCCCTTCACATTCACCAGACCATCAGACGTCACTGCAAGTCGCTATAAAGTTCTTCTGACCAATCTCGAAAGGAGTGGTCTCTTATGAGATGACTCCACCCTTATCCACAGGGCACAAAGGTTCACGTAATGGTTTGATGAGTAGGAAAATGAAGTAAAATTAAATGCTATGCCCTTCACCAGACTGTCACCAATCCAGTTGAACATGATGTATTAGACAGTGAATATCTTTTCAGTTCCTTCAGTACATTTCCAGAGACTGATGAATCAATGATGGCTAGTGGTGGCCCAGAAGCTCTGATCTTTGAACCTGATTCGGTTTAACTGCTGTTACTGCAAAACATGATTCTTATATCAGTCTGTGTATGATCCTATGAACTCCTGTCAGTCATATTTCGATACACTCTGTTCAAGTGACTACCTCTGTCTATTTCTGTGCAGTTATGTTTTTAAATAAGAGCCAAGAAGACGTGTTCAGATGTTCAGAAATGTTGACTGACACCTCTCTCCTATACTGGCTGCAAGAGGATGAATGCAGAGCATTCTGCTCACTCTTGCTTCCTCACGTTATCTCTCACTAACTCTCTCATAGTGCCTCACCCTTTTTTGCGTGTTTATGGCATTAAAGAGAATTCCACTATCTGTTCCACTAGCCTTGATGCTTAAGCTGTTAATAAGGTGCACATATATAAGGAGATAGGAGATAGTAAGGAGATAGTAACTCCAACTAGAACTTAGTAACTGTAAAAGCTGAAAGGTGTGAAGAAGAAATGACTTGTGATTCGAACATATTTATATGTTAAATAGTACATATTTACTGCGCTGCAAAATAAAACATGATCACCTCCAGATTCATCAAGCTGAAATTGTACATATGCTGCTCCCAAATGATGTAAAACTCATAAAACGCACCAACAAAACACCAACTTGTGAGAGATTTTCTACTAAGCACAATCCTACTTGACCTTGAAGCACTATTTACTAATTAAAAAACATGTTCCAGTGATAATGCCATGAAAAATAAATAGACATTAAAAGCTTTTGTTCCCCCCCCCCTCTTTTTTGCCTTATCCAAATTCAGCACTTTCCAATCCCAGCTCCTTGTAACTCTCCCTAAACTTGTCCCCAATCAATCTCTCACTCTGTGCCAATCAATGTTGTTTACTATGCCCTCTGTCTTTCCCTCTCTGTCCTTGGCCCTGGCTGACTCTCTCGATGTTAGCATGGAGAGAGGGGCAGATTAAAAACAACCCGATCTGCTGCAAAATTGGAGCAAGACCCAAGACTCTGTAGACTTCTATTTTGTAACTCCCTCGACCTTCCTGCCCTTTGAACCTCTGTCCATGTAGGGGGATAAAGACCAAAGCAACAGGATTAAAAGCTATCTCTTAATATACTTCAAGAGGAGAATACTACAGAGGCTGGGACCTTCCACACAATGTCACTATTTACTATTTAAGACAAATTCTGTCCTCAACATCAATTTTACATGGAGGAATTAGATAAAAATGATCCAACAAACCCACCCTCCTTTCCCTTATTATTATGCCTAAGCAGCATTTATATAATGAGACCAAATATCTACAATTTGTAAACAAGTGAACAAAATACACTACATATGGTAATAAACTCAGATCAGATAATCAGACATAACCTAGAATGACAAATGACTCACTGTCCTGGGTTTTAAGTACTGAATGTGAGAATCTTCCCCTGGTGTTTTGTAAACAAACTTTTCTTAATATTAAAAATTATTTTCTCTGTGGAATATATAAGACTTTATAATATATAAGAATATATAAGACTCTCTCGCTCTCTCTCTCTCTCTCTCTCTCTCTCTCTCTCTCTCTCTATATATATATATATATATATATATATATATATATATGAATATATAAGAAAATATATGAGATGCCATTTCCTTTATCTTCATAGAAAGTCTAGGAGGTTATACAGATTTCTGTTTAATAGTAAAATGTTTTTTTGGCAGCTAGAAGTGTTATATCAATAAATCTACGCTTTGTCCCTTTTTGATCTAGTAACACAGATTCATCTCCTAATAAGGTAACTTTTAGTAACCGGGGTATATCAACACTGGTGACCTCCATGATGACGTCTAAGATTGTCTTCCAGCTGTTTTTCACCTCCAGAAAAGACCACAGCATGTGTAATAGAGTTACAGTTTTCACTTTACATCTAGAGCAGCACATTGAGCATTCATTATTTATTCTGTATAGCCTTTCAGAAGTTAAGTACACCTGCTTTATGGTACTAAACTGGATTCATTTGTGATGAAAGAAAAAGTTCCTCAAATAGTTTTTTTCACATTATCTAAGATTCTACACAATCTAGCCATGGGGGTCACAGTCCAGTGACTTCTGTGCCGGTCCCAAGCCCGGATAAATAGAGAGGGTTGCGTCAGGAAGGGCATCCGGCGTAAAACATTGCCAAATTTAACCATGCGAATCGTCAGTACGAATTTCATACCGGATCGGTCGAGGCCCGGGTTAACAACGACCGCCATCGGCGCCGTTGACCTACAGGGCGCCGGTGGAAATTGGGCTACTGTTGGTCGAAGAAGTAGAGGAGGGAGGAGAGTGCACAGACAAAGAGAGAAGAGGAAAGGTAAGAGTGTAGGATTGAGAATAGGAACTCTGAATGTTGGTACTATGACAGGGAAAGGTAGAGAGCTGGCTGATATGATGGAGAGAAGGAAGGTGGATATACTGTGTGTACAGGAGACCAGGTGGAAGGGTAGCAAGGCTCGTAGTATAGGAGCAGGATTCAAGCTGTTTTATTATGGTGTGGATAGTAAGAGAAATGGGGTAGGTGTGGTCCTGAAGGAGGAGTTTGTGAGGAATGTCCTGGAGGTGAAGAGAGTGTCAGACAGGGTGATGAGTCTGAAGTTAGAGATTGAAGGGGTGATGTTGAATGTTGTTATTGGTTATGCCCCACAGGTAGGTTGTGAGTTAGAGGAGAAAGAGAGATTCTGGAGTGAATTAGATGAGGTGATGGAGAGTATTCCCACAGGTGAGAGAGTGGTGATAGGAGCGGATTTTAATGGACATGTTGGTGAGGGGAACACAGGTGATGAGGAGGTGATGGGCAAGTTTGGAGTTAAGGAAAGGAACCTTGAAGGACAGATGGTAGTGGACTTTGCTAAGAGGATGGACATGGGTGTGGTTAACACTTATTTTTAGAAGAGGGAGGAGCATAGAGTGACTTACAAGAGTGGAGGTAGGAGCACACAGGTAGACTACATCCTATGTAGAAGAGGCAATCTGAAAGAGATTAGTGACTGTAAAGTGGTAGTGGGAGAGAGTGTAGCCAGACAGCATAGGATGGTGGTGTGTAGGATGACTTTGATGGTCTGTAAGAAGAAGAGGTCAGAGATAGAGAAGAAAACCAAGTGGTGGAAGCTGAAAAAGGAGGAATGTTGTGAGGAATTTAGACAGAAGTTGAGGCAGGCTCTGGGTGGTCAGGTAGTGCTGCCAGATGACTGGGAAACTACAGCAGAAGTGATCAGGGAGACAGGGAGAAAGGTGCTGGGTGTGTCATCTGGAAGGAGGAAAGAAGATAAGGAGACTTGGTGGTGGAATGAGGAAGTTCAGGATAGTATCCAGAGGAAGAGGTTAGCCAAGAAGAAGTGGGACATGGACAGGACTGAAGAGAATAGACAGGAATACAAGGAGTTACAGCGCAGAGTGAAGAGGGAGGTGTCTAAGGCCAAGCAGAAGGCATATGACGAGTTGTACACTAGGTTAGACACTAGAGAAGGAGAGAAGGACTTGTACAGGTTAGCTAGGCAGAGGGATCGAGATGGGAAGGATGTGCAGCAAGTTAGAGTTATTAAGGGTAGAGATGGAAGGGTGCTCACAAGTGAGGAGAGTGTACAGAGGAGATGGAAGGAATACTTTGAGGAGCTGATGAATGAGGAAAATGAGAGGGAAAAAAGAGTAGAAGGGGTGAACTCTGTGGAACAGAAAGTAGATAAGATTAGAAAGGATGAAGTCAGGAAGGCTTTGAAGAGGATGAAAAGTGGGAAGGCAGTTGGTCCTGATGACATCCCGGTGGAGGTCTGGAAGTGTCTGGGAGAGGCAGCAGTGGAATTTTTAGCTAGTTTGTTCAACAGGGTTTTAGAGAGTGAGAGGATGCCTGAGGAATGGAGAAGAAGTGTGTTAGTGCCGATCTTTAAGAATAAGGGTGACGTGCAGAGTTGCAGTAACTATAGGGGGATAAAGTTGATGAGCCATACAATGAAGCTATGGGAAAGAGTAGTGGAAGCTAGGTTAAGGAAGGTAGTGGAAATTTGTGAGCAGCAGTATGGCTTCATGCCCAGAAAGAGCACAACAGATGCAATTTTTGCTCTGAGAATTTTGATGGAGAAGTATAGGGATGGTCAGAGGGAGTTGCACTGTGTGTTTGTAGACTTGGAGAAAGCCTATGACAGGGTGCCAAGAGAAGAGCTGTGGTACTGTATGAGGAAGTCAGGAGTAGCAGAGAAGTATGTCAGAGTGGTGCAGGACATGTATGAGAGGAGCAGGACAGTGGTGAGGTGTGCTGTAGGTCAGACAGAGGAGTTCAATGTGGAGGTGGGACTGCATCAGGGATCGGCTCTGAGCCCCTTCCTGTTTGCTATAGTGATGGACCAGTTGTCAGAGGAGGTCAGACAGGAGTCTCCTTGGACAATGATGTTTGCAGATGACATTGTGATCTGTAGTGAGAGCAGGGAGCAGGTGGAGGAAAACCTGGAGAGGTGGAGGTTTGCGCTGGAGAGAAGAGGGATGAAAGTCAGTCGTAGTAAGACTGAGTACATGTGTGTGAATGAAAGGGAGGGAAGTGGAACAGTAAGGTTACAGGGTGAAGAGGTGAAGAAGGTACAGGAGTTTAAGTACTTGGGGTCAACAGTCCAGAGTAATGGAGAGTGTGGGAAAGAGGTAAAGAAGCGAGTGCAGGCAGGTTGGAATGGGTGGAGAAAGGTGTCGGGAGTTCTGTGTGATCAGAAAATATCAGCGAGAATCAAGGGGAAGGTGTACAGGACAGTGGTGAGACCGGCCATGCTGTATGGTTTAGAGACAGTGTCACTGAGGAAGAGACAGGAGTCAGAGCTAGAGGTAGCAGAGCTGAAGATGTTGAGGTTCTCTTTGGGAGTGACAAGGTTGGACAGGATTAGGAACGAGTACATCAGAGGGACAGCTCATGTTGGACGTTTGGGGGACAAAGTTAGGGAGGCCAGATTAAGATGGTTTGGACATGTTCAGAGGAGGGAGAGTGAGTATATTGGTAGGAGAATGTTGGACATGGAGCTGCCAGGCAGGAGGCAAAGAGGAAGGCCAAAGAGGAGGTATATGGATGTAATTAATGAGGATATGAAGCTAGTGGGTGCAAGGGTTGAGGATGCAGAAGATAGGGATAGGTGGAGAGAGATGATTCACTGTGGCGACCCCTGAAGGGAGAAGCCGAAAGAAGAAGAAGAAGATCTAAGATTCTACACATCAAGTCTGTTTCCAAGGTTAATTTAACACTGAAGGTGTGGTGGTATCCCTTTGCCATACACTTATGAAACAAGGCCTTTACAAACCTGTTTGATTGCTAAACCGGTCAAGAGGAAGTGAAAATGATAATATGCTGCAAATATGAAAAAAGGAACTATATTGCTTGAAGGAGTTTTGCTCCAATTGTTAAAAAAAACCCTGCATAGAGGTCATTAGATTAGATTAGATTCAACTTTATTGTCATTACACATGTACAAGTACAAGGCAACGAAATGCAGTTTAGCATCTAACCAGAAGTGCGATGAGCAGCAAGTGCTTTATATACAGAAGTGTAGATAAACTAATATGTGCAGATAAGTACATATGTACAGATGCAGTACTATGGAGATAAGTTACAGTTGTATACAGTGTATATACAGTATTATACAGATACGCATATGCGCTATGTACATGATATACAGAATACTATGAATTATGTATAGGTAATACGAAATGTCCAGATAAGGGCAGATGTCCAGATAGAAGCTATGGATTATGTAATATAATACAATATGTACAGATAACGGCAGATGTCCAGATGTCCAGATGTATTATAGATACAGGTGGATATATACAATTAATGGCTTGTTTGGCACTTTTGTACAAAGGCTATGCTATCCCTTCTCTACGGTCTGGTATATAAGTGTTACATTAGAATGTTGTCAAACTGTACACTTTTTCAGATTGGTAATCATTTTCTGTATATGGCTTAAGGGAATAAATGGTGTGGCAGCTAAAGGGATGTTGTCTTGGAATTCTTCAATTTGCTGCCACAGAAGAGGATGAAGGTCCTATAATTCTGGTTGCTCTAGAAAATAACTAGAAAACCGTAGAACTCCTTTATTTTATAAGCCTGCACAAATTTCTACATTTAACCTTAATTATGCCTGCATTCCATGTTAATCTACTGATTATTCTAGTTAAGTCATTAAACCTCAGTTTTGATAACCCACTGGTGATCTGCATCATGTATCTTGCCAATTCGTTTAGTGGACTAAAAAATGAAGAAGAACCCAGAGTGAAACTGAAGCAGCATACTGAACTTTGATAACCATCGTAACCCTAGAGAGCAAGCTGGCTGAGCTAACAGTCATACAGCATCACTTCTCAGATGGTCATAGGTCCTGCTTTGCTTCATCAAGGTCATCACAGTCTTTTGTAGGCACTAAGATAAGAATAAGTAAGAAGCACAGTCTCAATATGATCTGGACACAGGATAGGACACCAAGCGCATTCAGTTTCCTTCTGAAATCTTCATATGAGTCTCATTTTCTCTTTGGCTCATAGTTTCGAAATAGGTTAAGTAACAGCCACTCAGACCAACATTTCTACATTAATGAGGTTCAGTACAGAAAAGCAGACAGACTTTCAGATTGTCACTGGTGAAACAGACATTGCTATTCTTTATCACAATCACTTTCACACACTGCTTTCACAAAAAATGAGCATGTATTCTACCTGTACAGCACTTCACTAAGATTGTGCTCGTGGCACAACTTTATCTCCATCTCCATTCCACCTTGAACTATATGAGCTTATACAACCTGCCATTCAGTCCAGTGAAAAATGCTTTTTTTAAACTCCAGTGAAAGTTACGAAGCCACAGTCCCGAAAAACACCAAAGTATGACTGGCAGTTGATGATGGTCTGTCTTGAAACAAAACAACAAAAAGAGATTGCAGATTAGTCCCTGGCTCACTCCATGCACCCTTCACTTGCACTCATTTCCTCATCTTTCCCACTGCTTCTCTCCTGTTCCTTTCCTTCCCTTGGTGCCACTCTTACTTCTTCATTGCTGGACTTGATGCTAATTCATAAACACACACTTTTCTCTCGTCTTCCCTTTGCTCCTTTTTTCATCTCTTCTCTCTGATTAGGTTGTCAGGGTACCATTTTGGCTCTATTACAGAGTCTAGTTGCTGTGTTTGTGTTGTCTTGCGCATGTGTGTGTGCATTTGTGTGTGCCCGGAGGCTTTGTTCTTCAGATCGCACAGTGGGCCTCCTCAGCGGGCCACAAATTAAGCTTCCCCATTACTCTCGTCGAAGTACAGGCACAAGACCCGTTGCAGCACGGCTTCTCTCCAACCTTAGGGGCTATTAATTGTAATAAAAAAGATGTCATAAAATCAGGAATCACAAAAGGAATAAGTATATAAGAGATAAGAGAATAAGAAATAAAAATTCATTTCAAACATACCCAACAGCTGTAAACAGTTTCAAAGTTACAAATCAGTAATGCTTGATAATTAACAATAGCTTTGAGTACGGTTGATAGCCCCAGATTCTCTGTTTAAATACAAAATTAATTTGAATATTAATTCACAATGACAGATCGCTATTTTCTTCTCATAAGAAGCAAGCTGTTTTAATTTCTAGAGATGGCCCAATTGTGAAAGTCTAAGTCAACATCATTTGCATTGAGTTTGCTCTGGCGGACGTACTTATATCTGTGAGGCAGTAAAGCTTCGCTTGGGTGTAATAACACATGTGAGTTGGTCTCAGGGATATCTTTCGATGCCTTGCAAACTATTCTTTTGCAAACTCTAATTGACATTTTTGCTGAGGAGAGAGCATCCAAGCCAGGCCTCTTTCCCTCTCTCCTGGTGGCCGTGACATGGCTGTGATGGGGCAGCGGGAGCTTTTGTTTAAAAGGTCGTCACAGACGCACAGCCAGCTGACCTACAGCTGCCTGTGTGTACAATGTGGCTAAAAATACAGCTATGCCAGTTATGGCAAACAAGCAGGCGTTCTCTCTCTTTCTGTCTGTCTCTGTCTCTCTCTCTCTCTCTCTCGCGCTCTCTTTTTCTCTCTCTCCAGCAATCAGGCCCTTAGAAGTGGGTAGAGCAAAAATTATATTAAGTTAAGTATACTTGATAGTCAAATCAACTAATCAAGCCAAATCATTCTGGCTGGTTTCAAAATTATATATTCACATAACAGGAAGGAATAATAATAAAAAAAACAACAACATTAAAACACTAAAACACAATAAACAATAAATGTTTAAGCTAAAACCTAATTATCAAAAGTTTTGAATTTGTGTTTAGATGTTATAAACTAGTCCTAAATATTCCCAGATTGGTCACATTTCAAGACATTTTGGCGCTATTAATTGAAATCATAGACGTGTCTCCATAGTAATGACTGAAGAATTGCTTTCAAGTAGTCACCACTCCTGACTCTGTGTGTGTGTGTGTGTGTGTGTGTGTGTGTGTGTGTGTGTGTGTGTGTGTGTTTATAACAACACTGTCTTTACCCAGCTCCATGAATGTAAAAGAGCTGGAGTTTGGCAGCATGATAAAAGCCAGAGGAGAGAATGAACATAACAGCACTCTCTTCCTGCTTCCTCATTCTTATTCACATTATTAATGCTCTCCTTCATCTCATAAATTCTGCAAAGACTCTACTGACACACACACAGAAACACAATCTGACACAGTTTTGAAGCTGTGTTTGTGGGCCAGGGTACAAGCAGGGGAAGTGGTAAAATCTTCCACATGAGAAATGTCCTTCAAGGGCTTGTGGAACTGTCTGCTGGTTACACAGATAGCCCATGCAATCAATATGACATCAAGATAAAGTGGCTCTAATAATAGGAAAGCAAACATCAGGCAAAGCGTAGAAAAAGCAGGTCAGTACAGTACATGGTAGAATTACTTTCCATATTAAAACTCAGCTCTGTAAATATAAACCTGCTCTGCATACACACAGCACACACACCACACACAGTCAAATCCTTTTCTTTTTTGCTTTTTGACCAGGTCAGAACTAATTACACATTGTCTGAAACTCTTACTGGAGACACTAGTAAGAATTTTGGGCCTCATGACTTGTTTTTGCTCTCGTGGACAATTTTCATCCACTCAGGATCCACTCTAGTATCTACTCAGGAGCTTGGGGATTCTGCTACTTTTTATATCATGATTTTCATTTCTGCTACTTTTTTTATTTTATTTGCAAACATATTAGATATAACAACACCTATTTTAAGCCATGTCCAAATACAATGAATAATTATGAAGAAAAAGAGTAATAATTCTGAATATAAATATATTATTAATTATGAATATGAATAAAGAATCCAGCACATTGACTCCACCATTACTACCACACAGTTTATTATTATCCAAATACCAGCATGTGTTTTATTCAACTTTTCCCACAGCAATTTATGATTAACAATTTTTATTATTATTGAAAATAACCTTTATGTGTTAAATTTATTTTGTTTTTTTAGTTACATTTAATGCTGTGGAACACCCACAAAACAAGCTAGTTCCTGTTATCACTTATGCTAAAGCAGCTATAAACAATTCATTGTTGCCAGCTTGTAATATGGAGGTTGTTATCAAGGGAGTGCCAAGTCTTTTGCAAGACACACACAGAACACGTGCTCATATTGTAGATTCAAATATTTTTTTTAAATACTATTCAATAATGTTTTAATATTTAAAAATATTTAATAATGTTTGTATACTATATGGGGGGGCACGATGGCTTAGTGGTTATCACGTTTGCCTCACACCTCCAGGGTTGGGGGTTCAATTCCTGCCTCCGCCATGTGTGGGTAGAGTTTGCATGTTCTCCCCGTGCCTCAGGGGTTTCCTCCGGGTACTCCGGTTTCCTCCCCCAGTCCAAAAACATGCGTGGTAGGTTGATTGGCATCTCTAAAATTGTCCATAGTGTGTGTGTGTGTGTGTGTGTGTGTGTGTGTGTGCCCTGCGATGGGTTGGCCCTCCGTCCAGGGTGTATCCTGCCTTGATGACCAATGACGCTTGAGATAAGCACAGGCTCCCCGTGACCCGAGTATAGTTCGGATAAGCGGTAGACAATGAATGAATGAATGTATACTATACTGTCTATATAGAGTGTGCTCTATATGAGTCCTATGAATTAGCTAGTATAGAAAAATGCTGTATTAGAACAAATTCTTTCAAATGAAAATGCAAATTAAAGCATTAACATCAGAGCTACTGTTACTGAAAATAAATGAACACATTATGACCAAGGAAATCAGAGGTGCTATGGTATAAATGTGAATATTACATATAAAGTTTGGTTATTAATACTGGTTTAAGGTTTTGTTTTCATTCAATCAGCCTTCATGCATGTGAGCATGTGTTAATACATGGTTGTTCACATTAAAATAAACGAAATTTTAATGTCAGTTGTCAGTGGTGGTTCAGTGGTTAATGGTTGTGTAAACGTGCACATGTTAACTGTTCAATAGTTGTATAATTGTCACTAGACATCAAATGATGGCACTTTAGCAAAGTTGTTAATTAAATTGTCTGAATCATATCCTTTCTCAATTGTAATGCCAAATAAACTGAAGTAAATTTAATTAATGTTTCTTTATCCCAAGCTCCCAAGTCATATCACCATCAAAATGAGCATAAATTACATTTAAGGTGATTATTTATTTAAAAAAAAAAAAAAAGAAAGAAAAGAAAAAGAAAAAAAAAGTCATAATTGGCTATTACTATATTAAATTAAATGCCTTGGATGTGTCTAAGCACTGATGGGATAAGAGTTGATAGAAAACACACTTCCTGAGCAGTTTCATTGCCACTGTGGCCTCTAGAGCAAAGTAACCTCTTAAATTATGCTCAGAGAAAGCAGCCTTAGATTAACTAGCTGGAGCCATTTGATTACTTTGTCCAAATTCCCCTCCAGTTCAAAGGCACCATGCATAAAATAAGGTCACTCGTTTAAAAAATACATTCCTTTTCCTCTGATCAGCCTGAGAGCAGACGAAAGCAGACGAGAGCTTTGCATGTGATTTGCATGAGAGCAGCAGAGAGTGACGGAGGCTGAGATTACAGAGGGGAACTTGTTCAGCACCGGGCCTGGCTGTTCTTAGAAAGCAGTCAACACAGAGCAAGTAGAGCTGCAGCCTTGCTGTTTGAGGCAATGGAATAAAGACAGCAGAGAATGAGCCTCCAGTGAGCAGCCCAGGTCACACTCTCCGCACAGTCATCCAAGCGAGCCCTTCGTTTCCTGGCTCTCTCTGGGTATTTCCATATTCAAATGATGAGAAAAGGCAGTGGAACTCACACATAGTGCCAAATGGCTGTGTTTTATTCATTATAGCAGAGAAAGGGAGAAGAGATAGAGTAGAGAGAAGGATGAGCAGAAAGAGAGACAGGGCCATGTGATAGAAAGAGTGGCAGATGAAACCTTAATAGAGTAAATATCTGACTCTAGGGGCTGGCGATATAACAGGAATATCATATGATATGTGAATACATTTTTATAATAGATGATATTTATATATGATATATTGGTTTACAAACAAACTGTCAAAACAGTAGTGTTTTAGTAGATTACTTTTTTCCCTTTTTTTGGTCTCCTTTGGTCATTTTTCAGCAGCTCACCATCTCTCCCTAATTACATAACAGCTACCAAGCAGGGAGGGTAAACTCTAAAATGTGCACAGGCATCTTTACAAACTGCTTGTAGCAAAGTACTGTTTTCCACATCCATGACTTCAGAGACTCTGATTGGCTAGTGTCATTATGCTTGACAAGGGAGAAAAGATGTTTACCAAACAGAAATATTTAACACTCTAAAAGAAGAGCAAAAACTATTAAGCTTAACCTTTTACAAGTTTCAAAGCAGCACAAAACTTCTAACCAGTTGTTCTTAACTCAAAAAAGCATAGCATCACACAATTTATCACACTATTGATACTGTCATATTACTGAGCCCTTATAGTACATCACACAGTATCACGACTTCACAGCTGTCAACAAATGAAGTAGTGAGTTCCCAAAGCACACAATCAGCCCTCTTGATAAAAAGCCAGGAAGAAGATTCTCTATAAAAAAGTAACACTCTATAAAAATATTACAGAGTCTGCTCAAATTAGAGCACAGGGCATCATCTCTTCATATGGTGCTAAAATATGCTGCCAGAGAATTTACTACAATGATTCCCATTTCTTAATATTCTTACTCCCAAATCTAGTGACAAGACGGAGTTTAAGTGTGTGTGTGTGTGTGTGTGTGTGTGTGTGTGTGTGTGTGTGTGTGCATATACTATTTCTTCCATCATCCTCATGTTTACCTAGAAATTACAACATTATTGCGAGAGTAATGAGGCAGTGATCTGGGAACCAACATCAGGCAGCGAAGCAGTCAAGATTCATTAAGTGTCACTAGTAGAAAAACCACTCAGCCATATTATCCACTTCGTTCTAACTTTATGATTAACATTAAATTACTCAGTATGAGACAAATATATTAGAATGTTAATTCACTTGCTCCTGATGGAAAATTACAGTGCAGTCATTTTCAAATCAAATAACTATTAACAGGTACTGTGCCCTCCAAAACTATTCGAAAAGTTTCACAAACGTTTGTTTATGCGGTACAGCAAAGATGTTCGGATTTAAGGTGAAAACATGGGTATGAGACAAGAGCTTAGGATATCAGATTTTATTTCCTCATATTCACATCTAGAAATGCTAAACAACATAAAACATACAACCTACTGTATCAGACCACCCCATTTTAAGTGAGCAAAAGTGTAGAAACAGATCAATCTTGAAGTAGATTCAAGTAAATAGCAATTAATATTTGGCTGGATATACCTTGCTTGCAATAATTGCATCAAACCTGCAACTCACTTTTGGTTTCTTTTTTTTGTGATGCTTTCACCTCAGCTTCTTTCAGTTGTTGTTTGTTTTGTTAGGTTTCTCTCTTCGGGAGGTGAAATGCTGCTCAGTTGGGTCAAGGTCTAGTGATTGACTTGGTCAGTCTAAAACGTTCCACTTTTTCCCCTGATCAAGTCGTTGTTTAAGCTAGCAGTGTATTTTGGATCACTGTCTTGCTGCTAAGAGTAAAGCATTACTCTGTAAACTGGCAGCCAGAATGCTTCTGTAAACTTCTGAATTCATTCTGCTGCTACGGTCATACAGTGGTGTGAAAAAGTGTTGGCCTCCTTCCTGATTTCTTATGTTTTTGCATGTTTGTCACACTTTAATGTTTCAGATAATCAAACACATTTAAATATTAGTCAAAGATAACACAAGTAAACACATCATGCAGTTTTTAAATGAAGGTTTTTATTATTAAGGGAAAACAAAATCCAAAACTACATGGCCCTGTGTGAAAAAGTGTTTGCCCCCTAAGCCTAATAACTGGTTGGGCCACCCTTAGCAGCAACAACTGCAATCAAGCGTTTTCAATAACTTGCAATGAGTCTGTTACAGCGCTGTGGAGGAATTTTGGCCCACTCATCTTTGCAGAATTGTTGTAATTCAGCCACATTGGAGGGTTTTCGAGCATGAACCACCTTTTTAAGGTCATGCCACAGCATCTCAATGGGATTGAGGTCAGGACTTTGACTAGGCCACTCCAAAGTCTTCATTTTGTTTTTCTTCAGCCATTCAGAGGTGGACTTGCTGGTGTGTTTTGGATCATTGTCTTGCTGCAAAACCCAAGTTCACTTCAGCTTGAGGTCACAAACAGATGGCCGGACATTCTCCTTCAGGAATTTTTGGTAGACAGCAGAATTCATGGTTCCATTTATCACAGCAAGTCTTCCAGATCCTGAAGCAGCAAAACAGCCCCAGACCATCACATTACCACCACCATATTTTACTGTTGGTATGATGTTCCTTTTCTGAAATGCGGTGTTACTTTTACGCCAGACGTAATGGGACACAGACCTTCCAAAAAGTTAAATTTTTCTCTTGTCAGTCCACAGAGTATTTTCCCAAAAGTCTTGGGGATCATCAAGATGTTTTCTGGCAAAACTGAGACGAGCCTTTATGTTCTTTTTGCTCAGCAGGGGTTTTCGTCTTGGAACTCTGCCATGCAAACCATTTTTGCCCAGACTCTTTCTTATGGTGGAGTCATGAACACTCACCTTAACTGAGGCAAGTGAGGCCTGCAGTTCTTTGGATGTTGTTGTGGGGTCTTTTGTGACCTCCTGGATGAGTTGTCGCTGCACTCTTGGGGTGATTTTGGTCGGCCGGCCACTCCTGGGAAGGTTCTCCACTGTTCCATGTTTTCACCATTTGTAGATAATGGCTCTCCCTGTGGTTTGCGGCAGTCCCAAAGCTTTAGAAATGGCTTTATAACCTTTTCCAGACATGATGTCTAGCTTTTGAGGATCTTTTGGTCTACTTCACTTTGTCAGGCAGGTCCTATTTAAGTGAGTTCTTGATTGCGAACAGGTGTAGCAGTAATCAGGTCTGGGTAGAGAAATTGAACTCAGGTGTGATAAACCACAGTTAAATTATGTTTTAATGGGGGGGGCCAACACTTTTTCACACAGGGCCATATAGTTTTGAATTTTGTTTTCCCTTAATAATACAAACCTTCATTTAAAAACTGCATGATGTGTTTACTTGTGTTATCTTTGACTAATATTTAAATGTGTTTGATTATCTGAAACATTAAAGTGTGACAAACATGCAAAAAAATAAGAAATCAGGAAGGGGCCAACACTTTTTCACACCACTGTATATAAAGATTAATGAGTCTGTTCCAGATGTAGCCATGCAAGCTGAAGCCTTGACACTACCACCGCCATGTTTCACTGATGAGATTATATGTTTTGCATCATCAGCAGATAATTTCTTCCTCAACACTTTGGCCTTTCCATCACTTTGGTAGAGTTTGATCTTTGTTACAGAACTTTTGTGAACTCTAATCCAGCCTTCCATTTCTTACTGCTGATGAGTGGTTTGCATCTTGTGGTATGGCCTCTATATTTCTGTTTGTTGCCATTACACCAGTGATTTCTTTCTTCAGGACATTCCCAGTGTTTGTGCAATGCCTCTAATCATTTTACCCTCTTCTGGTCAGCTTCACAATGGCTCAATATTTTTTCCACAGACAGCTCTCTGATCTTCATTTTGGTTTAAGCTTTACAACAAATTCTAAAGCTAAAAGCAAGAAAAGATGTTCGATGCTATTTATTGTTTAAACAATCAATCTAATAGGACACACCTAGGTAACAAAAAACACCATAGTTGTATGTTGCAATATTTTTGCTCACCTAACAAATGGATGGTCTATATATAAATGCCAGGAAATAAAAGCTTATTTAAACCCAAAAAATGTAAACTCTCTTCTCATCTTTTTATCTCAAACCGAATGTCTTCAGCCTACAGAAAAAGTAAATAAATAAATAAATAAATAATTGGCCCTGCAGTTCGATAGCTTCGGAAGGGTACTGTAAATAAGTTTGAAGTCTTACTATCTTACACAGCACTTTCTCAAATTATTATATTATATTATATTATATTATTATATTATATAATTAAAGTGCTCCACCATTTTTGTACCATTAAAATAATCAGTCTTGCATAAAAGTTGATGAATATTCACTAATTAATATAAACAGATAACTTGTTTACTGATATTATAACTATGCTGTGAACAATAGCACATACTGCATCTACCACTTAGTTGGATACTAGATCACTAGCTAGTGTTTGATTTGAGTAGAGAAAAGTTATTAGTAGTTTGTTTGTCAGAGTCTTGATTTCCAATAAATAATTGCTAATTACCTAATTTACTAGCTAGCTACTGGCAAGCAGATTCTGCAGCTAAGAGTTTCAGGTAAACATCTTCTAATAATTTATTTATTCTATTACCTTTGATCGTATTTCAAACTATCACAAGTATAGTTCATACATGGTGTACCTCAAATCAGTTTTTCTAGAGGTAAAGGAAAATTGTTTTGTTTGCTTGTTTTATTTATTTATTTTTATTTATTTATTTATTTTTATATAGAACAGCTTTTAACCCTGTGTTAAATTTTACCTAAATGCTAATTTGCATTAACAGAATCAGTCACCCAGAAGCAATTTTAAACCATTCAGTAACCATTTCACAGCCTGTATGAGTGCAAGTGTACTTTTTAGTAGAGAAGGAGCTGAAAAATTGTAAGGAACACATAATGCTGCAATAAAACAAACTGAAAAAAATGAGACACTGAAAAAGAATCACTTACAGCTTTTGTGTTTGAGAAAGAAACCAAAAAGAAAAAAGAAATGAAATAAAAGTGTATTGCACTGTGCACTGGGAGACAGTCTTCCAGAGTCCACAGTAATCTTTCCTTTCCCCTGGCATGACTGTAGGCTACTGGAGAGCATCCACTTCCTAGAACTCTTTTCCCTAGCACATAAACACAAATGAAGCCACAAGGTATATACAAAATATAGCATGAATAAATACATCAGAAAAGAAAAGGAAAGAAAAGAAAAGAAAAGAAAAGAAAAGAAAAGAAAAGAAAAGAAAAACCCTTATAATCATTAGTACAGCAAAATACAAAAAAGGGGGTCAATCAGTGGTAGTTATTTCTAGAGCCATAAATGAAAAATTCCACCCTGAAACACTTAAAATATATTACTGGATATCAGATCCACAAAATCCTTAGTGTTTCTGGCACTAATTTGTTGGTTGATGCTGTATTCTCATAATTCCTATAGGAAGTAGGTGGTAATCATTAAGTGTGATAGTTTCAGTGCTGTATAATAGAAGAAACAAGCTCAGCGATCTTGACCATAAGGCATAATGATAAGGTTTCGCTGTTAGCTCCTAAACACAAAAGCACACAAGTTTCTTTTTTAACTCTCCATTTTCCAGTGACATGCAATGGCATATTAATGAGTATTAAACCAGTGGCGGACCGTGCATTTCACACCTAGGCCTTCAGTAGTGCTCCGTCTGAATCAACCCGCCCCTCAAAAACCAATTTATGGTTATAAAAACCATCTTAATATGCAGAAATACAGTATAAAGAGCCGTTGCATCACAGATAGATAACTCCTGTAGCCACAATAAATGCCTTTATTGAATAGACAAACCAGGGGTGAACAAGTCTCCTCCTACTGCAGCTACAGCCGTGACACACATAAAAAACATCAATAATAACCTCATAAACTTGCAATATTATTTAGGAAAATCGCAACGTTTCACTCACCAAAAATTTGGATTATTTGTAAACAAAATCCATCCTCCTCTCTTTCCTCAAAAACAAAATAGCTATTACACAATCATCCTATCCAATCAACGGGTCTGAATACGGTGACGTTGCCGCACGCCTGCTAGAGGGCCCTAGTGACACCAACTCAAAATCTGATTGGTTGAAGCAAAAGTTTCATCGACATTTATTTTCTGTTAGACGGCCTGCAGAACGGATTGTGAAAGGGCCCCCCGGGGAGACTTCTTTGACTTTGACCCTGCCTGGCAACAAACGATGGCTGAAATGTGATTGGTTAAATGCTTTAATACGAAAATACATGTCTGGAAGCAGCGCAACCATCGGAAAAGCTATGAAAGGAAGCTGACAGACCATTTGGAATTATTTAATAAGTATTCATGGACAAAATATAATTAACATCAGTTTGTGATTCAGATATTTTTTTAGGCCAGCAGAAAAGGCCTTGCAGGCCCTGACGGTCCGCCACTGCCTCAAACATAGAAATGGTGAAGACAAGCAGACACTGGACTCAAAGGTCCAGAATTAATTACAGCTATTCAATGCTGTAGTGCTGAGTTAGCGGCTAGTTTCCTGGCATGACAAGATCAGTGGTGCTGATGGTGGTATTACCATGAAAATTGCAGCTTTGGAACCTTTTTGAGTTAGAAAGCTGGACAGAGAGGCATTGTCTGTTATGTAGAAAACTGCAAGAAGTAAAAATACACCAAGATGTCATACATGAGAATGGTACCACTGAAAAACTATGAAGATGGCTTTGGACTGCATGAACAGTTTTGTAATGATGGCTTAGAGCTACACTTTCTACGACAGTTTTAGGATTGCAATTGCCAAAAATTTACATTTGTACTTAAGTTCCATCATAACAGTTTTAGGGGAATTTTAAAAAAATGGAAGGTCATTGTTGATTAGAATAAAGTTCCTGGTTACATAATTGTACTTAACTTAATTTTACATAACACTTTTTCATAGGGGCAGGGATTTCTCAAATGGGTAAGGCTCAGGGTTGTTGATCAGAAGGTCAAAGTTCATGCCCCAGCACTGCCATGCTGCCAATGTTGGGCCCTTGAACAAGGCTGTTTCATGGCTAAGCCCAGCGCTCTGTGCTCTGACCTCAGCGTCCTAAGCTGGGATATAAGAAAAGGATTTCATAGTGCTGTAATGTATATGTGGCAAAAAATAAAGTCTTCTTTCTGACTGTATAGTACACAGTTATAGAAGGGAAGGGATTTATAATCACACTATCTGGTGTCACCCAGATGAGGATGGGTTTATGAATTTGTTTTTAAATTATTTTTCTGAATTTATTATTTCTGTAAAATATATATAAAACTATATTGCTTTGTGTCAATATCCATTGCTAAAAGCACGGTACAAATAAATCTGAGTTGAACTGAATGTTGAATTGAATTAAAGTAATGTAAACTAAGAATGCAATCATATGTCTAAATCATACAATAAATCTTTGCACCACATAAACTCATATATTGATTACAAATACTGATAGACAGTTCCTCAGGGTGGATTTTACAAGCTCTGTCTTGTCAGCAATCAGGGTTTGCCAAACTGTTTAGATGTTCTGAAAAAATAAAAAGCACTTTGGTTTAGACTTCATTTAAAAGCTGCTGAAGGCAACATAGGCTGGTGGATAGAAAAGTGGATTTTTCAACATCTGGTGAGTTATCAAAATGTGGCCACATTTTGACAATACTGTGATTCCTTATGGATTGTAGTACTCCCTTTCAGACATGAATGCCTGTGTTTTCTTTTATCTGGACTCCTATGCTGCGAAACTGTACAGTAGGTCTGTGTTGTTGTAAACCATTTCTCATGATATCCCCTCAACCACAGTAATCTGTGTTTTAGCTCCTCTGCATTTAACTGACCATCAGACAGGAAAGATTAATAAAAGTAGGCCTTTTTATTTATACAGAACTCATAGAATACCTATAATGAAGTTGAGTCATCAGATATGTGGCCCAGGAAAAAAAAACAACTGGAATGTAAAGCGTTTACGTACTGCCATGTACATGGAATTTTTGAGGCAGGTGTCTGGCTACTACAAAGGCTTAGCTATAGATGGTAAACTTCACACTTAAGGAAATGGCAATGTTATTTCTAGGCAGCTGTCATTATGTCTTAACTAAATTATTTTGTAAATGCAAAAGCCAAAGCCCACTCTGACCCTGGGATCACAGGACCGGGAGTGTATGGGGCAAAGGGCATTTAGGTCATGTGTTTGCAGGTGTGCGACAGCTGATTGTATGAATCGTTTTACAGCCATATCAAAATCAAAATAAAGTATTTGCCACCATTTCTTTTAAGTTGATAGCATTTCATTTTCTATTATTAGATTTTTTCTCTTGTCAAAGATTAAACAGTAGACATTTCAATAATAGAAATGGCAATCAAACTAAATATGGCCTTTAAATAGTGGCCAGTGTTTTCAGGCCTGGAAGCGAAAATGAATTGATCTAAAGGAAACGACAGAGAAAAGCTACTCTATTAGGCCCATGCTTAAAGTTTTCATGTAAATTTAGATGTTCTGGTTTACGATACACTTGTTAACCAGATGAATATTCTAACCAGATGAATATTCTTCATGAAAGCTAGCACAAAAATTGTAGCTAAGTCACTAATCTAGCAATTTAGCAATTTGTCCCTAAGCAATTAATTTAGTGATGTTAAGTACAGAAACAAATTCTAAGTGTTAGTTAAGATGTTTGTTTACATTTTTGTATTCCATGCCCTTGAATTTAAAGCCTTTATCCTGGTTCCAGAAATCAATTGTAATATCTCTGAGTGTAATGAACATCCGTTGTTAATGAACTCGAAGGATTTGATCTTTACACCACACTGAATTATAATAAACACGTTTCTTTACACTCGAATGCCCCATGTCAATGAATGAACTCATTTTTCTTCACCCAGTGGCAGCTAAAGGCCTCAAGTCACGATCCATTACAGACACACAGACTCTACAACACAAGAAACACACACAAATTCCCAAGAACATGCACACACACTTTCTCTCTGTACAGTAGATTTGAACGCTGAAGTTTAAGTGATGGATTAAATGCCGGTTAGATCAAGAATAGGACAACTGAGCATGAGAACCAGTGATTTATCATTCTGAAAGCTGATGCCAGCACACTGCTCGCCAGATGAATGGATGCACTGGAATGAAGGAGAGGAAGACATGATATTTGACCTGATCTTCCCTTGTGCGTGTCCCTCTGCCTCCACTATGTAGCTGCACATGTTCAAAGGCATAAAAGGAATTCCTTCATTCCTTCATGCTTATATATAAATAACACAAGGCTGTGCTTCCCTCTGTGCATTATGCATTAAGCCTTAAGTTTTTTCATCATGAAAGTCTACTCTGTATGTGTGCCTGTGCTTTTGCGTGCACGTGCGTATCTATGTGCATGTGCATGTGTGTTTGTACATAGTGTCTGTGTGCATGTGTTTTTCTATGTGTCTTTGTTCATCTATTTGTGTATGTGGGAGTTTGTGTGTGCATATGTGTGTGTGTGTGTGTGTGCTCATGTGCATGTGTGTTTGTACATAGTATCTGTGAGCATATGTTTCTTTGTGTCTTTGTTCATGTACCTGTGTGTGTGTGTGTGTGTGTGTGTGTGTGTGTGTGTGTGTGTGTGTGTATTTTCATGTGTCCACACAGCAGATTGAATGGCAGGTGATAAATACCAAGAAAATCAAGGGACTGTGAATAGGAAGGGAAGGTGGTGTTGTGTTACATAACATGCACTGGGGTCCTCAATGCTCTTTATTTTCTCTTATCAAAACAACTAAATCTGCTTTGTGTCCCAAAGCTCATTTGCATTCACTGCACAGTCACATATATCCAAGACTAACTTGTGGTTATGCTATTCACAGCCTATGCAAAAATAAATCAGGACTGTGCCTATGTTAGTCCTGCACTTATTATACATCATGCTTACTGAATACTACATCAGCTCTCTTCGAATCATGCAAAACGCATTATAAAAATGAATGGATACTTTCTTGAAGAAGTCACAGATCAGCTGAACAGTTTCATTAGTGAATCATTTAGCTCAGTCAGAGGAGATTATAGAGAAATCAGTGCTGCACAGAAAATAAACAGTGAAAACTATGTAAGGTGGGCTGTCCGATCCTCCCTGGCTATAAAAAAGAGGAAACATGATCTGATCAGATGACAACTAACAGCTGCTGCTCTGCCCTTGTCCTCACCTGCTCCGATATACACACACAAACACCTGCAGTTATTCATAATTTTATTTGATCAGTAAAATACACCAAGCCATTTCTCTGATTTTTCTTTTTCTCTGTGCCTGTTGTTCTGCGTTAGTTCTGTTCTATCACAGTGTGTTTTTTCATTCTGGATTTCAAATGTGTATTTTAATGCACTCTGACGGCTAAATAAGTAATCAGCACAATAGCTAAGCCATGTCAGGATGCAGATACACAGATAGATTGCCAGCAAGCAATGTCTAATCCTATAAATCCTACACAGTTCCTGCGGATACACTCACAGAGAATGGGGTCCCTTCCAAAAAACAGGTTTAAACTCTCATATCAGATGCTGAATTGCTGCCACGAGGCACCTCACACACAGCAATCAGCAATTCAGCATCCAAAGCATCATTAGTCATTTCCTATCATAGGTAGAGACATCAGAGCTATCCTACCGTCCTTCCTGTAGAGCGTGATCTCCACTTTCCTCTCCTCCGAGCCCAGAAGCGCTTGAGCCATCTGTGCAATGGCCAGGCGCTTGGTGTGCGGCCCGTACAGGAAGTCGCAGGTGCACGGTTTCTGCATGATCTCGGCCCTCGTGTAGCCACACATGTGACAGAAGCCATCGTTACAGAAGATGATGGCACAGTTCTCCACCCGTGCATTGGCTATGACAAACTTTCGACCTGTATTAGAGTAAAACAGGGAGAGAGAGAGAAAGCAAGAAAGAGAGATGGATGAGACAGAGTTTTAAGTATGAATCATATTTAGCAAAATTAGTGAATACTACTGAATTATTTGATAACACTTTGTCAGTGCAGTCTTTTTTTTTTAATCAACGCACTTGTTCTAATATGTTATACAGCAACTTGTATGGCAGAGACTCCAAATTAATTTAAAAAAATACTTCTCTGAATTGTGATCTAATAAAATTGTCTCCAGTGTCAGCACTTTGTAACAGTCAGAGATAATGCTGTAAATGTAAGCTTTCAGGCTTGCAATACTTTCTTGGAAGGTTTTTTGTGCACGTTTTGCCTTATTACTTTCAAGAGACAAATTAGGAGAGGCTGCTGAGAGAACAACTGTTTATGTCAGCCACATGCTGCTATGTGCTGCTGCTATGTATGTGAATACAGGATCTAACTCATATTGCCCAACATTAAATGTAACTATGGACTTGATTTGGCAAGATTAAAGAATAAACTACTTTACGATGTGCTGTTATGGAAAAATAATCAACTTTGTTCATAATAGTCATGTACTTACATAAGTGCAAATCATATATACAGACCAAATCATCTGTGAATTTATTCCAAATACTAGTGTTACTAGAATAAAAGTCCATATTCTTTGTAACTCCCATTATTATATTATGATCTTCATTGTCAGGTGTCAAACATTGTGACATTGTGATTGTGACACAGTTGTTGTTGCCTTGATTCTGAACTCTTGCACAGTGGATTTTAAACTTTTATCTGAGGGTATTAAATCTGTTTGCATAATTTTTTTGTTTATTGATTTGCCATAGATCAACATTAAAATCTTTACTTTCTCAAACAAAAACCAGGTTGTAATTGTTTCCTGGTCTAACTGACAATTTATACTGCTTTATCCTACTGCTTTAAAGACTTTTATTAAGAATGTAATCATCAGCAGTTTAAAAAAGAATACAATAATTATACACATAGCTAACACCCAACTGAAGTAACTATTCAGGTCAAAAAGGTAAAATACAGGTGACATGCCACTTCATCACGTGGTCCTTACTGTGCATATATTTCACTTACTGAAGACGAAAAGCCTCCAAAAATAGCAGTAACTGAAAAAGAGGCATGGGAATGCATCATAAGCCAAGACAGCAGCATCTGGTGAGATCTAAAGGTCATAGCCTTCAGGCAATCATTGATAGCAAATGTCTTTAAACCACCCTTATTGCTTTTCATATGTAGTTTTCTGATCCGCCCATAGGAATGCCCATCCTCAGAGGTTTTTGTTTCACACTCTGAATACTATAAGCTTAGCAAATGATCCTAACAAATTATACAAAGAGTGTCATTTAAAACCCAAACTAACTTTACACTCCAGAAAGGTACAAATTTACAGACCTAAACTTGTCAACTCCATATAAATACTGTGTTACAGTAAACAAACACACAACCCAAAGTAGGGGAGAACACCATTTAGCTAAATTCCACTGATATGACAAATTTAAAATGATCTTTAAAACTATCAATAAAAAACCCAAACAAAAAAGCCTTAAATGTAGCCTAATGTATTTAGCATATCTAGAATTTAGTATATCTGAATTTGACATAAGAATATAAATTTTTCTTAAAATGTATATACACACACACGTTTGCACCTTCACACATATGCCCACTGTCCTTCACATAACCGTTCTCCATTTCCCCTATCACTCTGGCAGCAGTGCCAGCTCCCACAGAAGGTGCTTCATTTCAGTGCCAAGTCTCAGTTAGGCTGCAGAAAGCTTCCTCTGGGTGGCACATTAAAACTCTCCACTATGGTAGCAGGCCTGACTCATGACATAACTTTGAGGCCTGGAGAACATCATCCACAGCCTTTCATTTTGTAGCTTTCCATTCCACACCTCACAAAATACAAGACATCACCACTCCCTGAACTGTACAAACCAGAAGTTCAATTTCCTCAGACATGAGGAGCTGTGCATGTGTGCAAGAATCCATATCCAGTTCTTATCCAAAACGCTTATATGATGATGTGCAGAAACCCACGATCTAAAGTAGCTAAAATTGAACCGATAGACCTGTTTAACTACTCACAATCTCTCTCTCTCTCATTCTATCTCTCCCTCTCCCTCTACCTCTCCCTTATTCCCTTAGGAAGTACTGCATGCCATAGTTACATAAACAAAATAGTAAGTTAAAGCCAGTTACTGAGTCAAACTAGCTCAGAAGCTTATGCATTGGAGTGTTCACAGAGGATCAACATAGCTAAAGAAAAAAAAGAAAAAGAAATTTTACACTAGAATAAATTTGAAATAGGATATATGGCTATCACCATATACATCAATTATCCCATTAACTCTATTTTAGGTGCCATACTGAATAATTTGTTGCTAATTACTAAGTAGTTGTTGTTTTTTTTAAAAAAAAAAAAACAAAAAAAAACCTTTACCATCCATTCCATGAAAACATCTACAAAAATAAATACTTTTAAAAGAATTTTAACTTTGATAAGGGAGAAAAATGAAACTTGTACAAAAAAAGGCAGTTACCTTGGCTAAGAATAGAGTCGATCAATAATGAACAATAAAAATACTGAAAATACCCATGGCTCACTGTGTAATTTATTGCAATATCAATTACATACTGTCTTCCTGCACAGTTCAGCTCACTTTGTCCTTCAGTTGTCATTCATTGTCTACACAGAAATATGGCTGGCAAAGATGGCTTAAACAAAAATAGACAATCAAATATTGGCTACTGGGAGAAACATGAAAGAGAACTATGTAAATAATAATAAATACAATCAAATATATAAAGAGCACATAGTAAATAAAAAAATATTTTTTTAAAAAAAAAATTGCAAATTATGCCAGCAAATAACTTGCATGTATTGCTTCCTTATTATTAATATGCTTAAACAACAATAATAATAAATATTATTATAATTTATATATATATATTACATAATATTATATTATATATTATTATTATTATTATTATTATTATTATTATTATTATTATTATTATTATTATTATTATTGTTGTTGTTTTGTTGTGTTGTTTGTTGTAGTTAATAATAATAATAATAATAATAATAATAATAATAATAATATTATTATTATTATTATTATTATTATGATAATAACTGTAGCTTAAAAGATGCTATAAAGCCTACAGTATGTTATCACTCACCAAAAATCTTTCTAGCTACTTTCTACATACAATTCTTAAAAGGACATCCAGGGAACTATACCAAACTATAAGGCTGATGGTTAAAGCATATAAGTTAAAAACAATACAAATTTTCAGTCTTCAATATACAAAATGTGTACTATATTTATATCATTCAAATACTTTGACAGTGAATTTCATATCTGTCAGCACAATAATTATCTAAGCCTCAGTCTTTATAAAAGTTTAAATAACATTAGAATGTCTCACAGGGGATAAATTTCCCTCACAGACACTCATTTTCTTCATGTTGATATGGTAGAGCTAGGTAGGTTATGAATTATCTCTTCAAAGAGACCGATTAAAATCATTTCACAGATTAAAAAAATTTTTACAAAGATGCGTTTTTTGTGTGATGGATCCATCTGGAATTTTTTTATCTTAAAAGCCCACACCCGTGTAAGTCATAACACTGCTTTTTTGTCGTGCTCAGGTTGAGTCATGGCCAGGTTGAGTCGTGGCCAGGTGGAGTCATGGTCAGGTGGAGACGTGGTCAGGTGGAGACGTGGTCAGGTGGAGACGTGTCTAAGTTGTGTGGTGGTCACACTAAGACGTGGTCATGGTGACCTGGGACAATGGGACATGATGTGTTTATTGCTCCGGTATGAGAAACCAGTCGAGTTTCTGTAGTGAGTGTTCACTGAGTGTGCAAAAACACAATAAAACATTACGTTAGCTTAAGGACTGAGGTTATTTAGCTTATTCTGCCCACCTTTTTCACAGTTTAGTCATGCAGCAATATGTGCGTGAGGTGAATGTGAAAGGAGGCGGGAAGCGTGATATTACAACGTGTGGAGTATTAATGTAAGAGAGGAGGAATAATGTGTCAGGGACAGTAAGATATCTGTAATACAACATAGTACACATTTGTTTAGGAATACAACTAGTAATATACACACACTCACACACACAAATTGTGCCCAAAACATTATTGGTCAAGATTATGTTTGTCTTTTTATAAAGCATATATATATATATATATATATATATATATATATATATATATATATATATATATATATATATATATATATATATATATATATATATATATATATATATATATACACACAGCGGGGCAAAAAAGTATTTAGTCAGCCACCAATTGTGCAAGTTCTCCCACTTAAAAAGATGAGAGAGGCCTGTAATTTTCATCATAGGTACACTTCAACTATGAGAGACAGAATGAGAAAAAAAAAATCCATAAAATCACATTGTCTGATTTTTAAAGAATTTATTTGCAAATTATGGTGGAAAATAAGTATTTGGTCACCTACAAAAAAGCAAGATTACTGGCTCTCACAGACATGTAACTTCTTCTTTAAGAGGCTCCTCTGTCCTCCACTCGTTACCTGTATTAATGGAACCTGTTTGAACTCGTTATCAGTATAAAAGACACCTGTCCACAACCTCAAACAGTCAGACTCCAAACTCCACTATGGCCAAGACCAAAGAGCTGTCAAAGGACACCAGAAACAAAATTGTAGACCTGCACCAGGCTGGGAAGACTGAATCTGCAATAGGTAAGCAGCTTGGTGTGAAGAAATCAACTGTGGGAGCAATTATTAGAAAATGGAAGACATACAAGACCACTGATAATCTCCCTCGATCTGGGGCTCCACGCAAGATCTCACCCCGTGGGGTCAAAATGATCACAAGAACGGTGAGCAAAAATCCCAGAACCACACGGGGGGACCTAGTGAATGACCTGCAAAGAGCTGGGACCAAAGTAACAAAGGCTACCATCAGTAACACACTACGCCGCCAGGGACTCAAATCCTGCAGTGCCAGACGTGTCCCCCTGCTTAAGCCAGTACATGTCCGGGCCCGTCTGAAGTTTGCTAGAGAGCATTTGGATGATCCAGAAGAGGATTGGGAGAATGTCATATGGTCAGATGAAACCAAAATAGAACTTTTTGGTAAAAACTCAACTTGTCGTGTTTGGAGGAGAAAGAATGCTGAGTTGCATCCAAAGAACACCATACCTACTGTGAAGCATGGGGGTGGAAACATCATGCTTTGGGGCTGTTTTTCTGCAAAGGAACCAAGACGACTGATCCGTGTAAAGGAAAGAATGAATGGGGCCATGTATCGTGAGATTTTGAGTAGAAACCTCCTTCCATCAGCAAGGGCATTGAAGATGAAACGTGGCTGGGTCTTTCAGCATGACAATGATCCCAAACACACCGCCTGGGCAACGAAGGAGTGGCTTCGTAAGAAGCATTTCAAGGTCCTGGAGTGGCCTAGCCAGTCTCCAGATCTCAACCCCATAGAAAATCTTTGGAGGGAGTTGAAAATCCGTGTTGCCCAGCAACAGCCCCAAAATATCACTGCTCTAGAGGAGATCTGCATGGAGGAATGGGCCAAACTACCAGCAACAGTGTGTAAAAACCTTGTGGCGACTTACAGAAAACGTTTGACCTCTGTCATTGCCAACAAAGGGTATATAACAAAGTATTGAGATGAATTTTTGTTATTGACCAAATACTTATTTTCCACCATAACTTGCAAATAAATTCTTTAAAAATCAGACAATGTGATTTTCTGGATTTTTTTTTTCTCATTCTGTCTCTCATAGTTGAAGTGTACCTATGATGAAAATTACAGGCCTCTCTCATCTTTTTAAGTGGGAGAACTTGCACAATTGGTGGCTGACTAAATACTTTTTGCCCCACTGTATATATATATGAACTCTATATAATAAAATAGTTCTCCCAACTTCTTATACAATTCTAAGATGAGTTTACTTAAATGTCTGAGAAAAAGCCATTACTGTGAAGTGTGACTGGAACACTGATTGCTGTAGCCCACCACTGTCAGCCTCCACAACCTTTTTCCTCCTCAGCTTAACAACCCAACACATTTGTAATTTCCATACCGTATTTGGGAGTCCTTGCCAATCCTGGCAGCGATAGATCTTTCTCAAGGATGACGCTGTGAATAAAAGCAAGGCCCTGACCTGAACGTTCCACTAAAACTTCACTCTGTAATTACCGCTTGCTGATATTTATCACACAGAATGATCCTGCATAGAAAGTGCAGCTTGTGTGCATGCAGGGCTATAAACTGCACTGCGTGCTGCTCAAACGATTCAGTAGTTAATTGGGACAGAAGGAAAAGAACAACAAAAAAAAAGTTTGAGAGAAGCAAGCGACACAGATGAACATCAGGGGCAGTTGTGAAGATCGTAAAGGAGTTGTTTATCTCGTTAAGCATTTTTATGGTGTTGCTTCAGGCAGGCTCAACATCACAGGAGAGACCTGTGAAAAGAGCACAGGGTCACTTTGCACCTCTTTGATTATTACTGAGGTGTTTTAGTTCTCAGTAGAGCGTTTTGCTTTATTTTAGGATGCCAGGTGTAGTTGATCAGATTGAGAGGCTTCACAGTAATGACAGCAAAAGCAGCTGTATCATTCTTACTGTGCAGCAAAAAAGTTTAGCAGTGAAAAAGGAATCATCAGTCTACAATTGACAATTTCAAAAAAAAAAATCTTTGAAAAGGTTTCTGTCTAGCCTTCTTTTATAAAGATAAAATGGTTAAGTTTAAGGGTTTTTTAAGTCTAACTTCATGATTGCAATTTTATGAAAATAGAATCATATAGCATGCTCAAAATCAGCAAAAGTGTCTGTCTGGTTTTTCTACAACTTGCTGTAAATGTCATTGTTCATCGTGATATTCTAATATTCTACTTTCTGGCATTCTTATGCTGGTTCTGTGTTTTCTTCAGAACCAGTGAAGTATTCCTGTGTGCTTGTTAAGTACAAATAACAAAATTGTCATGCTGTGACCTTGACTCCATGTGGGAGCCTATAAAATGTCCTTGCTACGTCATGCTCATCCTTTTGCCTATTCTTGGTAACACAAGTGAGCAAGGTGTCCTGCTGGTCCTTCACTCAGCCATAGACACATGATTATACAACCTTCATAACCTTTTGTCTTTAGACTTAATGTGAATATGGAAATATCTGAAATATTTTTCAGATATTCTTAAAGTCTTTTTTTTTTCTGATTTATGTTTTTTGAGAAAATAAGATATTCTGATTTTTTTTTACTAACTAATAAAAATAGATCCCATCCATTAATTTGATCAGACAAGGATGGATGATACGCTACATGGCCAAATGTTTGTGGACACCTGCTCATCACACCCATATGAGCTTGTTGAACATTCCATTCCTCATTTAATTCACCTTTGTTGTTATAATAACCTCTAATCTTCGGGGAAGGCTTTCCACTAGATTTCGGAGTGTGTCTGTGGGGATTTGTTCATTCAGCCACAAGAGCATTAGTGAGATCAGGCAATGATGTTAGTTGAGGAGGTCTGGGGTGCAGTCGGTGTTTCATTTCATGCCACAGGTGTTCAGTGGGGTTGAGAACAGGGCTTTGTGCAGGATGCTCAAGTTGTTTCACAACAACTTGTTAGTGCTTGTTTTATACACACACACACACTGATCAGGCATAGCATTATGACTACTGACAGGTGACGTGAATAACACTAATTATCTCCTCATCATGGCACCTGTTAGTGGGTGGGATATATTAGGCAGCAAGTGAACATTTTGTCCTCAAAGTTGATGCGTTAGAAGCAGGAAAAATGGGCAAGCGTAAGGATTTGAGTGAGTTTCACAAGGGCCAAATTGTGATGGCTCTCGAGCATCTCAAAAATTGCAGCTCTTGTGGGGTTTTCTTGGAAAGCAGTGGTCAGTATCTATCAAAAATGGTCCAAGGAAGGAACAATGGTGAACTGGCGACAGGGTCGTCGACAGCCAAGGCTCACTGATGCACGTGGGGAGAGAAGGTTGGCCCATGTGGTCCAATCCAAAAGACGAGCTACTATTGCTGATACTGCTAAAAACATTCATGCTGGTTCTGATAGAAAGATGCCAGAATACACAGTGCATGATGGATCAGGGGGGCTGTTTTGGCAGAGAAGGGGGACAATATATTAGGTGGGTGGTCATAATGTTATGCCCTATTCAGTATGTAAGTATATATATTAGGACTTATTATTATAGAATTATATTATAGAACAGTTGTCCAAGCATGCATTTTCTGTATGCATTTTCAACAGTGCTCTTGCTTGTGCTATATTACTTAATTGCATGCTACAAACAGTGCTGCTAACCCTATATATTTTTACTTCTTGTTGGAACCAGTCACAAACAGGTATCAAAAAATTATCCAGTTGGAACATTTAATATTGGACCACTTGCAGATAGAATACACAAAGCTCCAGTTTCCTTGGATTTGTGCAGCGAAAAGAGCTGATGCAGCTTTGTGACATGGAGAGAGAATATAGGAAGTCAGACAGATGGATTCCCTCTGCTCTTGTGTGGTGCGTCTGTTCTCAATGTCTGTTTTCCTCATCAGCGCCGCTTTGGCACACCTGCTCTGCCACCCTGCTTTACAACAACAGAGGAACAACAGCAACATGCCGAGGCCTCAAGGCCCTGCAGTACCAGCTGTTTCCTTCTGAGGTACAAAGATCTACCAGACACAACACGACTCCAAAATACACTCCCTCTGAATCTCTCTTTTATTCCCTCGCCACTTACTCATCCTCACACACGATTTCCAAGATCGATGAAACTAGAAAAGAAACACAGACGGTGAAGGAGAGACTAAACTGAGAACATTAACTATTTGCAGCTGATAGAAAGACGCTTACATTTAACATTTAATTTTACATTTAACATTTAATACAAAAGCAAGCCTATCCTGGTGAGCCAGTACTGTGCATTAGTGGCAAATGAATTACAATAACAGCATTGCACAAATCTCTTAGCAGCAATGCAATATATAATAAATCTAAATTTATAGACTTATATACAGCAAATGCAATTTTCACCAGGTGTGTGCATACAGCTGATCAGTTTGTGAGTAAAGACAATAGATTCTCATCATCTATGCTCTATGTCCCTTCTCCCTGAACTCAGCCATGGGAGGGCTGAGCTGTGATTGTAGAAACACAGGAGTGTGTGTGGCGGCAGGATCATTAAAGGCCAGCTTCAGAGACACTGCTAGGGGCTTTCCATCTCAAAGGTTCATAAATCTTACCTGATGCACACCAGTAAAGGAAAGGAGGCTAACATGATCAGTAAAAAGATCATAATTGACTTTCATGTCTGCATGGATGGAGCCAATGTGTAATATCCATCACAAATAGGAAAAAGCAGACAGACTAAGCATTGTGCATGTTTCACTAATATCAGCTCACTTGTGGAACTGTTGAGTCTATACATGTGTAAAATATAAAGAATGCACCGGGAGGGAGGGAAGGAAGGAAGGAAGGAAGGAAGGAAGGAAGGAAGGAAGGAAGGAAGGAGGGAGGGAAGGAAGGAGGGAGGGAAGGAAGGAGGGAGGGAAGGAAGGAGGGAAGGAGGGAGGGAAGGAAAGAGGGAAGGAGGGAGGGAAGGAAAGAGGGAAGGAGGGAAGGAAAGAGGGAAGGAGGGAAGGAAAGAGGGAAGGAGGGAGGGAGGGAAGGAGGGAGGGAGGGAGGGAGGGAAGGAGGGAGGGAGGGAGGGAGGGAGGGAAGGAGGGAGGGAGGGAGGGAAGGAGGGAGGGAAGGAGGGAGGGAGGGAGGGAGGGAGGGAGGGAAGGAGGGAGGGAGGGAGGGAGGGAAGGAGGGAGGGAGGGAGGGAGGGAAGGAGGGAGGGAGGGAGGGGTTTGGAAGGAAGGAAGGAAGGAAGGAAGGAAGGAAGGAAGGAAGGAAGGAAGGAAGGAAGTGGTGAGGAAAAGCAAAACAGCTCTGTAGGGGAAGGAAGGAAGGAAGGAAGGAAGGAAGGAAGGAAGGAAGGAAGGAAGGAAGGAAGGAAGGAAGGACGTGGTGAGAAAAGCAAAACAGCTCAACAGTCGATGGTGATTGAAGACATTACGTTTGTTGTTGTTGTTGCTCAGGCTCTAGAGGAAAGAAACTCAAAACCTTTCAATAACTACACAGAAAAGCTGTCAGGATTAATTTCATTGTTTCGGTGCTATAAAAATGTTTAAAAACATTTATATCCCTAAAACAAAAGAAGCCATATTCAAATGTTTTACAGATCTACATTCTACCATTCTGCCTTTAGTCCCCGAATCTGAAAACAAAACATGAGATTCCTAAACATTGTTCTGTCAAATTATATAAATGAAAGTGTTATTACATGTACAGAATGTAAAGAATTCCAACAAGCCCTTGCTTAAGTCACTTTCTTCTGTGGCTGAATCCCAAAAAGCATAAAGGGACATATACAGAGTTGGGTTAAATGCAGTTGTTAAATGTTTTTTTCTGTTTGTTTTTTTTTTTTTTTTGACACTTCCTGACACTTCCTCATTAAAAAAAAAAAGGTCATAACCCAATTATGCATGATGCTATGCTGACATTTTTTCCTGCACATCAGCTCAAGCAAGGAAGTAGTATTAATTACAGTGCCACTATTTGACAATAGCACAATACAGCCTTCTTCAATTCATGCTTTAATTCATGTTGTGTGCAATATAAACACACTCCACCATATTGATTTGCCGTGATCTGTCCCTGTAAGAGGATAACAGTGCCAGCAAAATACCCCTCACGGCATAATAGAACCACAAGTTCTTTCCTTATATATATATATATATATATATATATATATATATATATATATATGTATATATATATATATATATATATATATATATATACATACATATATATGGCAGAAGATTACATTTGACCTTCAGTAGAAACTCATCATGTACATTTACACAGAAAAGCTTATTGATCTGAGAATTTGGAGTCTTAGTTAATGACAAACTGTCTCTATTAGCACTACTGGTTATTTGGGCTCTGTCCATGTCTGTATAAAACAAAACATTATATATTTGAATTCATTTATTCATTCATTCATTCATCTTCAGTTACTGTTTTATTCTGGCCAAACTTATAGTGGATATGGAGCCTGCCCTGGAACCACTGGGCATGGATTATACATGGATGGAACAAAAAGCAGGAATACAAATGGATGGGATGCTGGTCCATCGCAGAGCACCATGTTCACATACATTTGCACCTAGAGGCTAATAAGCCAATCCACCTAGCAGCATGTTTTTAGAAGGTGAGAGGAAACCAAAGAACTTGAGGAAACTCCACAAACCCCACACCTGAACTTCGGATTAAACCGGTGGCCCTGGAGTTGTGTGGCAGCAAATTTCCTCACCACTACTTTAAGCTATTTAAATTCTAAGACAAGGAAACTGGAAGTCCTAATACACACTAATAAGACCATACAGAACTATTGATACCACTACAAGAGATGAACAGAGCTGTCTAGTGCAGGAGTGTGATGTGGGTTGATATCTATTAAAATATTCTCCCCTTGGGCACCTGTACTCCCTTAGAAGTGTCAGTGACATTTTAGCCCCAGCGTTTTACAAAAGGGGTCTAATGGCCTTTGAAACTCGGCAGGACCAAAGCCGTAACTGAGGGCCAAGCCTTGTGCAAATGACAAAGGCTGAATGATCTACAGGGAGTCTCAGTAGAAAGGTGAGAGTTTAAGTGGAGAATACAGAGCTGGAGGATGCTCACACAGACACTACTGCCTCTGAACTATTTTTACTGAACTATCTCTCTCAGATAAATATGCGCTAAAACACTAAACCTGTATCGTCAAGCCCAGCTGAATTATTGCAAATCAGTCTAAACAGTGGCAGTGACATTGAAAAAACTGTCACATGAAACATATAGCTGCAGACATTATTTTCATATGCACTTTTTTGCCTAGGAAATTGTGGCAAGGCTGCAGGGTTTGGCACTTTCACAACTCATCAGAAGGCTTTAGTCAAATTGGAGGGTCTGCCAATATGAAAAATATTGCATCGTCTCCAACACCAAACATCAGTATAGGGAAGGGAAGGGCAGTGTATGAAAATATGACCGCATTAATTATTTTTTTAATGAAGAAATAATCTACCTACAAGTACAATCAATCGATTACAATCAAATGCATTTAAATATAAGTTTCAATAGAATTTAGCATTTTTCTTCAGGTCATTTCAATTAGGGCAGTTCATCAGCAATACATGATTCATATAAAATCGGTATCTTTCACATAAACACATTTTTAAACATTCCAAATGACACCAGAAATCCCGCAAAACTATTTTTTACATTAATATGCAAAAATTATCATCTTATTATATGGTACTGTACATTTCTTGTATTTTCGCCTCTTTTGACACACTCCGTTTCCTCGGTTTTTCTGAAGACTAAACTATTAGCACATTTGGCTTTCGCCATGTTTGTTTCAGGCCACTCAAACTCACAAGCCTCACAACCATGTGAGATACACAAGGAACAGTGTAATGCAATTGACTTGCATTTTAACAAAAAATAAACCATATGCTATTTCAAGAGAATGCTTTATAAAGCAAGGAAACGACAACGCTACAAACCGATAAAATGGTTACACAAAATGTACTTTGTACAAAATGTAGTTTATTAAATTTTTTGACTTGTACATCACAAGTAGAAACAATATGCAAGGTGGGTGAATTTGTTAAGCTCTTTTTACCAGAGGGATATCCATGTTCAGCACTGAATATCTTTGCTATGTCACACTCCACAGTGGTGCTTAATGGCTCATGTGAAAGCAGATACTCAAAGCTTTACGAATTTCTAGCTTTTCATACGTTTCTGTTTTTAACTAGCCTTCTAGAGGCAATATATTCATAGAAAAGTCCCAAAAAGTTTCACATAAATGTTTCTTCAAAGTAATTGGTGATTTCCAACCCATTTCTGCTCTCTGAGATGCATCTAGAATTTGAAGCTGTTACTTTCAACCATTGAAATTCTGTGCAAGGTTATCTGAGGTAACAGAGGAAATCCAACAGTGTCCTGACTAATTTTCTATCAGATCCGCGGCTATAAAATAATTAATTTGTCTAGACTGATTGAAAATGTCCTATAAGTCGATTTCCATTTCACAGACAAACTGGAATGCCAGTGTATGGCAGAAGGGTTTAGAGGACATTACACCACAGTGATGTTGAATTCTCAAATGGGAAAGTGTTCATTCATTTTCTACAGCCGCAGATCTAAAGGTAATGCTGTCTGCGATTCAGATTGCCTGTTTACATTAATGTGCATGTTATTAGTATATATTATTGTTTCTATAGTAACAACCAACTCACAGGGATTCGTATGACAGATGCTCCACGGATATTGTGAAGCTTTCTGATGAGAGATGAGAGAGAAATAAAGAAAAGCTAGAAAAACTGTGACAACAGTGTGTGTGACAACAGGAAAAAAGTTGCCTTGCAGACTAGAAACAGTTATAAGTGTGATGTGTCATTCAAAATTATTATCATTACTTAATTACTGTGGTACAAGAGGAATAACAGACTTGGGGATGTGATTTTTTAATTGGAAAACAACCAGCTCTGAGGTGGTAATATCAACTCTGCTTTGCATCACACAAACCCATTATTGATTATTTTCCTGAGACAGAACACCCCCTGTGATTTATTCCTTACTTGCATTGACAGCATGCTAAATGGGTAGAAAAGCTGACAGGCAGTGAGAGCACTAAGCAGTACAGAAGAGAAGGGCTTTTTAAGGAGAACAGACGGTGGACTGGTTAAGTGGTAGGTAGCATAAGACAAAGTATATTTGTGTGCAAGTGAGAGGGTGGAGAGTGGGGGAGCTCCAGGCTAAAACGATTCATCGAACAGACTAGAGGGGGTGATAAAGAGTGACAAAGGCAAGACAAAGAGGTGTGTGTTGGTGACATGAAGCAAAAGAGGGACCATCAGCAGCAATGTAATGAGACACTTGAAGCTCTATAATTAACCTAGGCATCTGCCGGAATTGTCTTCTTACTTTCAATGCCATGACAACAGGAGCTTGTCTAACATCAAAAATGAGCTTAGGAAAGCTTGCAGCTAAAATCTGTAACTAAAATCACTTGCTAATCCTGACTCCCATTAGCTACCATGCGCTGGTCCCAAAATTTTTGTGGCTCTAACGATTCAGCACATACGATCACCTATAATGTTTAGGTAATGTGGCATTTCATTCATGCCCTGAATGTAGTCAGGGAAACCAAGACAGTTACATGCTTTTGGGTGGGACTCATCCAGTTTAAAGTGTATTTGAATAGAAGAAGGTTTGTTAGTGTATGTTTTCAGCTACATCAGGGAAATCTGTCTTGTGTGTGCTAAAGAACACATGAATGAAGCGGACATCCAAAAGGCAAACCAGTATGAAGCTTACAGTAAGACACAGGTGAAAGGTGGTGAATGATGGGAGCAGCTGTTATTACACTCATGTTAAGCAGGTGTCGAGTAATATGTGCATTTTAGCTGCACACAGACCGAGCAACCTGCCGAGACCAGGCTGGCTAAAATAGCATGTGAAATACAACACACATCATGAGCACACATACACTGCCCCTGATGAAACTTGCTTTATACATCTATCATGTTGCAACCCTAAGCCTGCAAACACACAGTGCATGACAGTAGCAGAAATCCTGTAGATATAAGCACCCAGCTAATTACAGTATATAAAAAGAACACAGACAGAGATATATGACAAGTGCATTAATTGTAGAACAATAACCATGCGTCATGCTAACAAGCGATAAGTCACTCGCATTGCTAGCAGTGTGTCACTTGTGCAATATTGTGTATATTATGTCTCTTGTGTGTGTGAGACATAGATTTTTACAACATGACTATTCCATCCATCTGCTTATCTTACACAGGGTCGTGGGGAACCTGGAGTCTATCCCAGGTGACTCAAGGCACAAGTCAGGGGACACTGGACGGGGTGCCAATGCATCACAGGGCACAACTGACCGCACACACCCACGTACTGATTCACACACTACAGGCAATATAGACATGGCAGATTTGAGATTTAGATCTTGACTGGTGAGGAAACTGGAGGAAACCCCTGAAGCACAGGGAGAACATGTAAACTCTACACAAACAGGCAAGAGAATAATGCACAGAGATGAGAAATTTGACTGATTTATTGAGTGAGTTATTCTGTGGTGTCACTTATTTGCATTTGTCGCTTTACAGCATCATCCCTAGTTTCTCAGGTCTGAATCTCAGGTCTGCTGTATCTTGTCATTCAAATCTTAATTACGTAAATATTTAGTAGTAAAATCCATTCAAATATGCATTTCAATTGTGTTTTTCACACAGCATGTATTGTCTGTTTTGCATGTTTTCCTTTATGAATATGTGATTCAGGGCATATCTACCTCAACGTGCAAAACACATGGTGGCTTCAAGGCCAGTTCATTTCTTTAGCCTCTGCAGTAAAGGCGATTGCAGTGGTGAATTGATATGACCAAAGGGCGGACATCAAATTTGTGTAACCTTGTTTCCACCTTTTCAGGACAAGACGTTAGCAGCTGATCCTTTAAGTCCTGTAAGGTCTGTACTGTTGAAGGCTAATTCAACTCTCTGACATGTTCCTCAAACCATTCTTGAAAAATTTCTGCAGTGTACCCGGGAACATTATCCTGCTGAAAGAGGCCACTGACATTAGAGAATGTCATTGCCATGAAGAAGTGTACTTGGTCTGCAGCAATGTTTAGGTAGGTGGTATGTGTCAAAGTAATATTCACATGAAGGCCAGAACACAGAATTTCCCAGGAGAATATTGCCCAGAGCATCACACTGCCTCTGCTGGTTTGCCTTATTCCCATAGAGCAGCCTGGTGCCATTTCTTCCCCAGGTAAGGTGCACACACATGCCCTATCCACATGATAAATAAAATGGTGATTCATCAGACCAGGCCACCTTCTTCCACTGCTCCAATGTCTGGTTCTGATTCTCACATGCCCATTGTGTATGCTTTTGGTGGTGAATAGGGCTCGGCATCTACACAACCCTATGCGCAGCAAGCTGTGATGCACTGTGTGTTCTGACACCTTTATATCTTAGCCAACATGAACTTTTTCAGACATTTGTACTACAGTAGCTCTTCTGTGAGATCGGACTAAACTAGGGCTAGCCTTCACTCCCCACACATTTCAATGCACCCTGGGCGTCCACTGTTGCTGGTTCACCGGCTCTCCTTCCTTAGACCACTTTCATGGTTACTAACCACTGCATACCAGGAACACCTCAAAAGAGCTGTCATTTTAGAGATGCTCTGAGTCGTCTATCCATCACAATTTGGCCCATGTCAAAATCACTCAATCTTACACATTTTTTATGCTTCCAACAAAGCAACTTAACTGACTGTTCACTTGCTGCCTAATATATCCCACCCCTTGCCAGATACCACTATAACGAGATAATCAATGTTTTCACTTCACCTGTCACAGCTTTTAACGTTTTGGTTGATCGGAATATGTGCATATATCTCAACCATGATTTTTTTCATAACAGTAAAGCTGAAGTACTGATAATATAGGTAGCATGACCAGTAGTCACTGATTTTTATATCTGATTTTTAAAGAAATCATACATAGAAGCACACATGGTGTGTTAATTCAGACTCATTTTTTTCACATTTTTAGTATTTGTCACACGCCCTTACCCAGAGCTACTTACAGAAGTGCTTTGAAGTTGAAGTGACTCAGCTGTTCAGACATCTAGGGGGTAACACCAGGGTAATTTAGCTAAAACTTTAAGGAAATTGTGTTTCATAAGATTAATTTTAGGTGACTGAAAGTAGAATACAGATTATTCAACATATAAATGTGAATTTAATTTAAATATACATATATTATTAAAATTTAAACAGTTCAATTAGTTTATAGCCCTATCTTGCATAAGTGAGCTCCAGCTATGACCTCAGAATTTAAAAGTCCCGGCAGATCCACTTCGAGAACACATAGCAGCAGCAGAGAGGGACGAGCAGGTAGAGGGAGCCATTACTTTTTTATACGGATGTAAAATAGAGCACCTTTAATCAGAGTAAGGAGAAATTTGAAGAGCCTGGGGGTTTTAGCACCTCCCAGCCTCTTGTATCTGTCTGTGTGTCTCCTTGCACCTCCCAGCTCTAATGATATTAAAGTCTGTAGCCTTTAAAGATACAATGCAGAGTGTTACATAAAGAAAAACTGAAAAGAAGAGGCAAATGAAGAAACAGGAGAAATGCATTTAAGCTGACAGAACGAGATGACTGATAAGAGATGGATTTAAGGCATTACAGTATTAATCCTTATGATTGTTACAGGGGCAAGTGCCCCCGATGGACCACTAGGGGGCCTTCAGCAGGGGTTTTGTTCATTCAGTCATGTGTTCGTTTTAGCCACGCCTTTTCCTAATGTGTTCCTGCCTGTGTTCACCTGTTCCCAGTGTGTTCCTAATCATGTTCCTTATTTATAGTGGCCGTCTGTCTAAGTTAGTTGCTAGTCCTCGTCTTTGTGTAATGTCTGCGTGAATCTCTGTGTCTTTTGTTTAATAAAACCCCTGTCCGCCGTCTATCTCCGCGTTGGGTCTGATATATCTACACCGGCACAACCAGCGTGCTCCGTCAGTTCAGCGATTTGTGACAATGATCTGAATGTTTAAGATTTTTTGAATACAATAAAATATAATGTAATAATCTTTATGTGCTTTCAATAATTTCTCATGTTTTTTTTAAAGATTTATTTAATATTCTATTGCTATTACATGGATTATATTCAAGAAGTTTTGACCAAAGTAGCACTATGACACAAAAATATTTCAAAATGACTGGTCTTTGTTATATAAACACCTTTTTCCATTCACAGCTTGCCATCACAAGCACGTAAAAGACCTTTGTGTGTTTATGTCCACAAATATAGCTATAAGATAAGGAAGATAAGATATACAAGGTGTTTTAAAGATTTTAAACATTTCATAAAATGCACTGTTATATAATCGATCATCTGTCTCAGTGCACACGTCCATTGCTTAGTAGTGAAGAGATTGTGACGGTAAAGTCGGTGTTGTTGGATACTCCCTCCCCCAGGAACCAGGTACTGAATCTGTGCCCTGAATAGTTGCTCTGGTGATGGTTATGTTTGTGCACATGGTGCAATGGCGCAATGTTTAATATCCTCCCCAGGTTCTGCTGCTTTACACACATCTAATTGGAGTCAGGTGACTCCAGCTGTTGCCCTTCATAGAACGGTTTAACATGATAAGCATGTGCCTGGAGATACACGTCACACACGATATGATGAGTTTAAAGCATCAATCACAAATGAAGTCAAAGTCCATACGAGAGCAGTGTAAAAATAATCTTTTTTTGAGTGAAGGGCAATTGTTTCTTAGTAGAGGAGGAATTAAAGAGGACAATGATAGGTGTGAGGAACACATGTGGCATGGCTTGTGAGGTAAAATACAACCATAATCTGAAAGGTGGCATTACTAGAATTTTTTTGCTTGCAATACAATAAAGGGTGCATTCAGGCCTATAGTCTACAACTCAAACTACATTTAAAAGTCATATTTAACGAATAAGTACAGCATTTTTAAGCAAATCATATAAATAATAAGCAGTTTAAAGAAAGCAGCAAAGATCAAATAGCAAAGCACTTCAAAATTGATATTGCTAAAGATTAAATGGCAAACATGATTTATTGTAGTGCTAGAAAAAAAAACACCGAAAGTAAGGGTATTCATTATCAACGCATTAATAAAGCGTCAATAAATAATTGATGTGCAATACAAGCCATTTCATAATATCAGCACGGCTCCTCAGTGTCTGGCAAAGCAAATAAAAAGATACCCATCAATATCTGGCGGCTGTCCTAGGATCGCTAGAGCGCCACGAGCCGATGACAGAGTGAATAATGTCTGCTCAATTAATTATGCATCATGAAATATGCAGTCACATCAACACTGAATTTGGCAGTGTATATCCTTGATTTTCTGATTCCGCCCTTACTATTCAGAAGTCTACAGAATCTATGATTTACAATGTGCTTTACAATGCTTTATATCAGTTTGATATGAGCAGAAATCAACTCGTAATTTAGCAACAAAATGGAAATGGTAGAGCAGCTAGCTGTTGCACTGTGAGGCAGAATAGGATATACAATGCATGCAATTTGTGGTGTATCTGAAGTAATGTTTACCACAGTGGTAAGGTGCCATTAAAGGAAATGGATTTTTTTTTTTTTTATTGGAATATTTTCCTTTGCACAAAGGTGAGGCTTTAAGTATTTTATCATTTCAGGCAGAGGCAGTCAGGGGATAAAGCTGTCTTGTCCTTAAACAGCTTTTACTCATTATCAGAATCACTCCAATTTTTATGAATGCCAACCATTCAGTATTAGATGGGGGATTTTTTAAAATTCTAAGAGTCACTTATACACATTTTCTACTAAAATGAAAGCAGTGATATAGCCATCAGCATCCTCAAATGTATTGTGTCCTAATAAATATGTTTCTGGTGCATGCCAGAGAATAAGCATTCATAATAAATGATGCTGATGTGATGGTGTTTTATGTTATTCATTCATTCATTCATTCATTCATTCATTCATTGTCTGCCGCTTATCTGATCTATTCTCGGGTCACAGGGAGCCTGTGTCTATCTCAGGCGTCATTGGGCATCAAGGCAGGATACACCCTGGGCGGAGTGCCAACCTATCGCAGGGCATACACTCTCATTTACTCACAAAATATGGACGATTTAAAGACACCAATCAACCTACAGTACATGTCTTTGGACCAGGGGAGGAAACCGGAGTACACCCCCAAGGCACAGGGAGAACATGCAAACTCCACACACACACACGGCAGAGGCAGGAATCAAACCCCCAACCCTGGAGGTGTGAGGCAAACGTGCTAACCATCAAGCCACTGTGCCCCACAGTTTATGTCATGTGAGTAGTAAATTAAAGTGGAACAAACATTCATGTCAACCTAATCTTAATCTTAGCCTCTGAAGTAGTGGCAACACACAGAGTTCATCAACAGTGGTAGTATTCATTCACAGTTCCATGCATTATAAATTCTGTTGAACTACTAATTACTAATAACTGAAATCCTAGTTCCTATTTGAAAGATATAAGCAGAAGTTCTGTTGATTTGATCACCTTTCTAGATAGTGCTGTATAGATCTGAGTGCTCAGTGAGCCATAGCACCTAAGGGTCAAAATGGGAACTACAGCAAGCACTAATAAAGACTCATTGGTGCAAGTATCACTCTCTCCCATGCCTGCTCTATAAACATTTTCAGAAGGAACAGCAGACAGGTCAGTTAATAACAGGGTTGCAAATTAAATTAAGTTTACAACACCAAGATTTTGTTTTATAGCATATAATCATATCATATAAACTATTCAAAGGCAAAGTGTAAGTGTATAGAGTGCTTCTATGGTGTATGTAACCATTTCTATTATTAGATACACACACCACCCACTTGAATAGGAACACCTGCACACCTGCTAATTTATGCAGTTATCAAGCCAAATCATATGGCAGAACAATGCATGAAAATTATGCAGCTACATGACAAGAGCTACGGTTAATGTTCACACCAAGCATCAGAATGGGGAAATAACTGTGACTTTAACCATGGCAGGGTTGTTGGTGCCAGATGGGCTGGTTTAAGTATTTCAGAAAGTGCTGATCCCCTGGAAATTTCACACACATCAGTCTCTAGAGTTTAAGCAGAATGAATAAAAAACAACAAAGATTCTCTGAGTGGTCTGCAGGTTAAGACACTTTGTAGATGAGAGAGATCAGTGGAGAATGATCAGACTTTGAGTTGACAGGAAGACTATAGTAACACAAATAAGCACTCTACAATGTGGTGAGCAGAAAAGCATCTGAGAACACACAACTTTTAGGAATGGACTACAACAGCAGAAGACCATGTCAGGTTCCATTCCTGTTAACCAAGAACAGGAATCTGAGGCCATCATAGGCACAAGCTAAATTAAACTGGACAGTTGAAAAGATCCAGGTAATTTGTTTTCCTGTTCATGGCTGACAGGAGTGGAACCTTATGTGGTTTTCTTCTGTTGTATTGCATTTAACTCAAGTTTCGTTGTTTTGTGTATGCAAAGATGCTTTTCTGCTCAACCCAACCGTAAAGAGTGATTATTTGAGTTCCTACAGTATATCCTTCCTCGCAGCTCAAACCAATTTGGTCTTCTTCAATTTTCTTCTGGCCTCTCTTATCAATGAGCCATTTCCACACTTTTCCCCATTCTGATATTTGATGTAAACATTGTCAGAAACTCTTAACGTGTATCTGCATGATATTTGTAATGGTTTTATGTAATGATATATGCTGCAATCACATGGGGACATTGGTGGCTCAGTGGTAGGTTTCTCGCCTACCATGCGGAAGGCCCCGATTCAATTCCCAGCCAATGCCCAAACCCCAGCCACTGGATGCAGTGCCGGTCCCAAGCCTGGAAAAATGGGAGGGTTGCGTCAGAAAGGGCATCTGGTGTAAAACCTGTGCCAAGTTGTTGTGCGGACCAGTTGCTCCGCTGTGGTGACCCCGAACAGGGAGCAGCCAAAAGCAACTTCATGTGCTGCTATCACATAACTGCATAACTGAGCAGGTGTACATGGGTTTCTAATAAATTGGACAGCAAGTGTGTATTGCAAGCCTTGAGCAAGGGAATTGGGGATTGTGGAACACTTAATGTACATACATCCAAAAATGCATGTGCACCATTTTGTTTCCCACACAAAGGCTGAGAAAAAGAAACGTGTCTCCATTTTCTAATGCCAATTTTTCTAGCTTCTGGGTTTTATTTTGGCTTTTTGTGATGTGCTTTTATTTTTTGCTTGGGTGCTCTTTTAGTTGGGCTGCAAATTTTGCTATAAACTGTCAACTCTGGTTAATGGCAATGGAGCCACCTGCTGTAGTGAACACAGTTAAAAAGGGGTACATCTAAAACTGAGCTGCTATACTGCATGGTAAATGATTATATGCTGTTGACTCTCATTATGACTGTTGGCTGTCTTTTATGGGGTTACTTTAAAAATTCACTAGATAGCATCCTGTAGCAAATCCGAAGTCAAATATGAAAGCCTCTTAACTTGTTTAATGACTTTGTAACTTTTCATACAATTACTTGCAACCATTTTGTTTAACAATAACCTAGACTACCATTTACATTTGCATTTAGCAGAGCTTTTAGACAAATGTCTGATGCAAATATATCATTATAAAGTAAATCTATATATAAAGACCAAAAATAAAGTAGTGCTTTAGTAGAGATGGTTATTTAGTGCTGACAGCAAACTATTTTTAGATGTTATTTACATGTCTATACTAAACCACTTTTTTTTTTTCTATGAATCCACTTATTAGTGGGACTATTTTTTTTTACCTGAAGTCAAGGCTATAAGTATCATGCATAAAGTGGTTTTGGAGAGAGAAAAATTATTCTGCAATAATCTGCAAAAATACACAATATTGCCAAAAGTTTTGGGACACCAAAACAAAATTGAATTCAGGTGTTGTTTTTCAGGGCTTGGGCTTTACCCCTTAGTTCCAGTAAAAGGATCTCTTAATGCTTCAACATACCGAGACATTTTGGACAATTTCATGACCCCAACTTTGTGGGAACAGTTTGGGGATGACCCCTTCCTGTTCCAAAATGACTACCCACCAGTGCACAAAGCAAGGTCCATAAAGACATGGATGAGCGAGTTTGGTGTGAAGGAACTTGACTGGCCTGCACAGAGTCCTGGCCTCAACCCAATAGAACACCTTTCAGATGAATTAGAGCGGAGACTGCGAGCAAGCCTTCTCATCGAACATCAGTGCTTGACCTCACAAATGTGCTTATAGAGGAACGATCAAAATTTCCCATAAACACACTCCTAAACCTTGTGGAAAGCCTTCCCAGAAGAGTTGAAACTGTTATAGATAAAGGCAGGTGTCCCAAAACTTTTGGCAATATAGTGTAAATATAGCAAAAATAGCTCAAATAGAATAGGATTACCTAATTCACATGCACATAGCCTATTAATAAATAAGACAATTTGTTATATATCTTACATATTAATTTACTAACATTTTTTATCACACATATTCATCTTTTACATATCATGACAATTTAAGTGTGTATAGGATCAAATTGAAAGAAAATACTGGGCATAATCCTAGCATTTCTAAGATACAGACCAAGACTACAGTTTTAAACTGGGGTAAAACATTCAGCACACATCTAGCTTCTTCTAAAGTCCTACAAAAGAACCTTGAAGCAGATATGGAGTTTCTCCTTTAGTCTGAAGAATAATATATAGCACAGGGCCCAGGGTCAGGACAACACTTGTCTATAACCCACAGCACATCACCCACACAAGTACTAATGAGACTATAAAATATGAAGCTCTTTAAATTCCCTGGTCTTATACAGAAGAAACCTGCCCACTGAGGAGAATTTAAAAATAAATCAGTTTGTTAATAATCCTCTCTAAGGATAGTCACTATCTTGAAGATACTAACAAGTCT
>JAUCMX010000003.1:10006433-10306433 GCA_033459395.1 Hemibagrus guttatus | reverse complement strand
CATCATACCACCTCATTGGTTCCACCTGATTATTTTCCTATAACAACATGTCACATCATATTTAATTCCTTATTCAGTCCATTATATGCAACTGCATTGCATATATGTGATCTAAAACATTATAAGAGCTCTTTCCATATGCATGCTTCATATAACGGCAGAAATGAATCTACTTTTAAAAACTACATTAGTTGGACCTTTGCCTCATAAAATCTTTCACAAGTCTGTGCTCATGTCCAAGACTGCTAGAAATTAGAATGATGAGCCAACATTTAAAAGGTGTTTTTTTTTAATGGCAGTAATTAAAGCTTCAGCACTTTAGAAGCATATGACACTTCCAAGAATAAGCCCAAAGCATATGATACATCAAAAATGAAGATTTTCCTTTGAAATTGAAATGTAATACCTGGTGTGTTTGTATTTACTGAAAAGACCACAGCTGTAATGTTCAACCACTTAAAAATTTTTCCCCTCCTCCTTTTTTTTTGTCTAACAAGCTCGTTAAGTCGGCCGCTTTAAAGGATCTGCGGTCATTAGCAATGTATGTATCTGACTCCAGCTGTTGCAGTGAGTCATGCAGCAGACAGAAAGATGAACGGTTGTATGGATATCATATAGAACTATATTGAATTTACTCATAAATGTGTGGTCAGACCAGGAGTAGCAGTTCCACTGGTCAGATTATCTTTCTGGCCCCCACACACACACACACACACACACACACACACACACACACACACACACACATACTTCTTTATTTTTCCATTTTATTGCATTAGATTTATGACTGTTTATGTATAAATACTTTGTAGATACAGAATTTTTAAATAGATATCCCATAATGAAAAGAAGTTTAAAAAAAATAAAAAAATAAAAAAGAGAGAGAAAGAGAGAGAGAGAGAGAGAGAGAGAGAGAGAGAAGAGAGAGAGAGAGAGAGAGAGAGAGAGAGAGAAAGATTTTATATGACTTATTTTTTCAGAAGAACATGAAATATTTTGTCATAACGCTGAGAGCATGAAGTCAGACTGTGTCACTTAACAGCAAATACAAAATAATATATGCAATGTGTATGTAATGTAGTGTGTGTGTGTGTGTGTGTGTGTGTGTGTGTGTGTGTGTGTGTGTGTGTGTGTGTGTGTGTGTGTGTGTGTGTGTGTGTGTGTGAGAGAGAGAGAGAGAGAGAGACTGAAAGACATAAAAAAAGACATTAAGACATTAAGACATAAAAGCCATAATTTAAAACCTGTACAGTTGTCTGAGAGCTTCAGAAAGTACTCTATAAAAAGTATTCAGTCATATAATGACTACAAGCTACTTAAATATACTGGAGGTGTTCAAAAGATTTGACTTCTTTCTTCTCCCAAGATATCAGCTCCTCCAAAAGTGTTTAACGTTTGGCCAGATCTCCTCCTGTGAGAAAAAATGAATGAGGGAACATTAAATCAGCAGCAGCTGAACACTAAGTCGAGTATCACCTGCTGTTTGTGTATATTAGAGAGAGCTAAACAATGTTACTTCATTGATAAAGCACAAAAATCAGGTTAGGAAAAAAAGGGTGTATTAAAGACCATTCCGCAACATGAATTTCACATCTTACCGCTAATTTATATCTCACAGCTTATTTCATTTTCAGTCCATTACAGAGTAAGCATGGCTTTGTAACACCACACAGTGACAAATGTGAGCCATTGAGCAACTGCCCGGCTATTCAATTAGCCAGCGCAATCAGGCACATTGATGAATGCCCTAATGTGTAATTGGTGAAAAGGACGGGGAGACCCTGATACAATTACGCATGTTCGAAAAGCCTTTGACGAGAGTAGTAGGGTTTCTGCGAAAAGCCAGTATGGTAAATGAAAAGGGGGAGGGAGAGGTTGTCACGACAACAGAGAACAGTGAATATCCTGGATACAGTAGCACTATGAACTTGGTGTAACACAGGGAACTGCTGATATGAAATCTGTAGTGAGGTTTTGAGAGTTTAAATGATTATAGCACATTCAATGTGGTGTGCAATTACTGACTCAGGTTTCTGACAGTTATACAGTCAGGAGGTGTTAATTACAAAAATTACAAAACAAAAATATAGTTATATAAGGTAAAGACAGAACAGCGGTGAACAAATCATTAGGCCTAGCACCAATAAGAAGGGCTATGCAGTTTTCAGATTATTGGTTCGCTATTCTTAGTTGCCCGGTGAACAAGTATTTTCAACAACCAGAAAAACAAAATAGACTTATAGACTTTTGCAATTTTTTTCATTTGGTAAAGTATATTTAAACTCGGTGGTTTCAGGGAGATGTGACACACAGTTATGCTGCTACTAGCATTACTCATACTATTATTTAACACTACTCAATCCACTCCCTACCACTTGCTGCACTACATACACTGACCAGGGCACTATCTGGCTGACAATATAACAATTCTTAATAGGCAGAATAATTAGCATGCACAAATGACAGACAATTGTTTTCAGAATCAGAAACCCACTGTACATGTATGTGGAAATAATTAACTTTCATGCAAGCCCCAAGGTTAAACATATTGAAATGAAATAAATAAATTAGCTAGACTCTTTTCCATGTTATGTAGGGAACGATCACTGCAACTCATAGCTAAACCTTTTGTCAACGTCTTGCTGAATTTTTGTCAAGGGTGCAAACAAATGATGCGCTACATAATCCTAGCATTTGTATTAATGCACTTGAACTTACTAACTTGCCACATGTTATTACATTATATACTTTTAACTGGCATTTTCATTACTTTCTTCTTGCACTGATATTACTATTTCCTGATTGGTATTGATATTATATTATTAATATATATATTGGTATATTCTTGTCCTGATTTGATACTACAGTGCATAGCCTTTGTAGCATGCTGCAGTGATTCATTCATTGTCTACCGCTTATCCGATCTATTCTCGGGTCACGGGGAGCCTGTGCCTATCTCAGGCGTCATTGGGCATCAAGGCAGGATACACCCTGGACGGAGTGCCAACCCATTGCAGGGTACACACACTCTCTCATTTCCCCTCACACAATCACACAATTTAGAAATGCCAATCAACCTACCATGCATGTCTTTGGACCGGGGGGTGGAAACCAGAGTACCCGGAGGAAACCCCCGAGGCATGGGGAGAACATGCAAACTCCACACACACATGGCGGAGGCAGGAATCGAACCCCCAACCCTGGAGGTGTGAGGCAAACGTGCTAACCACTAAGCCACCGTGCTCCCCCCACTGCAGTGATTAAAATGCTTTTACTCCTTATACTCTGAATAGATATGTTTGATGGGTGCTAAAAGGGCAGTGAGAGTTCAGCAGTAAAGGAATTACCTCTCTAAAGATGCTGCTTTGGATAAAAGCATCAGAAAATTTTGGTAAATCTGGAAAACTTTAGCAGATATTACTAAAAGTCTTTAAAAAAACATTCTCACATTTAACAGATTATTTCATAGGGTTCATACCATATAGACTCATTAAATTATGACTTTTTACAGTCAAGTGTGTATGTAGAAATATTATTAATGTCAGGGGATTGACTGTCATCTTTCCTGACTTTCAAACAATTCAAGTATTGAAATATAGTTCAACATTTTAAATATATTATAAAGTGTAGAGTACATTTGAAATGCAATTCATCAATATGGGGAGTAATTAAGCAATTCTCAACAGACAGTTTTCCATTTTTAGAAATGTTTCAAAAGCTTTAAATATTTTAAGCATCTTGTGCAAACACTGTTTTTACAGAAAAGGCTGTCTCTTCATATCTCTGTCATTTCTCTGAGAAGGAACCTAGTTAGATGAGCTAGTTCTCATGCCGTTACTCTGGTGTGTATTTCTGTATTCTACATATAATTGTTTAAGCCATGTCTCAGTGACGGAGTGGTCACACTGTGCCTGTACCCACCCTGACAGCTGGTACACTCGCAACTCTGTATGACGGGCAGCACCACGGGCTCGCTTTCTCCACTAGAACAGTGCAGGCTGAGGAAGCGCACAGGAGTCTGGGGGTCCAGCCTGTAACTGCAGCAGTCACACACGGCTTGTAGGTAGGGTTCCTGACACACACACACACACACACACACACACATAGAGGTAAAGTGAATCAAATACAGTTAATGCAATAAAAAAAGAATGGACAGCACGTAAAAGTGAGGGTGAAGACAAGAGCAGGGAGAAAAACTGACTGAAGATATGCAGAGGAAAAAAGGAAAATAGAGCACAAAAAAACAGAGACAAAGAAATGACAGACAACAGGAGGTAGAAGGAAGAAATATGAAAGAGCAAAACCATAATCATCAACAATCCAAATATTAGATTCATGAAAAATTTACTTCTCTGAGAATGAGCTGCTCTCAGAGGGTGCTGTAATATATAGTAATGCTCAGGATGAGTGACTATGTTTTCAAGCACACTGAGAAAAGGATTCATTTGAGAGTCCTGGGAGGAGTATGAATGAAGAGAAGGAGTATGAATGAAGAGAAAACAGTGGAATACAATGTGCTTTTGGTGTTAAAACTAACAAACAAGAGATCTATACGGTTGCAAGTGCTCTGCTTCTCATCGCCATGGTAACTTGAGAGACTTTCCGAGCTGAAACATATTTTTAACAGTCGCAGCAAACAGAGACACAAAGATAGAATCGCCCAGATTAGAAGGTTGGCTCGAGAGAAACCCTGCAATGACAAATCAGATTTGATGATGATGTGAGTCAGTGTTGATTTTTGATCCCACACATGGAGATCTGGGTCTGTATTCACAAACCATCCCTCAGAGAGGCAGCCGATTTTAGACTAGGTATCCCACTGACTTTATTGGTCCTAGTCGCTATGAGGTCAAAAAAATAAACTGATCTACAAAAAGAACTCTTTATATAATCTTAATGTTATTGCCCTCCTTTTGCTGTAGCTTTTCCTTAGTAGTCTGTCTTTACTATGATACACAATGGTTATCTGAGGTTTTACATCATATGTAACCAATGACAGCTATGAGCAATGAGAAATAATAGCAGCTAAGCTGCTAGAAATGATAGAAAAACCCTGGTTTAGATTAGATTAGATTAGATTAGATTAGATTAGATGACTGACAGATGATTAAGTACAAAAGCTTTGGAACCTGGCATCTCCCATTTTTCAGCATAGGTTAAGATTATAAACATTTTACCAAACAGAGTAAAACCTGATTCTATCAAAAACTCTAAGTCAGATTTTATGATGTTTACTAAAAGGAACGACACTGATAACAGAAATGTGACTATGACTGCAAGCCTTTGAGTCTATAGCATATGATTTTGTCATTTGTCTATAGGATATGTTTATATCTCATCAGGTCCTGTGTAACATCATAGATCTATGACACAAATACATTATCTAAAAAAACACCTATGATCCTTCCAGTACATGGTAGTACACTCGTGTTTTCCAAAAGTAGTCCATTGAGACACACCAACCAATCGAGACACACCAAACACCTGGTACATGTGTGTTAGGAGCTGAAAGAGATTAAACATATGTGGAATATCTGGCATCTTGGGACTAGTTTGACTGACTCAAGTTAACCAAATATTGGAGTTCCTGCTATTGGCATCTCAGTTAGACATCTACTAATAGCAGATGAGTTCCAAGCAGACAGTACATATCAGAGAGTAGTTCTGTACCTCTAGAATGACATCCGTTCCGGACAAACAGCGCCCCCTGCAGAAGCTGACCTCCACGTTGTCCAGGCGGCAATCACCCTTAGTGATGTTCCTGATCTCAGTGTGGCGGTGACACTGAGAGAGCGGATCTTCTACAGGCAGAGAAAAGAGAGAAAACAACAAAGCAGAAAGAATGAGGTATAAAAATGTCTCGGCTTCATTGAAATCTGAATATATTCTGATGGTGTTGGGGTAATTTCAGAGGGACAGCTCATGTTGGACGTTTGGAGGACAAAGTTAGGGAGGTCAGATTAAGATGGTTTGGACATGTTCAGAGGAGGGAGAGTGAGTGTATTGGTAGGAGAATGTTGGACATGGAGCTGCCAGGCAGGAGGCAAAGAGGAAGGCTAAAGAGGAGGTATATGGATGTAATAAATGAGGATATGAAGCTAGTGGGTGCAAGTGTTGAGGATGCAGAACATAGGGATAGGTGGAGAGAGATGATTCGCTGTGGCGACCCCTGAAGGGAAAAGCCGAAAGAAGAAGAGGTGTTGGGGTAATTTAATAGTTTATGTTAGTTGGGGTAATTTAATACTCTATCCTCCTGAATAGGATAAAGAACAGTTCAGAGCATTAATAATTGTCATTTTTATATTTTATGTCAACTCTACACGCAGTGTCCATATTGTAGAGTTGGTCATTTTCACAAAAGAAATGTGTTGACGAGATGACTCCTCAGACATCTGTTTGTAAAAAACTACACTTCTGGTGCCTAAAACTTTTCTGTTGAGTCATCCAGTTCAGTCCAATTCAAATCCAGGAAAGAGCACATGAGATCTGACAATCCTTTATACACACACACACCAGAGTTAATAGTGTGTAACAAACCTGTCACTCCTTGCACATGGATCCTCAGGAATCGCTGACAAAGCTCAGCATTTCCACAGAGGCCAGAGAGTAGCACTAATAGTAGTGTATGTCTAAGTTGATGTAAGACTTTGGCCATTCCTACCTGTGTACGCTTTCCTGCAGACAGGGCAACACTGTCCGTCCTCCAGCACTTTGACTTCACCCTGGGCACAGCAGAGGCGATAAACAGAGCAAAGGGGCAGAGTCAGCAATGAGAGACTCAGAATAACACACTTCTTTTCTCCAGAGATGGATGAGCCATCAGTCAGCAACAGCCATAACATTCCCAACTCCCACTGTGCCCTGTTACAGCTCTGACTTCAGGAGTGGTGAATGTTGTGAGAGGAGGGTTGAGGTTAAAATGGCCACAAAAGTGTTAATATTTAATGGCAGGATGCTTTGGAGATTCAAACAGGAATGTGGAATAATGTAAGAAATATTATGTAACACATAAAATGGCAGAGTGAATGGCAATTTGGGAATTTTAGGAAGTTTGTTAAGGACTACATTCATAAACAAACTCATAGGACTGTTCTAGATTAAATTCTAAACGGCCTGAGTTTGGAGAAACTACTAGATGCAAGAGAGCTGCTTAAATTAACAATCTCCTTAAATGTAAATAAAATTAAGTATTATCCTCTATTTGATCCATGAGAGGCATTGGTGGCTCAGTGGTAGGTTTCTCGCCTATCATGCGGAAGGCCCGGGTTCGATTCCCAGCCAATGCCTCAACCCCAGCCACTGGATGCAGTGCCGGTCCCAAGCCCGGAAAAATGGGAGGGTTGCATCAGGAAGGGCATCCGGTGTAAAACATTTGCCAAGTTGATGTGCGGACCAGTTGGTCCGCTGTGGCGACCCCGAACAGGGAGCAGCCGAAAGCAACTTCCTCTATTTGACCCATGATGTACCTTGCGTAGACTAGCATAGCCTAGGTATTTGGATTTTTGCTTCAATATACAAAATCAATGACATTATATTTTTTATTATTTGGCAACATTATCAATGGAATGTATAGTGTGTAGGAGATAAGTGATATTATCCAGGTTTTGTCATTTTTACATGATTTTTTTCTCAACAGAAATAAGCATATCCCAGAGCACACATTGGCTGTGTGATTTATTCAAGGCATTTGTTAATTAGTTAACATTAAGTATTTAAGAAAGAATAAGTATTCTTAATAAAGGTTAATTCAGTTGAGGTTTCAATTTTTTAAATAGGTGTAAGGGAGAACGTTCCTGTGCTAGGACCAATTAGTTTTAAAACCTTCTTAGAATAATTCCTGATACAAACAAAACATTTTTTTGTGTTCAAGCTGCGAGCGCATGTTTAGAGCAGCACAGCGGAGGTGTTGAGCCCTGGGGAGAGCTGGACATGTGCTTTCTCTCGGAATGTGGTGTGGGGTGACAGCAGAAATGCCATCTGGGATCCACTGTGTGACCAGAGCAAAAGCCTGGACAGCGAGTCACTCTAACCAGCAGCATCTGCTGCTCTCCAGGGACTTCTTTCACACACAGGACTCTTTCTGATGCAATGCCCACAGTATGGTTTACAATTGTTGCATGCTTTAATGGTGCAAAGCTGCATAGTATGCCACTAATAAAAAAGTTGTGCAGGGGAGAATTTAAAAAAGTTTTCTAATAAATCAACCTGGACAAAGTTACAGGTGAATAATTATCTGTAGAGAACCCTGTGGATTTCTCACCTCGTCACACAGAAGTGGAGGGCAGCTGGCTTTACACTGCTTAAGGCCATTTACACAGCGACAAGTTTGGCACGCTTCTTCCCACTCAAAGCCAGCCTGGAATACACACACACACACACACACACACACACACACACACATACACACACTACATTATACACAGAATAATACCGAAGTTTTAAAATGTATTAATTTCTGGTTTAATTAAGTCCTACCCATAAAACATACTGTATGTTCTGTTCTGATATTAAGATTGTATGCATTATTAATAAATGTAATTATAAGACATGCACCGGAGAGCTATCCATCAGGTCCGATAATGAGCCGCCTTGAAGGATAAATATACAAAGTAACCAGCAATACAATTATAGCACAAAAGGAAAGCTGTGGTGTTGTTGATGGATGGTTCTGTGCATTGCTCTGGGGTGTATGACTGTTTCGGGGGAGTAAATTGATAGCTCTAAACCACTAGCTGACTATGCCATGCACATTTGCTAGTGTGTGAGTGTATAAGCATTTGTTTTGGTTTGCCTAGAGATAGTCAAACCTGGCAATGTTTTTAAGTGAGTATGTTTGTGTATACACCTCTCGCAGTATGCCGTCCTCCCCCTCGCACTGACAAAGAGCAGGAATCACACACCGGCCCTCGGCATCACGATAGCGCCCATCCTCACACACGCAGCCCTCGGAGAGCCTGCTCACTTCAGTGCAGTTCAGCGGGTCAGCGCTGTACATGTCCACACACCCTCTGTCACACACACGCTCTGACTCAGACATGCTCCTTCTCCAACGCTCTCCCTCTGGACACACTACAGCAAAAGAAAGACTTAATATCTTAATAAAAAGTTCCTTCACACACACAAAATATAAATGCAGCATAGACAACACATACCCACCTAATCCTATATTATTCCAATACTAAACCCTAAGTCTTACATGATTGCTCTTAGTTAGTGTTGTGTTGATTCTTACCACAGTCAGGTCCTGTGCACACTTTGATCCTGTGACTGTGGCCTTCACACTCATGTCCTCCATACTGCCTGTGCTGCACTACAGAGCGACTAGAACGCTGCACTCCAGAACCGCACAACACTGAACATGAGCTCCACTCAGACCAGCTGCTCCATTCACAGTCCACTAAAACAGATACACATACGTCAGCGTATACAGTAAACATGCAGTTAATAATCTGTAGTCTGCAAAGCCTTCACACTTGTAAGCGACAAGCTGCTTGTGTTTCTCTAGATTTGTCTCTTCTGTGTTTGTAGAAAATTGCTGTTGTTGCTTTTAAACACATTCTACTCCATAACTGCGTGTCACCCTGTTACCTTCTGTAAATATTGTTGAAAAATGAGAAAATTGAGACAATAAATCTGCATTCTTTTCTCGGTTTGTTGCATGTCAAATCCTGTTAAATGGGAACTAAACCCAGGATGTATTTGATTTTGTGAGTAAAGACAGGGTAAATTAGATTATTAATCGTATACTATCTTAGTCTACTTGCATAAAATAAAGAAAAGCTCAAGTCAAATGTCTCGAGATCAGAATCAGTGCTCAAACTGCAACAGGAAGTCAATGGATGTCTGTCACTTGCTAATGTGACTGTAGAGTTACAGACAATCACAATAATTTTACAATGAAGCCATTTAAATGGCACTCAGAAAACACTACATTCAGCAAAACAGTGATTGTGACAACAAAGCAATGATGTAGCATATGCACCATGGGTATAAATGCAATACCTTTAGCTGTATTGACATCTCTTTGGTGCTCCATATATCCATACCTGTATATGTATTCAAATCCAACCAGAAGTGGGTGTGGCCTAGTCCAGAAGGGTTTTTTATTCTTAATTTATTAATTAATTTAGATTTAAAATTAAACCCTTCCACTATGCCCCAATCAACACTGGAAAACACTGAACAAAGTTCCAGAGACAGAAATGCGAGCAATGTCAGCAAAGTAATTCTAGCAGTTCCTCAACCTCAGCTAAATCATTTGAGTTCATTATTCTGAAGTATAGAATCCCCCACAGTTATAACTTGTTTGTTTGTACTTGCCTGTGATGCTCTCTAACAAATCTAGTTAGTTATATTTCTCAGAATATATACAAGTGAATAGCCTAATTGTGATCTTTAGTTTGGAAAAGATACATGATGTTATCCATGATTTGTAATTTTATATCTATACCATGATCCTGACCAAGCAATTAATAAGGTTAAATGAATGAATTCTGCAAATGCACATTAATGAATATGATCTTTGCTTTTGCTGCAAGCTTCGTATATGGCAACTCACTGATGTCTGCAGAAAAGTAAAAATGTCCTGGTTATGCGACCCATGGTTCGACCTCCTGGTTATAGGGTGCCACCTCTAGACTCAAATATATGCCTTATAAATCTTTTTGGCAAGCTTTGTAAAACAATTAGCTCATAAATGGTGTTTGTCTCTCTTTGTTCCAAATGTATTGGTAATACGCATCAGGACTTTCTGCCTAGCTATCATAGAAAAATGCGTTAAAGAGACAAAGTAATGACACTCACCATCACACGAGTCCTCAGTGCAGTTGAATACTCCATTTTCACACACACTTTATGCACAACAGATAGACAGCACACAGAAAAAAAAAAATGAATTAGTAAAATACTTCAATCAACCAATGCACTTGTTTTGTTTGTGTGCTACAGTATAATGGCCAAATCCCCCAACAAATCCATTATACCAAAACAACCACTCTAATCACCAGACTGTTGAATGAGAGACGCAATCATTTTGTGCTGCTACCATATGCCCATCTTTCTCTCAAGCCTGCCATAACCCAGCTCAATGTGTGGGTGTAGAAATCATTTGCGATCTGATGTAAAGTCTGTACACTGATCCATTTTCACCCCCATCTTCCTCAACATCCTCTTAGAGTCCACATGACATATCACACATATTCACAATCGATAAGCACTCAAAAAATTCTCTATTCCAATAGGAAAAGAAATGAAAACAAGGGAGGGTGAGTGAGTGAGAATCATTACCAGGCATTGCAGAGATGTGGTATAATGGTTCCAGGGGGAAACTCTTCCTGTAGGAGGTCTAGTGTGACATTGGCCAACCCCAGTGGCAGAGACAGTGGAGAACAAGGGCACTCAGAGTAGGGCATGCATGATCCATTAAGCATGACCTGGGAGGAAAAAAGAACAGGGTTATTTGCGCTGTTATTTGTTTCTACTACTGTATGCTTATCTTAAAACAAGGCTGTGGGAGTGCAAATAACATTTCTGTATTTATATGTGCATCTATGGGCATCTGTATATACAGATAAAAAATATTGTTTTTTTATGAAGTACATTCTATACTTCTTGGATGGTGTGAGCACTAGAGTGTGTACATAGTAAGACATTTGCTAATTTATGCATCACAAGAAAAACTAAATGAGAAAAAAAGGGAATTGAAACTGTAAGCTGGTAGAACAATAGGAAGAGTCAGGTTTGGAACTGGGAATGTGGTTTCCCAGGTCTTTTAGTTGTGTACATAGCTGCTTTTAGGTGTTTGATTGAAAACCGAGGTATTGAGCATGTGTATAAAGCTGTTGTTAAGCAGTAGGGTTGTGTGTCAAGGTGTATTTGGGTAAAAAGGTGTTTCAAGGCATTTCAGTTCAGTATAAAGCTCTTCCAATGCATTTGGGTTAAGTATAAATCGATTCTTAGGCTGATTATAGAACTATTCTGTGGCATTTTGGTTAAACATAAAGCTGTTCCATTGCATTTAGGATGAATCTGGAGCTGTTCCAAGGTATTCCGATTTAGTATAAAACTGAAGATTTGAGTTAGGTATAAAGCTGTACCAAGGCACTTTGGTTGAATACCGAACTTTTTTGAGGTGTTCTGTTAAGTTGTGCCATTGTATTCGGGATGAGTATACAGCTGTTCCAAGGTAATCAATTTAAGCACAGAGATATTACAAAGCATTTGTGTTGAGTAGGTTTCAATGCATTTGGTTTTAGTACAAAGCCGTTCCTAGAGAGTTGGGTTGACTATAACGCTAATTCAAGGCATATGGAATAGTATATAGCTATTATATTGCATCTGGGTTGAATATAAAGCTGTTGCATTGCATTTGGGATGAGAGTAGAGCTTTTCTATTTATATTTGTGTCGAGTAAAAAGCTGTTTTCAGGCATTTCTTTTTAGTATTAGGATGTTCTCACCATGTTAGGGGGGCAGGAGCAGCCTGGGGTGCAGGGACCCGGCACACACTGGCTTTCAGGCCACAGATCCTGGCAAGAAAACGGGCACGAACCTGCACATAGACTGAACACCTGACCCAGAGGACACTCTGATATATGGCAAAGAGAAGAAAGGGGAGGGGGGGGTCATTATTAAGACAAATCACACTCTTAAAATTTAATCATTGGGATTACCCACTGGATATCTTCTTATTTAGATAAGAAAATTGGCAACTGGAATTTTAGCCGATCTAATGAAAGCTAAAGATTAAAGAATAAAGCTTAGTGCAGAGTCACTGTTATGAATATCGCAACAGCAGCACTCCCACTAATACTCTTGAGAAAACATTCATTTTTTTATCTTACAGCTCTAAAATTGGCATGTCAAATCATGGTCTGGACTCCCACACTAAACCTTATGAAGATGACAGTAGCTGAACACATAATTACTCCAAGGTATGAAAGAGTCAGAGCAGTGAATAAAAGCCACATTACTGGGGCTTTTATAGTCAGAAAGGTTAAACAAGGGTTATCAAAAGCTGACCGATAATTCCAAAACAGAAACAGACTCATGAAACAAATTACAGGACTAAGCCAAACTTCAGTGGAAGTGTTTATACTAGAAAGCCAAAAGTGGTAAATGGGCTATTTGTTTAAAGCCCATATCTACTCAGATCTGCTCAGGAATCTTTTCACAATCTACCACTATTATAATTTCTCTTTAATGGTCTGGTTGGAAGAATTTAGTGTTTTTGATAACAGAAAAGCTAGCAACCCAATTTTAATCTGAACTCCAAGATTTACTTTTAAGGGATACCTTGTCATCTACTAGAATGACACTATTCTCCAGTGATGCAAGCTTCCATAAAAATGCAGAAGATCCATTATATATATTTCACACACACACATATATATACTCATATATATTCATACTCTTTAAATGAGTATGAATAAAATCTACATTGACTAGGTGTGCATATGAATTTTAAGGGGCGTTTCAATCGCAAAATCCTTCCAGTGAACTGGAACATTCACTCACTAAAAAATCCTACAATGCAACGCAAAAACAAGGGAACATCAGTGAGCAGTATGTAACCCTTACTGGAAATGATGTCATGTTTTCTGAAGCCTCTCAACTAAAAAAAAAATGGCAGACAAACTCTCAGCCACCTTCGTCTACAAGGTAAGTAGCTTGTTATTGTTGTGTAGATTTCAAACGAGTCTAATAGGCTCCAGATAACTACACAACCCCAATAAAAGGATGTTTGGACTGTTCCATGTCAAGAGGACATGGGGTGATGATGAGGATGATAATGATGTACATATGTCTGTGAGTGTGCTTGTGTATGTCTCTGCAACTGTGTATATGAGAGAATAATTGTGTGCACATTCTGCTTACCAGGCAGACAGCTGTTGGTGTTGCAGGAAGTGTGCTGCTCGAGAGGAGTCGAGCAGGCCTCTCCTCCAGGCTCAGACCTCTGTAGAATAGTCTTCCTCCGCACTGACACTCCTCCACCACAGGAGGCGCTGCACTCACTCCAGGAGGACCACTCACTCAGTACACAGTCAGCTAACAGAACACAACACTGAATCAGAGTAGAACTTGGCAGCCCACAGCAATAGCTGAGTGGTTAAAATGCTAGACTACTCATCAGGAGGTCATGAGTTCAAAACCAAGCACTACCAAGCTGGGTCCTTGTGCAAGGCCCTTAATCTTCAACTTGCTTGTATAACAATGTGATAAATGTCGGTTGCTCTGAAAAGGGCATCTGATAAAAGTTTTAAGGTTCTTTATTTGTCATATACATATTACATACTGTATGTGTGATGTAATGGTTTTTCTTAATTACTCGTCCCACTCCCAATAGAAAAACAGAATATAATGAAATATAATGAAAGATCTAGTAATCTATAGTAGTATAGATAGTAAACTAATCTAGTAAAACACCACAGACACAAAACAGTATAATAAACATATAGTAATATATACGTAGTTGTATAAGGAGCATGTAATGAGTATAAAAAGACCATAATGGTAAGTGTACAGAACTTTTTGTAATGTAAATGTATTTCAGCCTACAATAATACACTGTAGTAAACTTTTTCATGAAATAAATCTATCATTTAGATTTATTCATGAAATAAATATATCATCATCTAGATATAATGAAAAGGCCTTGAGATGAATTGATTAATGAATGAATAAATAACTAAATGAAACTGTGAAATAAGTGAATGGCTCAACATTAAATTGTGCAAATCAGCTACATAAACTCTACCATTCAACAAGCTTGCCACTCCTACTTTGACCGTGAAGTCATATCCTTAAGAACTTTATCATTTTTATGTAATTATTGCAGACTTAATCAATTCTGTCTAGCTTATGGTCATTTAAGTAATTGCTGTAGAGTTCCTTTACTGAGCATTAGAAACAACTGAGCAACTATTAAGCCAGTATCATTATGTCCATTACCATTAATACCGATTCATTTGTACCCTAAGGAACAAATCAAATATTTAAATATTGTGCAAATTTAAATAAGTGCAAGCTTATTTTATACTGAATTTCATGGTGATAGCTCTTTGTGTGTATAGTGTAAATATATATTTATGCAAACCTGGACATGCAGACAGATCGCAGACTTGGCTCTGAATGGTTTCTCCACAGCTAGGGCCACCAGGTTTGTGTATACAGGTACGTGTTCGTATCCTTTGTCCTGTCCCACATGACACTGAGCACTCACTCCAGGAACTCCATGCCCCGTACGATGGGCAGGGCCGGTCCGTACACACCAGTGACCCATTCACGCACACACTGCAGACGATAAAGAAGACATTTTAGCTTCAAATTCAAAACTGCGGGAATGTGTAATGCAAATTTTGGGGCTAGTTTATTTTTATAACTTACTTTATAAACCCATGTCTTCTGTAGAATTGTTTACTAGCATCTTAACAGTGGTATACAATATTACCTCAAATCGTGGTTGAAAAATTAACCCAAACTCATTTGTGTTTATGTCTGTGTGTATGCTCTCACCAGGTGTTGCACTCCACTGTGACATTCTGTCCAGGTGTAATCTCCAGTGTGCCGTTCTCTATAGGAAGCCCACAGCGACATGCTGACACTCTCACACACTCCCGGTCCTGCAGCAACCAACCATCAGGACACCTACAACCTGCACACAAGTAAATAAATATAGAAGATAAATTGTAGCTTCACTGAAAAAAAATATATTTACTGTGTAGAAGTTGTTACCTCCAGTATCTATAATTAGTAGTACTTAATAATCTAGTTTAGTTCATTCCTCTAGAATAAACCACTGAAAAACTGTGAAGAATGGCTTTAAACACACTTTAAACACAGTGCAGTAACTCAGTGTGTGTTTTGGAAAGAATGACCCAGCGTGCGATAACATTTTCATTCATTCATTGTCTACCGCTTATCCAAACTATTCTCGGGTCACGGGGAGCCTGTGCCTATCTCAGGCGTCATTGGGCATCAAGGCAGGATACACCCTGGACGGAGTGCCAACCCATCGCAGGGCGCACACACTCATGCAATCACACACTACGGACAATTTAGAGATGCCAATCAACCTACCATGCATGTCTTTGGACCGGGGGAGGAAACCGGAGCACCCGGAGGAAACCCCCAAGGCACGGGGAGAACATGCAAACTCCACACACACAGCAGAGGTGGGAATCAAACCCCCAACCCTGGAGGTGTGAGGCAAATGTGCTCCCCCCGATAACATTTTGTCATTTAAAATATTTATAAGTGAAATCAGTAAAAATTGCGATTTGTTATTTGTTAGTGTTACTATAAACACGTGGTGATTGTACCTGGGTGACAGACTCCCTGCAGACACTGCACATGCTCCCACAGGTCAGCACAGCTACGAGGACACTGATTGGCACAAGAATCCTCGTAGACCCGTCCCCTGTCTTCACAGCGCTCGCCTGTGTACAGACACAGTGTCTCAGCAAAATAACGCATATTTTAGTTTAACAGAACAATAACCTTTGTGTTTGACATCTGTGTGTATGTTAACACTTATACATGATTACATAAATCTACACATCTTTTCACCATACTATATGCAGAATACATGTCCTTGTACATTATGTGTGTGTATGCGCATACTTGGACAGAGGCCGGTGTTGCAGCTCTGTGATTGGCTCTGCCGTCGTGTACATTGTGGTCCGAGGGTTGTTGCCAGGGCTGTTCGCTCACGCTGGCGGAATCCTCCACTACATGGCTCCTGACATACACTCCACTGCCCCCACACACTCCACTGACATGGGTCTGCAGATGACAACACATCAATGTCACACACTCGAGCACAAACCTCCTAAAGGTTTTTCATAATGCCCCTCATAGAGTAAAGCATACTTTCCATATAACCCCTCACACAGAAAGTTTGTTTCCTGTCTTGTCTGTCAATGTGACTAAACTGTGTAAAATCTTGACAAAATTACAGTAGAATTTCATATCATTGTCCCTTGGTAAGGATTTTGTTATTAGGGGCCACAAATCGAAGAAATATTTTAGTATTTCATTCTTCTCCTATTTTCATCTGGAAAATAATTCTGACACATTTCCCCGTACCTCAAAAGAACATTAAACCTTTCTTAATCAAAAGTCACTTATGATGTGTGCAGGGAAGAGAAATAAAAACATTTATGGAAAAACTGTATGGATTTATGATTTATATTTATGGATGTATGATTTCAGATCGTGAAATTCAGATATTTTGTACTAATCTGTACATAGTTGTGAAAACTACAGACATTCTTGAACTGAAATGTGTTTCATTTTTGCATACATCTGAATCAGCAGTAATGTTCTGCTATTTTAAATAAAAAAAAGAGAGAAAACTGCATTTACAGATCCCACTCTTACTGTGACACACTGTGACAGCTGGTGTCTGATTGCAAACTGAACTGATTAGGCTTATGTTCATTTTTCTACAGCACATAGCTATCCAAAAAAATTGACAAAACCTGACAGCCACTGTGGGAAGAAATCACACTTACTGTAGCTACATAATATTTGCAGGAAGACAGGGTCATGTCATTTTGGTGAAATATATTATAATTATATTATACAAATGTATTATAAATATATAAAATATATTCATTCATTCATTGTCTACCGCTTATCCGATCTATACTCGGGTCACGGGGAGCCTGTGCCTATCTCAGGCGTCATTGGGCATCAAGGCAGGATACACCCTGGATGGAGTGCCAACCCATTGCAGGGTACACACACACTCTCATTCACTCACACAATATGGACAATTTAGAGATGCCAATCAACCTACAATGCATGTTTTTGGACCAGGGGAGGAAACTGGAGTACCCGGAGGAAACCCCCGAGGCACGGGGAGAACATGCAAACTCTACACACACATGGTGGAGGCGGGGATTGAACCCCCAACCCTGGAGGTGTGAGGCAGCCGTGCCCCACTAAAAAATATATATAGCAATATATTATACTAGCTTTTTATTTAGGCTATAGGCATAAAAACCCATTCAGAGGGAAAAATGTATATTTAGGTGTAGTAGCTGTACCTGACAGTAACCAGAATAAATGTACTGTATAGCTCCAGTGTTTGAAAGTCTTTTCACAACAACACAGGTTTGCAATCAGTTTTAATCATACCTGTCATTTTTAAACTTTTCAAAACAAATGGGGAGAGTTTGTAGTTTTTAATTATCTTTAAATAGCCTTGTATTAAAAGTTTATTTGTGGAATTCCTTTATAAGTTAATTCTGAGTACATTTTTTCAGTAGAGGCAAATGCTAAAATCAGAGATGTCACTGATCTGATATCCACGGCTGCTATCGGGTCGGTACAAGCAACAAGAAGCGGATCAGGTATCATCGAAAAATCCTGTAACAAATTAGAAAATGTTCCAACTAAGCGAAAGAGTTTAATCGAATAAGATGGCTATTGATATTAACTGGTACTCAAGGTATTTTCAGTATCCGAATTATATTCAGAAAAGAAAAAGAGATATCTCAATTTCTGTGTGAGATTTATCTATGAGTTACGATTATTTATGAGTTACTCAGGAGCTCCTGGTTACACAACTCCAACTGACTGTATATGTCTGTAGAACGGACGTTATTTATAATCACACTCTCCGATGTTTATGGTAAGTCACACTCTCCCGTGTCACCCAAATGAGGATGGGAACCCTTTTGGTTCCTCGCAAGGTTTCTTCCTCTTTCCATCTAAGGGAGTTTTTACCTGCCACAGTCACCTCAGGTTTGCTAATTAGTGACAAATACAAATAAATTTAAATAAATTGAATATAAGTCTTTTATTAATCTTGAACTTTTTGACTAAAATAATAATCTTCAATTTTTTGTACTATATTTCTTATATTCTGTAGAGCTGCTTTGAGATAATGTCCATTGTTAAAAGTGCTGTATAAATAAAATTGAATTGAATTAAATAGATGTGTTGGTCAAAAAAATGCTTGACTTTTCCAAAGTTGACACTCATGATGTTTGAGTAATATGATACTGTGAGTGATCACCTTTGCAGACATCAGGCTGGGGGCAGATCCTCTCTTCCTGCAGGGGTTTGGCGCACTCCCCCTTTCTCTCACTGACAGGTAGTCCAGAGTCCAAATCCAGACATGTCCGGAAGCGCTTCTGCACTGACACCAGAGCTGTTTCAGGCATTCCTAGACCATCACTGATAACTCCAACATCATCCATGGAAGAATCAGAGTGAAGAAGAGAGGAGGCAGGAACACATGGGGAGCAGGGGGTCCACTCTGACCACTCACTGAGTGACACTAACAGAATAATAAAGTGAGTGTGAGTGTAAGTAATAAATAATGCTCTTTTAAGAGCCTTAAAAGTCTGAGCCTTATTCTTTTTTTTTAATAGATTTCATTTTTTATACCTTCACATTCTCGAGAATCACACTGCAAAGACCCATTATGGCACAAACTGAAATACAATACATGTATACAAAAATATTATCTTTCTCTTAAGCTTATAAATTAAACAACAAGATAATTAAAAGCTGAGTGTGAATGGTTTTACCATGTGCTGCAGCCTATATTGAGGACCCCACCCTGTGGGACAGTGACAGGAACAGGTGAATCTGTGTCCTGCTGCATGAGGTGAACACAGCCACAATGTTCTGGAGGCACACATGTACCATTCTGGTGGAGCAGACCCTGCAAGCATCCAGAGGAACACAGAGTTCTGAAAACGCTTCATGGTAATTTAATAAGCTAATGGCAACAAGTGAAAGAATAAATGTTAGGCTGTACTCTGGAATATGAATTTAAGAAAAATACTCATATTTTGTGTTTACGCTAATTACCCTGCACTGTGTCATGGTAAAAATAACTCAGTGGGGTTGACAGCCTGACACAAGCCTCACATTTTTGGAAATATTTGTCTTTTAAAAGAAATATTCCACTATTTTTTCAACCTAAATTTCGTACCACTGTATGCTTGATTTTACTGATGAAAGACCAAAAACCTGTTGATTTGGATCTGATTTATATTAGATGGCTAAGGTAAGGTGTTGAACTTTGTAAGAAAACAACAACAAAAAAACATGTAAAACTAATAAAAAGATATTATAATATTATATAACGATAATGCACATTTCAGGACTCTTATCACAATATGCTCATATTAAACGTCCTTTAAACTCACTATGTATCTTTACTTTTAACCTTTATTCTTTTACATCTATACACTAGAGCTGTTGTCAAGATCACCATTGTCCAAATCCAAGATCAGTCCAAGTCACAACTGAGTGTAAAAAGGGTCGAGTCGAGAATTAATCCAAATGAAAACAAGTGTTAAAATAGTGAAAATAGTGCATTGCATTGTGTTAATGATTAGGGGGCATTAGTGGCTCCGTGGTAGGTTTCTCGCCTATCATGCGGAAGGCCCGGGTCCAATTCCCAGCCAATGCCCAAACCCCAGCCACTGGATGCAGTGCCGGTCCCAAGCCCGGAAAAAATGGGAGGGTTGTGTCAGGAAGGGCATCTGGCATAAAACCTGTGCCAAGTTGTGCGGTCCGCTGTGGCAACAAGGAGCAGCCGAAAGCAACTTCTATTGTGTTAATGATTAGGCTGTTTTCTAAAAGAATGAATTACTGCTTTTCTTTTCTAACTCTTGGTTGAAAACCATATTTTTTGAGTGAGACCATTCAAAATGTCTGAGACATATCGAGGTCAAGATAGGCAACATCTGGAGTCTGTGAAGACTCATATCCTTCAGCTCTATATGCTGTAATGAATTTTACCTTGCTTCTTCTAAAGGTTTCATCTTTGATTCCTAAGTGTAAATGAGTGTGATGGGATTCACAGTGATCGAGAGTACAATAGACTGTTTACTGAAGATGAATGAATTAAATAACAAAAAGAAAAAGTTTCTCTTTTTTTCCTCACTAGAAGGAAAAGACGAGATCTATACCCTATACCTATGTTCTATTGGCTAATGCTCAAATATTCATGTGAATTAGTTCTTTGCAGTGGTCATTGGAATTGCAATTGAGCTGTAAACAAACGAATAATGAATGAATGGATGAATGAGCAACCGCATGATGTAAAGTCAGAACCACAGCAAACTAACTCATAGTCATAAACCAGTTCAGTTTAGGAAAGAGTATAATAAATGATACAGAATTAGAGCTTAACTTACAAACATCTGTACCTGCTTCATCATTCATTCATTCATTGTCTGCCACTTATCCGAACTACACTCGGGTCACGGGGAGCCTGTGCCTATCTCAGGCGTCATAAGGCATTAAGGCAGGATACACCCTGGACGGAGTGCCAACCCATCGCAGGGCACACACACGCTCTCATTCACTCACGCAATCACACACTACGGACAATTTAGAGATGCCAATCAACCTACCATGCATGTCTTTGGACTGGGGGAGGAAACCGGAGTACCCGGAGGAAACCCCCGAGGCACGGGGAGAACATGCAAACTCCACACACACATGGCGGAGGCAGGAATCGACCCCCCAACCCTGGAGGTGTGAGGCAAACATGCTAACCACTAAGCCACCGTGCCCCCCTACCTGCTTCATCATTTAATGTTAATATTAACTGCATGCAAGTGATTTCAGGTAAGTTGTTCTATATTTCTTATATTCTGTAAAGCTGCTTTGAGATGATGTCCAGTGTTAAAAGTGCTACACAAATAAAATTTGAATTGGATTGAATAGAGTACAGGAAAGCACATCAAAATATTTGATGCACAGATGCTACAGATACTAGAGATAGAGAGAAATTCTGGAGTAAACTCAGAGATAATGAGGCAGTATTTTCACAGGTTAGCACCTACACTTTTACACAAATCTTACAAGAGGCAGCTGGGCTATGTATTGATTCTTGGGTATGGGTATGCTCCTCTTAATTATTAGTGAGTATAAGGTTATGCTGACCTGAGGGCAGTAGCAGCCGTCTGTACACCCCGACTGCCCTGTGCATGCGTCCACCTGCCCTTGCAATACACACTGCTTCTCACATGGAGAACCACAGTCTGGCTGGAATGGTTCCATACATTCTAAGACACACACACACACACACACACAGAAGAAGGACAAATGCATTTGATAGCAAAGGTTACACACAAATATCTATCTCTCCATATGGACAATAAGGTGAGATATAAAGTTGAAAAAATACAGGGAAGACCTTTTCAGTGACCTTAACTTTTCTTTGGAGTCAATCACTCACACACACACACACACACACACACACACACACACACACACACACACACAGACACACACACACAGTAAGCAGTAGGCTCACCCTGGCAGTCCTGAGGTTTGCAAGCTCGGCTCTGCTTCTCAATCTCTGAGCAATGCTGCCCCGCTGTGGCCAAAGACAGTGGGACACGATAGCGCTGCTGCCACTGAGACACACAGGAACACACTGTCCACTCACTCCACTCGGACATGGGGCAGTCTGTGAGAGAGTGAAAAAGAGAAAGTGGAAAAGAAAGATCATCAATATACTTCAATATAAATACAGTGAACAGCTTTACTTGTTAATCTTAAATTTAATCATAAAAAACCTCCATGCCTTGATTTCTTTTGAAATTCCATACTCATTTGTTCAGTGTTATGAGGCTAAACAACCATTTGGTTTTTATTTGTACAGTTTTAATGTGTTCAAAGCTACACCTGTTCAGATCATATGCTCGAGTGTTTCCACCATTTCTCAGGGTATAATGAAGCTATGCACTAAGATGCTTCTCTGTTCTGGCACCTGGGATGTAGAATGAACTTCACTTAGATGTCCAACCCGCTGAGTCACTGACTCTCTTCAAACAACGTCTAAAGACCTACTTCATCCTGAAGTACTTAAACGAACACTTAAAAACAAAAAGTTTTCTGTGTGCTTTTCTTCCTATAACTCCTGCATGATGAGACTTAGACTGATGGTATGCTTAGTCTGTCACCTAGTGAATCAGTATCTTTATGAAGTGTAATTCAAAAAGTTCTTCTGTATTGGATAAGGGTGTCTATCAAATGCTGTATATGTAAATGTAATATTATAAGCAGAGAAAAATTGCTGTCTTTAATCATACATACATCCTTAACCCATTCAGCATGAAGGAGTTTAAAAATTCAATTGTACAGCCAACTGCACAAACCCAAAACTATTATTTTAATAACTTTAGTCAACGATATATTCACTGCCAAGTACTGAACAGAACAGGAAGGTTAATTGTAAATATGAGTTAATTCTCTTCACCAGTTTGAGCTAGTAAATGGATATATTTTTTATTGGGCCTGATGTATGTTGAGGGGTGATCATTCTTAGATGCATGGACAGATAGATAGATAGATAGATAGATAGATAGATAGATAGATAGATAGATAGATAGATAGATAGATAGATAGATAGATAGATAGATAGATAGATAGATAGATAGATAGATAGATAGAGGTGCAAAGCAGTGAAATACTAATCATCTACCAGAAAGTGCTTAATAGTATATTAAGCTTTTTTTTATTTCTATTATATTATGATGTAACAGTATATTATAGAGTTTGTGAAAAATATGATGTGACATGTTTGTACTTTGTGGTTTAATGTTTAACAAAAGACATTGCCACTAAGCAGATTTACAGAAATATGGATGTAGGTTTAGATCCTTAATAAGCTCTATTGTCCACCCTCAGGAGTCTTGGAATTTGTGGAACAGCATGGGAATGGTTTGCTTCCTACCTGAATGGTCGCTCATATCAGGTAACATGGAAGGGATTGACATCTGCTCTACGCAGACTCTCTACTGGTGTCCCACAAGGCTCAGTACTTGGTCCTCTCCTTTTCTCCCTCTATACTCACTCTCTTGGCAAAGTTATATCCTCACATGGGTTTTCATACCACTGCTATGCCGATCTCAGCATGTCTGATGGACATTTCATCTTGGATGAAGGCTCATCAGCTGAAACTCAAAACTGAGCTGCTGGTCATCCCAGGTGATCCATCCCCAGTCCAGGACCTTGCGTTATCTTTGAACAACTCCATGATTTCCCCTTCAGCCACTGCTCCCAACCTTGGGATAACCATGGACAATCAACTGTCCTTTTCCTCCCATGTCGCTAATGTGACACGCTCATGTCGGTTTCTTCTGTACAACATCAGAAGGATTTGGCCATTTCTATCCACACAGGCTACTCAGGTGCTTGTTCAGTCTCTGGTCATTTCAAGATTGGACTACTGCAACTCTCTTCTGGCAGGTCTACCTCTGAACGCAATTCGCCCACTGCAAATGATCCAAAATGCAGCTGCACCACTTGTTTTCAACCTGCCTAAGTTTTCCCACACCACCCCACTGCTGCGTTCCCTCCACTGGCTTCCAGTAGCTGCCCGCATCAGATTCAAAACACTAATGCTTGCCTACAAAGCCAAGAATGGACCAGCGCCATCTTACCTCAAAGCTCTCATTACGCCTCGCCACTGCACCTCGCTCCCTCAGATCCACTAGCACTGCTTGACTGGTCCCATCATCTCTCAGGGAAAGAGGTAGGTATACATCTAGACTCTTCTCTGTTCTGACACCAAGGTGGTGGAACGAACTTCCCCTAGATGTCCGTACAGCCGAGTCACTGACCATCTTCAAACGGCAACTGAAGACCTACCTCTTTCTGAAGCACTTAAACTATCTCTTATTTTTCCCTGTTTATGTATCATGTTGTATCTTAAAAAAAATAAATAAATAAATAAAAAAATTAAATAAAAAAAACCTCAGTTTTTAGATTAATGGTATCCCAAGTTTGTGTCCTATTGAACCATTGTTAATCTATTCATTGATAGAGAATTAAAGCACTTTTGTACGTCGCTCTGGATAAGAGCGTCTGCCAAATGACAGAAATGTAAATGTAAATGTAAACCGGGGCAATAGTGTCAAGGAAAAACATCCTGAGCTGACATGAGAAAGAAATCTTGAGAGGAAACAGACTAATTTTCTTCTGGGGACACTAGGTGGTGAGATTATAAATAATGACCTTATACAGGTGTAGTATACAAGTGTACCGTATGCAAGTGTAAAGTAAAGCAGATCTGCGTGTGTTGAAAGGCTACTCAGTGTGAGTATATGGTGAATGAATTAGAGTCCTGTATAAACACAAGACAGACAGTATGATTACAGTAGCAGTTCTTAGGTTAAGGGTGAGATGGCCATAAAGTATTTTTGGGAGATGCAAATCTTTGGATATCTGTGTGAGATCATCCCACTGAACTGTTTTTTTCTGGTTGGGCTTTTAACACTATATCTGGTGTTATCTACGGTGCCAACTCACCTGGGCATGGCCTCTTGTAGCACAGGCGAGTCTCCTCTCTGTGTTTGTCTGTCTCTATGGAAATGGGACAGGTGTGATCACCTGCTTCTTCACACAAACAATGCCTACGCCTGGACACCACTCCTGCACCACAGCTCCGTGAGCACGGGGACCAGCTGGACCATGGGCACAGATCATCTGAGACAAAAGCACACGATCACGATATCAATCAGCATGAGAAGTCAATTTGTTAGTATGAAATATGTCAAAATGCATTTAGCAGACATTAGCAGAAGAAAAAAAATCATATAGCAGACAAGAGGCATAGTCAGAAAGCAGCTTTAAAAATATCCACATCAAAGATGTTGAGTGGGCTCCGATATTATTAATCTACTCACAAAAACTGTCTTTAATTATTTATTAAAATGTAGGGTTTAAAAGGTTTATAATAGAGAAAGTGTAAAGAACCAAACTAACTGTATTAATATCAGGTGTTAATCAGTTAGAGATGATAATATTACATCTTAATAATTACCAGCAATTATTACCAGTAGTAATTACCATTAATCAATAATTACCAGTAGTCGGTGTATACATGTATTTCCATTTGAAAGGAATAGCAAGATAATAATAATAATAATAATAATAATAATAATAATGATAATGATAATGATAATGATAATGATAATAATAATAATAATAATAATAATAACATGCAGTTTCATGCAAGAATGTATTTGTTCAAATTTTAAATAATTGTCAGAAAATAAATAACTCTTATTACTCTTATTAAGGCAACAACAGATTTTCTGCCTGTTTTGGTTGTGGCCATGTTCGCATTGAATTTCTTTGTCATGTTATACTCCACAGTTGTGCTTCATGGCTCATATGAAAGTAAATATCATTTGAAATTTTAGGTTTTCCATAAGCATTTCTGATTTTACCTAGCCTACTAGAGGCAATATATTCATAGAAGTATTCCAAAAAACACACAAATGTTCAAATCTTCGAAGTTAATAGTGATATCAAACCCATTCCTGCTCTCTGAAATGTCTCAAGAGCTTGAAGGTGTTATCTTCAACCACTAAAATTCACTAAAAGGTTATCCCAACAGAGATAAATGCACCTCACACTGAAAGCCACCAGAATCCTGACTCATTTTCTATCAGACTTGCGGCCATAAAATAATTCACTGTTTTCACTGATTGAAAATGACTGATATGTCGATTTTCATTCTGCCAGCGAAACGGAACAGCAGTGTACTGCTAAAATAAAATGTCTTTTCTGATAACTGATTAAATAAAAATATGTCTTAATAGTGGGCTCAGATATTAGAAGCGTAGCGTAGATAGACTACTGTAGCAGTCCTAAGTTCAATACAGCACATGTAAATAAGACTTTGTTACCGAGGCAGGGTGCAGTGTGGCAGTGCTGTGTCTCTCTCTCTGCCCCAGGACAGTGTGTGCCATTGTTTCGTGGTGGAGGGTTGATACAGGCCCGAGTGCGGATCTGATTTCCTCTACCACACGTCACAGAACAGTCAGACCAGACGGACCACGGAGTCCAGCTTCCATCCACTGAGAAGATAAAAAGCTTTCTTAGTGTTTCATATTAACAAAAAAGTGGGGAAAACTAGCACAAACAGTACAACACTATCAGGATCATTTTGTAGTTTAATAATATACTTTGCAATAGATCATTAGTTGCTCATTTCTTACAGGTACATACTAAGGTAGACATTCATTTAGTGATTAGTTTTAAATCTAACTGTGTTAGATTTTAACATTTACACAGTACTTTAACACTAAATTAACGTAAATAAGGAACATCATTTGCAAAGTATTTAAGCTTATGATGTATTATGCAAAAGAAGAAGCTTTCTATTGATATAAAATGATGACCTATTAGAATATTGTTATTTCCAAAATGTGTATAAATAGTCTGAAAAAGTCTGAATTCGTTATTGTGCAAAAATAATCATGATTGTTGTGTTAGAAATGGTTGTGAATCTGTTGGTTTTTAAAGTAACTGGGAATTTTGTTATATAGTTTTTGAGATAATGTTAAGTGTTTTTCAGGTTGTACCTACCGCGACAATAAATATCCTGGCAATATTCTCCTTCAGGAATACATGTGCTGAATACAAAAACATAAATACAAAAAAGACTATTATCATATAGCACATAACACTGTATGCTTCTGAGTGCAATCTTTGTTTGTGCATGCATTGTGTACAATATTTATTTACAGGGTGCCATTATTTACATCATATACAGCATCAAATTTAAACTACAGTGGGGAAAATTGGAAAACCCAGTTACACGTATAAGGGGGGCACGGTGGCTTAGTGGTTAGCACGTTTGCCTCACACCCCCAGGGTTGGGGGTTCGATTCCTACCTCCGCCATGTGTGTGTGGAGTTTGCATGTTCTCCCCGTGCCTCGGGGGTTTGCTCCGGTTTCCTCCCCCAGTCCAAAAACATGCATTGTAGGTTGATTGGCATCTCTAGATTGTGTGATTGTGTGAGTGAATGAGAGTGTGTGTGTGTGCCCTGCGATGGGTTGGCACTCCGTCCAGGGTGTATCCTGCCTTGATGCCCAATGACGCCCGAGATAGGCACAGGCTCCCCGTGACCCAAGTGTAGTTCGGATAAGCGGTAGACAATGAATGAATGAGTTACACGTATAAATCAAAGACACGTTTATGACTCACCATTGTTTACATTCACCTTCTAACCATGTGTCACCAACAGACAGTGACTGGTTGCCATGGAGACACAGTGGTGGGCAGGGACCTGGGTCACATGGCTTGTGTTGAACTTCCTCGAACTGACAGTCAGCATCTGGAGTCTCGGGAATGAGTGACCTGAATTGACAGCAAATTTCTCAGCATTCATCCATTCATTTTCATTGTCCATCCCAATCCATGCCTCTCTATCACCACCTCCATATCTATGCAATCAACAGCTTTCCTTCAACTTATCTTCAGCAAAGATAACTTCACCAAAATATCCCTCCGTAACTCCTCACCTGAAGCGTGCTCTCTGTCCAGCACCACAGGTAACGCTGCAGGAGGCCCAACTGGACCACAAGCTCCAGGAACAGTGACTCTTTCCTGGACAGGTGAGGTTGGTGCAGGTGAGAATTCCATCTGCACAGCTGCAGTTGTGGCAGTCGACTTGGTGCTGACTGCCTGCAGACCAGCTTTGCCCCAATGCATCAATGCAGTCACACTGCCACAGCTTCACACACACACCATCCTGCTGCAGTTCACCTACATACAGACATGTATTTGAATGATGAAGGACCATCCTGTCAAACGCCTGCTTTAACCTGATATTTCTTTAAATATGCTAATATCTAAGTGTCAGAATGTCTTATCTCCGCCCCCTTACCCTGAGGGCAGCGGCAGCCTGGCTGGCACTCTGTGTTGTCTTGGCACTGAATGTCTTGTTGTAGGTCAGAGCAACTCTGAGGACACTCATTAGCACAGGGCACAAACTCCTGACCCAGTGGGCATCCACGCTCATCTGGAATTTAGAAATCGTGTAAACAGCACAACCACACACTGGTCATTGTAAATATTACTGAATACAACTTATTCATTGGTTGTTGAAACAATAGAATCAATCAATATGAACAAAGATTAAAAAAACTGTGCCTCCTCCTCCTCCTGTATATGGGTCTGTAAGAATTGTTTGCTAACAGTTTCTAATTATCCTAGTGTTGAAACCTTAAAAGCTATAAAACTTAATGAGTGCATTGGCAAGACATACCACATGGTTTGGTGTTGCAGGGTTTGACCTGGTTCTTCTCTCCAAGACATTTGAGTCCTCCATTTTTGGGTGGAGGGCTGGAGCAGGAACGAGTGCGAATAGAGCGACCACCCCCACACGACTTATCACAGTGTGACCACGGACTCCAGCGAGACCAACTTCCATCCACTGAAAAGAGACAAAACAGAAAGAACGGTAAGCCTTTCATTTAAATGCACTGTGAATTGGAAATTATGACAAAATATAATCATATTTTGTTTTACAATTATTTGAATTTACAGTATATATTAAATATATTTGGTACATATATTCCACATCTGATCAATATCTTTTCTATATTTGACTAACAACTATATCTTTCATCATTTAAAAAAACATTTTCTCCATTTTGAAAAAAAAAAAGCTCGAAAACAATGCATCTTAAAATATGATTTGACTCAAATTTCACTGCCTTTGTAAATGTACACTGCGCAATGACAATAATGTTGGATATTAATCTGAATTGTGATGAATATTATATGTACATTTGGGAAGGAGAAGCAAAAAACAGTTACATATATTGCCACAGGGAAAGATGGCATTCTTTTGTTTTTGCCAAAATTAGATATAGGGTAGAGATGGATAATAATAAAGTCATATTTAATCCCCTAAAAAGATTTAATGGCAAAAACAAAAAATATTATACTGACAAAATTGACAGTTCTACGTAATGATACAAATATCACTTTTAAAAATCTTTCGTAATTATCTCCATTCTATTAAAAACCGTGGGAATCCTGCAGCTGTTTGTATACTAAGAAAATAACTGTTGACTCTAAGTAGTTTAAGGCTCTTACATGTCCATAAAAAGAGAACAGTTTACATGCAAACATTTGTTAATATTAAGAAATATACAGTTTGTATCAAACACTACACAAAACAGTAGTGAGATATTGAATCTCACCACGGCAGGCACGGATGTTACAGAAGCGGGTCTCCACATTGCCATCAATGATGCCTGAACACCAGGTTCCGTTAATTCCGGGGGCAATGAAGCTGCGAAAGCGCTGTTGCTGACCAACACCACAGGAGCGTGAACATGTACTCCACTCTCCCCACTCCGTCCACGAGCAGTTTCTATGGGAGCATTCTTCGTCCAGACACACTCCACCATCTCTCAAACAACAACAGCAACAAAGCCAGGTGAGTTAGGTAGTCAAGGGTTTATTTACCAGTTAGAATATCTGTTTCCTGGGTCACTGAGAACTTGGGAGGTTAAATAAGGTTTAAAAATCTTTAAACATGCAGTGTGAATCGACAAATCAACATCTGGATTAAACACAGAGCTATCCATCACTTATACAATAAAGGTGGGAGCAATGATGGAAGTATTATACTTTTCTAAAGTTAATTATATTTTGATTAATAATAGGTTTAGAGTATAGGACTGTAGCTATAATTTGAGAAGTGGATAGTAAATACATGTATACCAGGACACTGAGGGAGGTTGCAGACTTTCTGTTGTCTGTTTTGTCCTGTGCAAGGTGCACTGATACACTCTCTCTGACGAAACTTCAGAGCAGGGTGACCGGCTTCATTGCAGGATTTAGAACAGGAACTCCATGATGTCCACTGAGAGAACCCCAAATCCTCATCTAAAGACAGATGTGAGAGAGAGAGGGAGAGAGAGAGAGAGAGAGAGAGAGAGAGAGAGAGAGAGAGAGAGAGAGAGATATGAAATATCTAAAACCAGACAGACCTGACTACTACAAAAAGACTCCTGTGACTCCAGTGCACACAATATGGAAAGATTGTGGAAAACCATACTGTGGAAACATTAGTGCACTTTTTAACAGCATGCTCTAATTACAGACAAATTAGGAAACTTTTTTCTCCACTTCACAACCCATGGTTTCAAGCTGCCAACAAACATGAACAAACTCTCACACCTGCTAAGAGAAACCTCGGCAAGCTCAAAGCTGGCAGCCAGGTATGTGAAGTCCTGCCATGACAAAAGAGTAACCAGTGGAACAGGACCACCCACCATACAATAACATCAACACTGTAAACATGCATCAAATGCTCAAAAACAGTTGGGTAATGAAACAATTCATTGTGGCCTTTTTTGCATTTCCTTTTAGCAAACATATCAGCATCACAATAAAGCTTAGTGAGGCTTTTGTCTCTTTATTTTTGAACCTAGAGCATGAATTTGCTTCATCTCATTTTAAATAATATACAGAATGTATTGTGCAACTGTAAATAACTAATTTGACTTGAAAATGTTATATATTTTCTGCTATATAATGATCAGCAATTCCTCAATTTGAGCATTGATCAAGTGTGTCATAGCTTCAGGTCTCCTTCCTGAGCTCAGGTTCTGTGTGAAGTTCCTCATGTTCTCCTTTTGTTTGTGTGGGTTTTCTCAAGGTTCTCTGGTTTATTTCCATTCCAAAACATACAAGGAGGTGAACTGGCTGCTTTAATGTGACCCTAGGGGTGTGTGTGTGTGTGTGTGTGTGCGTGTGTGTGTGTGTGTGTGTGTGTGTGTGTGTGTGCATGCAACAGCACTCTCAAGTTTCCAGATTCAACACATCCCCAGGATAGCAGTTACTGGAATTATCTCCTCCATTTTGTTTTTGTGTATTTTTCAACTATAAAGAAAAGATCGATCATCTTGTTTTGAATTGGCTCCTACTCCCATTACTCCCAAAGTCCTTTTTTATATTATTTCATAAGTTTCATTTTTTGAAGCAAAGAAGTATTTGCATTTAGTCTCTCAGATCCTTAAGAATGCAACATTGAATATGCTGAAGTGGGTGGAGAAGCAATAAAAAATACATGTTATGCACTAAAGTATTTGGTAAGTTTAGAGGATTAACCTTTTGATTGCATTATTACCTGACAGGGAAGGTTCGGCTGTAGGACGTACATCCACTGCAATTAGAGAGCGATTATGAATTAGACTTCTATGACACTTGAGATCAGAGGTTGTGGATTAGCTTAACAGTTGTACATTATAATTATTATAAAATTAGTATAAAATTATAAACTGAGAAATCAGGCTTCAAAAAGAGGAAGGGAGTAGGTTTACCTGGGCAGTCTGGAGTCTGGCAGTATGCTGTCTCCTGCAGGTCTCCCACACAGACTTGACCTCCGTGAGCAGGGCTTGGATTAGTGCAGCTCCTACTGCGCACTTTCTGCCCCAGACCCCCACAGCTGAGTGAACAGGGACTCCAGGGACCCCAAGGACTCAGACCACCATCTTGAGGACAGGGCACTAGAGAGCAGTTCCAGAGGCCATGCTCACATAAACTGAGAGGTAAATGCATAAAGATGGAGGTTATACTGACTAACCAGCATCAGTTAAGGGGAATGTTTCAGATTTAAGTCAGCCTTTGTTTACTAGCATTTCAAATGTGTAGTGGCCAAAGAAAACTCTTCTATTTTCTACAATATACACAGATCAGCCATAACATTATGACCACCTAGCTAATATTGTGTTGGTCCCCCTTTTGCTGACAAAACAGCCCTGACCAGTCAAGGCACTAGATATCTGAAGGTGTGCTGTGGTTGAATTGAGATCTGGGGAATTTGGAGGCCAAGTTAACACCTCAAACTCGTTGTGCTCATCAAACCATTCCTGAAACATTTTTGCTTTGTGGCACGGTGCATTATCCTGCTGAAAGATGCCACAGCCATCATGGAATACCGTTTCCATGAAAGGGTATACATGGTCTGCAACATTGCTTAGGTAGGTGGTACATGTCAAAGTAACATCCACATGAATGTCAGGACCCAAGGTTTCCCAGCAGAACATTGCCCAAAGCCTGACAATGCCTCTGCCCTGTCACCGGTTCACCACTGTTCCTTCCTTGGGCCACTTTTGATAGATACTGACCACTGCAGACTGGAAACACCCCACAAGAGCTGCAGTTTTTGAGATGCTCTGATCAAGTCGTCTAGCCATCACAATTTGGCCCTTGTGAAATTCGCTGAAATCCTTACGCTTGCCCATTTTTCCTGCTTCTAACACATCAACTTTGAGGACAAAATGCCCCACCCACTAACAGGTGCCATGATGAATAGATAATTGGTGTTATTCACTTTATCTGTCAGGGGTCATAATGTTATGCCTGATCGGCGTAAATACTACAGGATTTCCTGAACTGAAATATGTTTCTCTTTTACATGATTAAAGCCTGCTCAAACTCAAAAGTGAACATTACACGTAAAGATTCAATTCTGAGATCTGCTGAGATTTTCACTACCAGTGTTTGATTTCAAACTGAACTGCACAAGGCTTATGCCTGTTTTGCTATAGTAGCTAGACAACAGCTTGATCAAAGCCTGACACTCATGGTGTAAGAATATTGCACATACCTAGCAAGACATCTTTCAGCTGGCTGACTGTGTTTTTAAGCTAGCTGCTTAGATCTTCATCCTTATAAAAAGATGCAAGACTATAAAGTAATTTTGGTGAAATATATTTATGCTTCTTAAATTTAATTGCCAGAATTCAGCCACAGCAACATGCAGAGAGTTTTCTCTGACTCCCACACAAATAATTACAGAATGTGATAAGTGGAGATTTTGAGCTTTCTACATGTGCGGATGTAATCGATTACACTGTCTCTTCAAATGCAGGACCCAAAATGCTACTGAAAATAAGTCAAGGCAAGGCAGCTTTTTACATTGCTGTGAGAAGTTAAACAATACGGCTAATTTAACTAATGTAATTAAGTTACAAAAAAAGGAAAAAAAATAAATAAACAGATCTCCTTACCAGGAGCTACACTCATGCATCAGCTCCTCTCCAGACCTGAGCTCTGTTCCCATGGTAATGTTGTAGAGGTCTGGGGTTAACTCCGGCATCATAGACACTTTTTGAAGTGAGCTCAAGAGCTCGTTGTCTACTAGGCATGGACACTCCTACACATGAGACATGACATTACCAATTGCTATTTAGCCAAAGTATCATAAACTTGTGTATAGAACATGCATGCATATTTGAATACCTCTGATAAGGAATAAAATACTTAAATAAATAAACAAACAAACAAACAAACAAATAAATAGTACCTCTTATAAATATTTAAATATATAATGCATTTATCCACTCATTGTAACAGTAAGTGTTGATAGTTTTTTAATAATTTAATCATTGGGAATATTGGAGGCTTCAGACTTTCTCACCCTCACTCTTATAACTACATACTGTATTTTTCATATCGTGTTAAAACTGTAATTAATCGCAGTTGCTGCATAGTATACTACATATTTTTGAGAGGATTTGTTTTATTTTTGAGACAACATTTTTAAGAGTTTGTCCAGTTGGTCAATTACAAAATGCTGGTCATTTTGTGTAATGTCATTTTTATACAATAGTTTCCATACTATAGTAGTCTATCAAAGGGTGCCAAAATTTATGGAGTTTAATGGAGCCCAAGAAGAACCTTGAAAAAAGGTTAAAGAATGCCCACACTCTGCTTGTGCATGCTTGGCTACAAATCATCATGGACAAACAGTAGTAAATCAAGGCAAATGAAGATGTAAAATCCTTGATATCTCTAATGACTTTTTTAGAACTGATGAAAGATTTTAAATTCATGATGAATGTCTTCACAATCGTTCCGTAAATCTAAGTGCATTGAGTTCTACTAGATACTGTATTTTCACACATCCATTTCAGGAGTTATGATGAGTCATGTGACCTGTAGGCAGGCTCCGTGGTGCTGGTAGGTGTTGGGTGGACAGTGACATCCTTCCTCACAACCATCAGAGTAGCAGCCTTCAAGCCCACTGAGCTGAGCACAGCTGAATGGACAGCCCTCACCTCTCTCACACTCCCGGTACAGACGACCTGGAGGGCATCCCACCTCTGATACGCAAACACACATGCACACACACCACACACACACACACAGACACACAGACACACACACACACACGGTGCTACGCTCTTTACATACAAACAGAATATAACAGAGTACACTGCAGATGAGCAACATTTGTCCTTTGATTAGTCCTTGATCCAATACTACTTTTTAATCTAAATTTCTTTGCAAGAAGATCCCATATTTCTCAGAGCTGGACTCAGCAGCTTATTTCACAGCAGGTCTTTGGGAAATGGCTCATTTGAATTTCTGAAAGACTGAGCAAAGACACAGAGCTGTGAAATGGAGACATTTCACTTTTAAATGAGAATGTTCTCTAGCTGGGTGTTTCAGCAGGCCAACCTGGGAGGCCTTCATAATAAGCTGGATGATTAGGCAAATCTCAAAGCCAGACGCTGCTGATCTTCTGGGAGAGTTTAATCACAATCACAAATGTACCTCTGCCTCAGTGTGTAGGAGCAGATGAATATAACTACCTAATTACAGAACCCCAGAAGACATAGTAAATGGCTGACTTTCATGGATTTGAGCTTTATATCAGGTCTGTTTGCCATGAGACAATGTGTACACACAAGGATTCTTAGAAAGCAACCACTTTATCTGCAGAATTAATTTCACAGACCCCAGTCAACATTCAGTGTTGGAACAATTCACCTGTAAGGAGCATTAATCAAATGCACACAATAATGTTCTCTCCACATATTAGAGGCATAGTACTTTTTATTCGTGAACTTTCCACTGACAGAACACATTAAAACAAAAGTCGCTAGTCATTACTTGAACTCCAGCTTGTTTTTGAGTGTTGAATTAAATCCATTCAATTCAATTTAATCGAGTCAAATAGGAATTAAGAACTACAAAAACTCAATGATTAAAAATAATAATGTATGGGTAATAAGAACAGGTTGTAATTTTCAGCACTGTGTAAAAAAACAAGAACCATTAGCTGTGTGTTATTAATCCCACTTTGTTGTGGAGCATCTTTAATTATACACCTGTTAATTAAAGTCTCTAGAAAACTGTGACCTTGTTACTTTGTAGAATTTTCTCTCCTTTAGACCTTCGGAAAAAAGCTGTAGGCAGGCACAAAACTTGCAGATGGGAAAATGTAAATGACTTTTAATGCTTTGTGCATTAAGATCTCATCCCTTCAGACTCATTAATTTTTTAATTTTCCACAACAATGCAAAATTCTCCATTTAACCACACATGCCACATGACTATACAAGTCATGTATAGTCTACCAGTGACAACTTTCCTTCCCTATGACATTCTTGGATCCCTGCAGCATTGCAATTACTCAAAGTTCACTTACAGAGGCTTTCAAGTTACAATCTCAAGACATGATACATGCACTAAAATGTTCTCGTGTGCTTCCTGATGAGCCTAGGGATTTGTTTTTATAATTCTAAAACCAGGCCAGCCAGTATGTTTACATTATTGACATCTATGGCTTAAAAAATCATATATAAATAATGACCTCTCATATTTATCATCCCTCTCTTATGTTCAGGATGTGTATAGATGCAGTGTGTAACTCACCCAGACACACTTGTGTGTTGCAGGTCTTGCTCTGGCGTGTCAAGCCGGTGCATGGAGGAGTTCGGCAGGAACGAGTGCGTCTCTGTTCTCCTCCTCCACAGGTGACAGAACACATAGACCATGCTGACCAGTCGTACCACATCCCCGAGTCTGAGGAGCACAGCTATACATGTTAGATGATGACTGCAGAAAAAATGTATTGAAAATATCTTCATGGTAAGCGTTTATTGTGGTTGCAAACTGAACATATTTAAGCTCCTGCATATTTTTCTGTATTTGGTTCTAAACATCAGATGGCATGGTATGGATACAAAAAATAATCTGACAATTGGCCAAGAATTCAGCTGTCTTTATCATACTATTTAGAATCCAATATTAGCTTGATTACAGTTTAATGTCATAGTGTGCTGTTTATAGAACCAGTCTTAACGTGGAATCAGGTAATCAGATTATTAGTGCACATGTAAATACACTTATACCACAGGCTGTTGAATGCCAGATTCTGGTCAGAAGGTGTTGATTAATTTGCCATAATAGCAGCTCTGAGAATAGTGTCAGCTACGAGGCAAATCACAGGTTCAAGTTAATGCGTCAATTCATCCAAATACATTACTCTTTTTAAAGTAACACAGCTTACATATGTGAATTTTCATATAAGACGTTTTATGTACATTCATGTGAAAATGATTATGTGAATATTTTAGTTTGATTTGCATCAAATTGAGTGGCATCAAATTGTAACACTCAGAGAAAAATCTCTACCGTTTTCGTCTTATTAATGTTACAAGCTGGAAAATAAAAGCAGGCTGGTGAGAGCAAAATGTTTCTAGTTGTTATAATGAAAGACATATCAAGAACAAACTTTTTTCCCAGGACGACATTAAAAGTAACTGTAAATGAATACAAACGTATGATGGGTATTTTATAAATAAATGAAAATGTGTAACTGCTGGCAAATTATAATGGTATAAATGAAATAAAACAATTTAGAAAACAATCCACTCTGGAGCATCACACCGAGATGTCTGATTATTTCCATATAACAGCACTTTACCCCTTCGTGCTTTATTCCTTACTGACAAATCTTAAAATATTTCAGCTGATCAATCTATCAATATTAAATGGCAAAGGAACCATTTGTGACACACTGTTAAGCTCTTACTTATTTAAAATTGACTGAATACACTGATATGTCTGCACCAGTGATCAGTGCAAGCTTACACACCTGTGCAGGCATGACTGTTACACTCCTTCTGCTGGTCAGCAGAACCACTGCATTCTCTCCCACCTCCCTGAGGGGCGGGGTTATTACACTGACGAATCCGCAGCTTGGCTCCGCCCCCACACGGGGACGAACACTCTGACCATGGTCCCCACTGGCTCCACCCACCATCAACGATACAACCAGGAAGTGAATCACAGTGCAAGACACCAGCTTCACACGTGCTAATAAAATAATGACAATTAAAATGCAAGTGAGCATGATATAGCAGAAATGTGTATCATATGTTCATAACTTCCCTTTTAATAACAATATCAAATATGTATACAAGTGCAGGAGGCTGAAGTTACCAGTTGCTGCAGTCTGTAATGATGCTCTCTCCTGAATTTGCATATTGCCAGTCTGTTCTACTGGGCCATTCCCATGCTGTGCTTGTGATATTTAAACCTGTTGAATTATGGGGAAGACAGAAAGACACGCATTTAATAGCTTATAAATTTTTTAAGCTTTAATAAGGGAGAGTTGTAGGGCAGAATACTAGTAGGAATTTCCCTCAAATGTCTGATGGTTGTCTGTACTTTTTCTTTCTATTTCTGTATAAAGTATTTCTGACTTTATTGGTATTAAAAAACATAAAAAATAATTATATTTGTCTGCTTCTGTACTGATAAGATCTTTCCAAGCCAAATAATCACTCTGCATTATGCTACTTATGCAGAAGTAGTATACACTACACCTCAAATAGTGTACTACATGGTGAATAGGGAACTGGGAGGTGCTAGCTTAGTGGAAGGTTGTGAGTTTGAATCCCACCAAACTACCACTGCTGGACCCCTGAGGAAAGCACTTAACCCTCAGTTGTATAAAATGAGATACAAATGTGAGTCGTCCTGGATAAGATCGTCTGCCAAATGCCAGAAATGTAGAAGTACTGAACAAATTCAGACACAGTTTCTGTCACTATCATACAACATCTTTTAAACAAAATAAAGTTTTATAATAATATAGAATGTAGAAATGATTTCATCCTAGCATGCTTTCCTCACCAGTAGTGCTGTTGTGGAATTTACACCGGCACTCGACTCTCTCCACACACACGCCATCCTGCAGAACCATGTCACCTGGGCAACCACAGGTTGGACTGCACCCTGATGTGTCTATACACTCAGTGTCACCATGGAGATCTTCACATGAGCGAGGGCATGGTTTCCCACAAGGCCACTCCTCCTGTCCACCACCACAGTCTGAGTTCAGGTGAGAAGAAGGACAGACTGGTGAAGCAAAGCTGAAATAATGCTGGTATACAAATAGTGTCAAATAGCATTTAGGGCTCACAAGTCAAGTACCAAGAAATGTGTTTATTTCATCAGTTATGCAAATCTAATAACATTTTGAAATATTGTATATAATCAAATGATACATTCTTCATCAATAATATAAAAAAAAGTATTTATTGAAAGCATTACTCTACTAAACACTGATGATTCCACAGTGCTACTGAAGTCTCAATTCTCAATCATGTCAGGAGGTGTTAATAGAATGAATTTTCTATAACAGGAGCTTTAGCAGTAATGCCAAATGCAAGTTATATTATAGGTTTATAAATTAATGCACTTTAATGCTTTATTGCTTCTATGGTAACAGCTCATTTACAGGGACTTGTATAGCACACTGATTTAAACCTAATAATAAACATATTTTTAACAAAAAAAATATGTAATAAGTAATATTTTCTTGAAAGGAGTTTTCACTCACTGGGGAAAAAAAATAAAACAGTCTGCTATTGTCTGAGGTGAAATATGTCGTGGTATGGCAAATTTTAATTTGGTCGTATTAATGTCTTATTAGAGTTAAAATTGGGGCTTTTGAGGGAATGACTTTACAGCTGTTTTTATAAAGTGTTAACAGACCCTAAATTGTTTTGCAGCAATTCTACAGCATTAAAGCAGAAAAAAAGCAAGGCATTCCTAAATAAGAAAAGTAATATTCTGCAAATTGCTGTGGTATAAAGAAAATAAAACATAACAGGCTGTGCTTTTATTGAAAAACAGTTCATTAATTAATTTAATTAATTAAAATAGCTTGGAATATGTCCCCATCCAGATGTTAATTCTTCATGTTTGTACAGTATTTAGTATTTACCTGATTCTGTTTTATAGAACATACTTGTATATTAAGTATTAAATATGTAAAATATTACATCACTTAAGATTGTTTTACATCCCACTGTACACAGGACACGATGTATGAGGGAAGCTGACCTGAGCAGACGGTTTGGTTGTCGTGGCAACCACGACTCTGGAGGGACTCGCCGTGGCATGGCAGACCTCCAAATCTAGCAGGGGGACTGTTACACTCTCGCTTCCTGACAGACACACCCACACATGCATCACACTCTGACCATTCACTCCACAAGCCCCATGAACCATGGACTAGAAAAGAGAGAAACATACACAAGCAGTCAGGACCTTCCGCTTAACTAACCTGTAAACTAAAACAAATTAACACTCAAGCCAATGTTAATGTTTCAAGTATCCAACATGAGGAAATCCCACAGTCAACAAGATCCATAGTCAGAGTTGAGGTTAACAGGGGTAGTGTGGAGTTAATAAGGAAATTGCAAAAAAATAAATGAGGAGACTATAAAGTAGCTCATTATTCAGACAATCATGCAGGATTTATGCACATGGGGTAGAGTTTCCTGAAATCAGATGTAATTAACCCAGACCATGCATCCAGCAATTTATATACTCAACTGATATGAGACACTTATTTATTTTCTGCTTGCCTTATCATTGTTGTGCATGTTTTAATAGAAGCCTTTATTTCTCACATATACATTACAGCACAGTGAAATTCCTTCTTCACATATACCAATTATAGAGGTTGGGGTCAGAGCACAGGGTCAGTCATAATAAAGTGCCTGGAGCGGTGATGGTTAAGGGCCTTGCTCAAGGGCTCAACAGTGGCAGTTTGGCAGTGCTGGGGCTTGAACCCTCCAATCAACAATATTTCATGTTTATAGGTTATAGCACCAAAAATGTGATCTCAATCCATCTCATGATTTTTCAGATTTAAAGTCAAGCACTTGTGTTCAAAGCTTGTCATCTAGATGCCACCAAAAACACACAGTATGCATTGTGGTTTTTTGTTGGTATTATGTATAAATCAGGTGGTTATCATGGGTCCAGGTGTGATGTGATGTTTGAAGCAATTGGTAATGTTAGATTGCAAGTTTGTTTTGTTTGCAGTAGTGTGTAGGAAACAAACAGGAAAGCAAGTTCAACTAGAAAAACTATTTCACTACACTCACTCCTTAAAAAACAACCTATGTCATCAGTGTTTATGCAATAGATGTGTGTCACCTGGGCAAAAGGTGACTGAAGTACAGGGTTTTCTTTCTATCTGCACACCGAGTCCCTGGTGTTCTTCTTGCTGGTCTGGACATGCTGCCCCTCCTGCCACTGGCACAGGACAGGAGCAGCTCCTGTAGTGAGAGACCCACTCAGCACCACACGTCTTAGAGCACGGAGTCCAGCTGGACCACTCGCACCAGCCTCCATCCACTAAGGACAGGAGATAAAAACAGAAAAGAAAAGCCCTGTTTCTATGACGGTTTTCTATCAAACATTTCATTTGAAATTTCTAGCAATAGTAAGTCAGTGAGGCTGGAATAGGGGTGCAAATCTAAAATATTTCACAATGCAACATCAGCGCAACATGTCATTCATAGAACAAAATGTCTTAACATTTGTGCCAAGTTCAGTCACTGTGACTTACTACTGCAAGAAGAGAAACAATGTTTTCTGTTGATAAAACATTTCTATTAAAGTAAAAACTAACATGATCATTGCTTAACTCTTTTTAAAAACAAATGTGAATCTTATTTAACTTTTTGACCCAGAAATGAGCGTCCCCATCTCTTTAATTAAAAGAAAGTTTACGTCATACATACAGAAGTTTCAACAGAAGGGGTGGGGTTAGTTATGGAAAAGAGAAAGCCTTGTCATTTTTTACTGTGATTCCAGACCTTTTATATAGAATTACAAACTGCTCCTTTAATTTAAAGGGATCAGAGTATACATGTTCAATAACAAAATCAGTAATACATTTGTTTGTCAAACCTGGACATGGGTTGTTGCTACATGTGAGCTGTCCTCCATCACAGGTACTGTAGACAGACAACACCAAAACAAACTAACTGAACAGCTGGAAACTGAAAGAGTTAAAGATGTCATTAATTACTGATTCCACACAACACTCATATTATAGCACTGTTCTCACCAGTTGTTGCACCCATCAGAAGTAAGGACTGTTTCTCCAGGATCGATGCGCTGGCCAGTGGTCAGGTCCAGACAAGGACATTGCTCTCTCTCTACACACGCTGTACCGTTAACATTCAACACTTTGTCATCAATGCAGTAACACCCAGGTTCACAATGCCATGCACAGTGCTGTGGGATAATCAGCATAATCAAAATTAGCACAATAATTAACAGTAATCAATAAATGTCAATAATATCTTGGTTAGAGCTAAGCATTCATTCAATTCTCATAATTTTTACAAAATTTTTACATTAAGACTTCATGGATGCAAAATAGCACTGTTACATTGCAGAGCATTTTTTTTTCTCTACAACACAAATAGTAACGAACGCAAAAACAATTAGAAGATTTAAAATATTCTTAGATGCTTATAAATTCTTTATTTATGACAAGACACCATTTTAACTGTACATGTTCTATTAATGAATGTAGTAATTCATATGTCTTGCCTAGTTAACAAAAAAAATATCTGTGCTATGCATGAAAAAGCTGATTTACACTGATCAAACTTGATAATAAACAGCTAGGCATGTTCTATTAAATGCAATGACCAAGTTCACTTTTTTAAAAGTGGAAAAACTTTGATTAGCTAATGTTCCCTGCATTTTCATAGGCTTTGTGTAAAGTCTTGAGATTAAAGCTACAAATGGACTAAATAAAATTCAAATCAGGTGAAATGCTCTTCTGTGAGACTTCAGCCTGTTAAATCTAAATAAAAATTTTGAAACAAAAAAACATACAGTTAATTAATTTTGTAGAACAGCAGAATGCATACTTCAAGTCTGATCTAAGGCCTGAGATGTGTTTAGCAACACTTCCGCACCAGACCCCACCAAGATTTAAAAAAAGCCAACAAAGTCAGCACAGACTGAAGTACCACAATAATAAGAAGAATATAAATGATTATAAAATAACAAATCCACCAGGTGGTGTTTTGCAAACAATTAATAAGCAATTATTGTGTGTGATGAGCACTTGTACTCACAGCCAGTTCATCGCAGGTACGGGGACACGAGGGTCCACAGCTACTGAACACAGCACCTGAAATGTCTGAGCACTGAGGCACTGTGAATGCAACACACAGTTAACATCAACTGTAAGACCCAAACAAGCCAAACACACCATTCTACCACAATGAAGGTCATAAATAGCATGTACCTGGACAGCGCTCCGCATTACAGGCCACAAGCTCGGTTTTTAGACCTTCACAGAAGTCTCCGTCTCCCTCAGTGGCTGGGTTGGCACATTCACGCCGCCGGCTACGCAGACCCCCTCCACAAGACTTGGTACACTCGGTCCAGGATGTCCACTCACTCCATCCTCCATTACCTTTTAACAAGACCAGTGACATTTTAAATTGCATCTATTCTCAAGGATACGTCCAAAAGCTTGTGTAATGTCACACATGGATGATCACTCACGGCTGCATGCTGTCTGGACACACACTTGATCCTGACGGTCTGGCCCGAGGCAGGGCAGTCCAGCACCGGCACGCTCGGGATTGGAGCAAAAACGATAGCGTGACTGCAGACCGGCACCACAGGACACTGAACATGCACTCCAAGGAGTCCAGTCTGACCAGCCACCATCCACTGCATGGGGTTACCCACTCATTTATAAATACCAAGTGCTTAAAATTTCTCAGAAATTATAACATAGAAACTAAAGGTGAATCTTACCATTGCATTTGACTTGAGTGCAGTTTCTAAGTCTTCCTGATTCACAAGTGCTGTAAGATAAGGTGATTGAGAAGCAAAGATTTCTTCTATTCAAGAAGTAACACAAATTCATATGAAGCCTAGAGTAAATGACAGAGAACTTCTTATTTTATTCCTATGTGTATGTATTCGTGCAATGTCATAACCTAGCAATCGAGCTTTAAAAAGTTACATGGCAATGATGAAACATGCAAAGCTAAATAATGCATCATTTCAAATTTCTTCCAGCTCACGTTTACATTTCTGCCATTTGCCCTTATCCAGAGCTTACATTTTATCTTATTTTATACAACTGAGCAATTGGGGGTTAAGGGTCTTGCTCAGGGGACCAGCAGTGGCAGCTTGATGGACCCAGGATTCAAACTCACAACCTTCCAATCGTTGGCCCAATGCCTTAACCATTAAGCCACCACATGATAGTGAAAGGTGCTTGTTAGAGTTCTGTGTACATGAAAATACAAATGCAGGTGCGTTAGAAGGTCTCCAGTGGCTCCTTCTGCAGCCCTGGGGTCTCTATGCTTCTACAATATGCCTGTTCTTCAAGACTTAAGGAGTATCAAGCTCTTCGCCCTGTCATAGGGAGTCCAAAATCCCTGTGGAGGAACCAAATTTTCCTCTGCATGACTTTAATTTCCATCACAACCCACATTTCGTAACCACAGTTAAGGAAAGGGATGTAAACTGACCAGCTCTGTCTAAAAAAGTGAGTTCCTGTGTTATTGTTGTGGAAGTTTGGAGAACATAGCACACTGGTAGGCACAGTCAAGAGTTCACCATTTACTGTACTGCTGTGCAAACAGGACCCAACACTCTCTGTAAAGCATGAACAATTAACCACAGATGCATACAGTAACTTTCACACTGTCAAACACTGCCTTTTTTCCATCTTTAATAAATTGTATCCTGAGGTTTAACTTACACTACTGGAAGGGAGCATCCCATATACAATCCACATACACATGGAAAACAACCAGAGATTTGTCTTCAGCTTGAATTTTTTATTTGAGCTCACTAAAAATGCTAATCCTAGTTTAAAAAAAATAATTGTAAAGAAACCACTTAAAAATTCATTACCAGTTGTTGCAGTCTTTCTTGAGCACAGCTCCAGGTTCATACTGTTCGCCGTCTACATCACAGCGACACAGAGGCAATGGCACACACCTCCCATCCTGAAGGACACACAACATGATTAAGCAAGGGGACAGGCATGGAGCCGTATTTCAAATATCCAAAGCAACACTTACATACCTGTAGTGCAGAACCCTGTGGGCACTGACATCCTGGTGAGCAGGTGGAGTTGATGTTAGTGTCAATCCCTAGATCGGAGCAGAGCAGTGCCTCTCTCACACATGCTGTCCACTCCTGACCACCAGCACAGCCACTGCCATCACCTACCACACACGCACACACACACACACACACACACACACACACACACACACACACACACACACACACACACACACACACACACACACAGAGGATTTTTTAAAACTTGTTCTTGGTCTGTGTACACTCTTTGTACACTCTTATTATTGTGTATATGTACTCACTGCAAGGGTGGAGGTTGCAGGCGCTAAACTGCTGTGGTGTGCCATGAGATCTGATCGGACCTCGGGTTCTGCTCCTGTATCCACCACCACAGGGCACTGAGCACTCGGACCATGCACTCCATGGGTCTTTCACACCTGGAAAATACACAATCACAAACATAGGCCTGTAACATATCAGCAACTCTATAAATGTGGAACATCCACCATACAAGCAGCTACAGAAAAAATAGCATATTAAAACAAGTGCATTAATATAAACCTCACAGCAGGACCAGTAAATGAAATGTGATCGTTTATAACTGTTTATAACCTCTTACAGACTTACCACTACAAGGGTAGATGCTACATGTGTCCAGCTCAGCACGGTCGCCGACACAAGGAAGGCCACCAAATGCCTGTGGAGGATTGGTGCCTGAGCGATACCGCCTCCTTATTCCAACATCACATGTCCTACTGCATGCACTCCAGAATGTCCACTCACTCCAACCACAATCAACTGGATGAAAATATTCGTATAGGGACATGTGAAAGCATTTAAAATGGCAAGCTGTACAGATTTGTGTAAAGCAATTATGAAAAGGCTTGAAAGGAAAATCCATCTCACCAGGGCAGGGAGCTGTGCCACACTGCATCTCTCCATTAATGCAAGTGCTGTTCAAACATAATTGCAAAAATACACAAAGCAGATATATGACTTATAGAATCCAATGCAAGCAAAAGCTTTCAAAAATAAAAAAGTAAACTCAAGAGTAAAAAAAGTAAAGCAAGACTATCATAAGAATACGTACCAGTTGTTGCAGGGATCATGCTGCACACTGGCACCCTGTGGATAGAGCACCCCTTGGTGGTAGCAGGGGCAGTGGCTGAGAAGCACACAGGAGTTGTTAAACATGTAGTAGCCTGAGGAGCAGTAGCAGCCATCATAACACTCTGTGGCACACTCTACTGAAGTCATGGCATCAAGGCACACACGTGGACATGCTCCTCCCTGCTCCTGGCACTGCTCTTTAGTCAAGTGGCTCATACCAATTGGACACACATCTGCAAATACATATTGAAAACAAAATAATGGACATTTTGTGATTATTGCATCCCTAAACATATAAATTATGTTTATGCATATGTTTATGCATCCCTAAACATATAAAATATATTGTATAATATATATACATATAAATTATAATATATTATTAATAAATAATAAATAGTAGTATTTTTTAAAAACAATATACATCATTCAAACAATTCCTCTGTCAAATGTTTGCTTCAATTTCACTTGTGTATTATTCTGAAAATAACTTAAAGCTGTATGTTCATATAGTCAGTGGTAAAACCTGTGCAGGGTTGGGAGTTGCAGTCCCGGGTTTGAATGTGAGGTCCCACACAGCTGCTGCCTCCATACAGAGGTGGAGGAGAACTACAGAAACGTTCTCGAGTCTGAACCCCAGAATCACACTCAGACGAGCAGTCAGACCATGCTGACCATGCTGACCAACCACCATGCACTGCAGCAGCAAATGAAAAAAGCAAAAACAACAGATATATATCACAGCATGACTAATTCAGTGCTAAAGAAGAGACATATACGTTGTTTATCAAAAGCACTTCAGATTAATTTGTTTATAAGGGTGAGAATCTGCATATCTGTATATACCTGGACAGTGTAAAGTATTACACGGTTCATGTTCTTCCCCATCACCAAAGCAGGAGGCGGAGTCAGTGTGGTTACAGCTCCTAAAGCGGCGTCTCATTCCCACAGCATCCACATGATAGAAACATGTCTTACTGCATTCAGACCATGAAGACCACTCACTCCATGGAGCTCCTTTTAGAAATGATGAAACAGGAAATTAAAAACTGGTAATGGTTTACATGCTGGATAACTATCACATGATTATTACACCATAAGCTGACCAAGGTGAGCCATTTGTTTAAAGGGTGTGTATTTTAGACCTATAAAATAAAAATATAATGTTTTTTTTTTTAAATAATTTAGTATGCAATAATTTATGTACTGAATTATGTAATCAGGTAATTAATTGAAGTATGTTTGCAATGCCTAAGAAAACACTACAAATGGCCTGCAACTTCTTGTTGAATCTATAATTACTGTTTAGCCTAATAAAGAATTCAAAGGAAAGAAAATGATCCCATGTTCCCTTGCCATTCCCACCCCATCCCTTTCCCCACTATCCTCCTGATGTTAGGCTCTTACCTATGGCTTCATGAGCTATTACACAAAGACCAAACTAGAGAGAGATAAGTGTAATCCTCAGAGCGGATTAATTTTAGAATTTTTGACCTTTACCTAAGCTTTTACTGTCATTCATCTAGTTATTGTACAACTATAGTTCTTATTATACATAATGATGGCACTTAACTAGCTAAGAAAATTGCTAGAATATCACCAGTGGACTTCAGAATCTGATTTACGTTTCATATTCAGAGTATTGTATATAGTAGTAGTGAAGAATGGTCGAAAATATAACATAACAACAATGATTCTGTTAATTACTAATGTCACACCAGCTCAGGAATTTACACCCCTTCACCAGCAGAGGTTACTCTTTCTAACAAGAAATTTTCCAGGTTTGCAACATATAATACTCCTTTGAAAAATCTGAACAATAGGCTTATTTCACAGACATTTCCATGTTCTTCTTAGTATAGTTCCTGTGTTTCCATGATATTCACTACACTCACAATGGTGGTATTTAAGAGCCAGTGTCTGCTCCTGAAGGTGAGCATCAATGGCATGTAAGAATCCTGCAGAATCCCTCGCTGGAGAAAGGATTTAAACTACACAACTACAAAAATGGATGTATAAATAAGGCATAAGAGTTAGAGAAAACTAAAGAACAAGTTCTGTAAGTCACTCGGGATTATGGTGTCTGCTAAATGCCATACGTGTAAATGATGGAAAGGTAAAGCAACCATTTCACTGTACTGATAAATGTCAACAATGAAACACAGAAGTCAGACAGGAAGTTCCTCAGAGCAGTGAATACAAGTAGTTCATCTCAGCATTTGTAAGTTTTGAGCTACTCTGATTGCCCTACCTATTGTTCCCCTGCTTCTGTGTGTTACAGGGGCAAGTGCCCCCGATGGACCACTAGGGGGCCTTCAGCAGGGGTTTTGTTCATTTAGTCATGTGTTTGTTCTAGCCACGCCTTTCCTAATGTGTTCATGCCTGTCGCCTGTTCCTAATGTGTTTGTAATTATGTTCCTTATTTATAGTGGCCGTCTGTCATCGTTATTTTGCCAGTCTTCGTCTTTGTGTTATGTCCGTGTGTTGTATGTTCCTTTGTTTAATAAAACCCCTGTCTGCCGTCTAACTCCGCGTTGGGTCTGATTCCTCTACACCGGCTGCATCAGCTCATCATCATCGGTAGCAGCTTTCTGTGACACTGTGTTTGACCCTTTGAAAATTTTGGCTGTGTATGGATATAGTGAATAAACTATTAAACTATCCTGCACATCATCCCTCTATCATATCCTGATTTCTGTTTATTATTCCTGGTTAAGTTTAGCTAGCTAGCATAGCAGAAGTAGCAAATAATAATAAAAAATCTGATAATAAATAATAAAATAATTCCAAATAATAAAATGGAATCTGACCTGGTGGACAGGGTGTGTAGCATTGCCGTGCCTCTGTAGAGTCTCCAACACATGGTTCTACATTCACTGCTTCAGGAGGACTCAGAACTGACCTATTGGGAGGGATAATTAAGTTAAGTTAAGTTAATAAAGATTGTTTAAACAATTTACAAATGATCTACTTAGATAAGATCATTCTACCTAAAGCGTTGCTGTATGCCAATTCCACAGCTGCTTTCACATGAGGTCCATGAGGACCAGGCTGACCAGTCACATTTAGGGATACAGCTGGAATTATCACAAGAGACATGGCCATCTCGACACATGCTGCAGAACAAAGGCAATAAAATTGGTCTCAGCACAGATAGACTTTCAGGTGAAAGAGATTAAAAGATCAAGAGTAACATCATTCACCAAAATGTGCAGTTGTCTATGCTGACTTCTTCACCAGGTTGAAGTACTGACCCTTCCCATGAACAGGCACATTTGCTCACGTTGACACATCGACCATCTTGGCGGAACAAACCAACTGGACAACGACACCCTGGAAAAACAAATTGAAACAGCAGTGAAAAATATCCTGTTGCCTGATGTTTTCTGAGGCCATGAAATATAACAGAACCCTTAGGTTAGGTCAGTGGTACCTGTCATACAGTGGGAGGAGCAGTTGCTCTCAGAGTTAAGGTCTAAGCAGGTCAAAGGGCACGGCTCCACTCGACCTGCCGCACAGTCCGCGTCTGTCACCAGCACCAGGCCTGAAGTGCAGCCTACAGTAAAACCACAACTATCAGTATACCTCACAGCCACAGAAAAATTCATTCACAGACAAAACCCTAAAGTCTACACTCACACACCTGTCTGTGGGCCTGTGCCGGTTCCACATTGGTGTGTGTTGCAGCTCTGAGTCTGCATGGTCATTCCCTCACACTCTTGCCCACCGTTTTTGGGTGGAGGGTTTGAGCAAGACCTGCTCCTTATCTTCACACCACCACCACATTCAGCATCACACTCTGACCACTCACCCCACTCGGCCCACTGTCCGTCCACTGAGAGCGGGAGACATCGAGGACATCGAGGAAAAATGTTAAATAACAAAGAAAAATAAAATACAGAGAGAAATGACATAAAAAAGAGTGGAACCTGGTCATCATTCAACATGCTACTACCCACTGAACTGAAAAATCAGAATTGTAACATAATATGAAAAAATAAGACCAAGAATAAGGAAAAACCCTAATTTGGAAAGCTAGCCCTCACCAGGACAGGCCTGGAGAAAGCAGGCTCTGCTGTCGAACTGTGCACCCCCACAAGATCCCCCGGGCCGAGCATCCCTCAGGATCTTACGCTGCCGGAACAGAGATCCCAGACCACATGACACGCTGCACTGACTCCACGCTGTCCACAAAGACATCACACAGTCTACTGCAAGACAGAGCAAAGACACAGAGCAGTTTCATCACATGAGCAAGAGAACGACTGTATTTATTGTAAGAAATATACACTTTTAAATTAATTCTTTATTTTTTTTTAACTTTGGGTGAATAATAACAAGCAGTTAAACTGCACATTAGACAGCTACTACAGGTCTAGCTCTGAAATTTGAACATTTAATTGTTAAATGCATTTACTGTATACTTAACATAACTTGACATTGATATTGTAAAAAAATAATTATTTTAGTGTCTATAAAAACAGTTCAACAAAACAAAAAGCCTAATGAAGTGAGATGAAATGAGGTCATAGGTAGGTAGAACAAATGCTTAAAACTGTTACAGTATACAGTATTAGAAAAAAAACTTTCTTTCTCTAAAAACATATTTTGCATTATTTTCCAACATTCTCATTATTTCAAACATATTTGTATCGAAGAAAACCACAAACAAGAAACTGGACAAAACAAAATGAAGTGTGCTATGAGAAAATGGCTGTCGTTGTGTGCTGTCATTACAGTTAAATGGATCTGTGGTGCACCTACCACAGTTTCTCTCATCTGAGCCATCAGCACAGTCTTTGTGGAGGTCACACTTCTTTTCCAGACGCACACACTCTCCACTGCCACAAGTGAACTGCTTGGCAGAGCAGGGACTCGGCACCAGGGGGCGTCGTGTAGGCGTTATTGGAGGGAGTGTGGAAGAACCTTGAAAACATTGAGATTAAGTAAGATGCCATATAAGCTGTATCAACGAAAAAATCTTTTTAACATTTTCTTTATCTCAGTAAAGTGAGCATAGTGACTTTTTTGTGTGAATATATGTACCGCAGTGATGTTCGTCTGAACCATCTGGACAATCCTTTTTTCCATCACACACAAGTGTTGCATCAACACAGCCAATACTTTTGCAGGAAAACTGGCCCTCTACGCACAGAACTCTGGGTAAACCACCATCATGAGACGTTGTTATGTTCCACAATCCTAGAAATAGTTTTTGCTACAGGTTAAAAATATCCATTCAATTAATCTATGGGCTAAGGTATAGCAGTCACTACTGAATACTGTTCTAATGATAAATATTTATTTATAATTATATACTATATTTTAATTATATATAGCTTTTTTTCTATATATACATATATATATATATATATATATATATATATATATATATATATATATATATATATATATATATATATACATATACATGTGTATACCTGGCTGGCCAGTTGGTCCCTGAGGTACACCTGGACTTCCATCTTGTGGACTCTTGGTGTGAACTCCAGGAAATCCTGATGTATGGTTCTGGTATCCAGGACTTCCTGGTGTGACAGTGTGATTCCATATACCTGGTAACCCTGTAGTGGGAACTGTGTCTGAAGATAAAGAGCACCCAAAATTGTTACTTTCATTTAAACTTGAAATTGTGCTGTTGTTTTTTTAATAACATGACGTCACGCCTGTCAGGCAGTGATGTCCATTCCAGTTCAACCCAAAGGTGTTCAGTTCAGTCAGGGCTTCTGTGCAGGCCACTTGAGTTCTTCTACACCAGCCATGGCAAACCATGTCTTTAACGCACTTGGCTCTGAGCATAAGGGTATTGTAACTCTGGCACATGTTTGCACCCTGTAATTCCAGTGAATGGAAATTGTACTGTATATAAAAAAGCGAAAACAACTATGCATGCCAAACACATGGATGCACTGGTCAGATGTAATCTATCTGCTGTCACATTTCATAGCTATTATGTGGCCATTAATTAATATATTGTTACACTGAAATACTGAAATAGTCACTTAATGATTTTTCTTTCCTGGCATTTAGTATTTATAGATATACATTACACTCAATTGAGCTGCCATAGGCACACACTCTTCACTCGCACAGGCCAAGTGGCCCGTCTCACAGAGACTCGTGTCACTATGCCAACACCAGAAGGCACTGTGGTCACTAACTTCACTTGTTGATTTGACATATAAATAATTCTTTATGAAGAAGAAACAAAGCTTACCTCCTCTGCACCCCAGGATCTCCACTCGGAGATAGAAGGTGTGGCGATACTGCACTGGTATAATACGTAGGTAACGAGCTCTCACCAGTCTGCCCAGCCAGCGTGTAACTGGTGTCCTGCCTACCATCCGCACCTCAAAGATCTGTCAGCAAATGTGGTCAATTCATGCTAATTAATAAACAGGCCTTACACCATATGAAGTTTGATTCATTTTCAAGACACACCATGAACACTAACACATGATCTTGAGATGAACAGTTTCTTCATCATTATTGAAGGGCAAGTAGCTCACATGAGTATACTCAAGTAGTTTTTTAATATTAATAATTATGTTACACCTTTGGGGCTGAGCCTTTGTCTTCACTCTCAGTAAAGTTCATGAAGTGGTTCTCAGACAAAGCGAATGCCAGACGGTACTTGGAGAGGTAGCCCCACATGCGCTCACTGCCCTGAGTGATTATCCCTGATATCCAGGTGGGATCCAGAAAATCCACTTGGAAGTAGGGCTGGGGGTCTCCTGGTAAAGGGCTCCAGCCTGGTTCCATCACTAAACTATTAGGAGAATATTACAGAATGCTACCAGTTACTGAAAATAAAATCTATTGTGTTCACTGAATGTACAAAATTATCTGTACAGGTACATTTCATTTGAAATAAAGCATGATCAGTGACATGGTGGTGCATGTGATAGGAAAATATCAGCGAGAATCAAGGGGAAGGTGTACAGCACAGTGGTGAGACCGGCCATGCTGTATGGTTTAGAGACAGTGTCACTGAGGAAGAGACAGGAGTCAGAGCTAGAGGTAGCCGAGCTGAAGATGTTGAGGTTCTCTTTGGGAGTGACAAGGTTGGACAGGATTAGGAACGAGTACATCAGAGGGACAGCTCATGTTGGACGTTTGGGGGACAAAGTTAGGGAGGCCAGATTAAGATGGTTTGGACATGTTCAGAGGAGGGAGAGTGAGTATATTGGTAGGAGAATGTTGGACATGGAGCTGCCAGGCAGGAGGCAAAGAGGAAGGCCAAAGAGGAAGTATATGGATGGAATTAATGAGGATATGAAGCTAGTGGGTGCAAGTGTTGAGGATGCAGAAGATAGGGATAGGTGGAGAGAGATGATTCGCTGTGGCGACCCCTGAAGGGAAAAGCCGAAAGAAGAAGAAGAAGAAGAAGAAGAAGAAGAAGAAGAAGAAGAAGAAGAAGTGACATGGTTGTGCAAAAAGCTGGATAACAAAACTTATTTACACTAATTTCCCTGAAAAGTATTATTTATTTTAATAAATTCATGTTCTAAAGCATGTACTTCCTCAATTCCAACTGTAAAAGTTAAAAGAACAAAAACAACAATGCATTGTACTTTTTGTTGTTTTACAGTTACTGTTAAAAAGAGCTGACACATTAAAATAGATGTTATAGTAATTATAATGGATCAGAATTAGCACATTCCTATAAATCAGTGATTTTCGTCATAGAAAATTAATCAGAATCAATAATTCATTAGTTCTGTGGTATATGTTATTATTATACAATATTTTACATGAGTCTATATGGTACACCACATCCTCTAGATACTTTAACTAAAGGTATAATTTACTTTATGTGTCACTGAATGTACAACCAAAGTGACTACTATTTACTAATTTACAATTTAATAAAAGAGTTTACCAAAATAACATATTTTAGAGTCTTGGCTATATAAAATAAGATAATCCTTTATTCATTCCACAGCAGAGACATTTGCAGTATATACTGTGCACTAACCAGAGAGCCAAATTATAACTTGTAACAAAGATTTAGCTTAAAAAACAGACGAGATACAAGATACAGCAACAAAATCAGAATTGTTCTGTCAAATCAAACAGGTTCACATAATGCAGCATTTTTACCACTATACCTGCCCAGACACTCACACATTAGGAACAATGTTGAGGCGTCCCGTGTCGGCTGGATTATTCTGTCTGTATGATGAGGCCGTTAGCTGACCATAGTGAACGCGGCCATCCTCCAGGCCCAGAGGAGAAGAGCAAGTACCTGTGAAGCATGGATACTAATTATTGTGACACTGACCAATTATATATAAACTTATGTCAACCAGATGAGTACAGGCTCCCTTTTAAGTCTGGTCACTCTCAAGGTTTCTTACTAATCTAATTAGTAACAAATCTAATCTCCAAGAGTTTTTATTACAACTTCAATCTCATTTAATATACCTGCTGTATAAAGCGACTCTGTACCTGTAGTAGTGTTAGATACAATAAGTGTAAATTTAGATAGATAGATAGATAGATAGATAGATAGATAGATAGATAGATAGATAGATAGATAGATAGATAGATAGATAGATAGATAGATAGATAGAGACACATCTGAATCAGTTGAAATCCAATAAAAATGTTCAGCATTAGTAGTTACCCAGATGGCCAGGTTCTCCATGCTATACAAAAGAAAGAGAAGAGAGAGAGAGAGAGAGAGAGAGAGAGAGAGAGAGAGAGAGAGAGAGAGAGAGAGAGAGAGAAGGAGAGCATCAGTCATATGCAAAGTAAAGTACACTGTCAACTTTGTAAATGAATATGCATTTACAAAGAATCAGGGTCTTTTCTCCAGAATTCATTCTTTTTTATTTTTCTTTACTGCATGATTTTTTTTTCCTTTTTACTATTATACTATTAGTACATTGTGTTTTATGTCTTACAGGTGTGATAGTTGGTGTACTTGCTGTTGTGACAACAGCCATACTGGGCGTCCTGAGAGGAGCAGGGGTGGGTGTGACATGTGTACGATTTGATTCAGAGCCACAGCCTCTCTCATCAGCTCCATCTGGACACTGAGGAAAACCATCACAGCGCTGTGCAGCATCAATGCAACCCCCTGGAGGAGGGCATGAGAACTGACCTCTGGGACAACCTTTGGAGCTTGGGGTAGGAGACGGTGGAGAGCCTAAACATTTCAGACATTTCAGAGTAAGACAATACATGTAACTGTAATATAAATTAAACAGTTGTTAAATAAAACACCCAAAATTATAGTTTTGGTTTTGTCTGCCACAAACCAGGTACGACTGTGGATAAATTTATGAGCATAGGAAATGTGCTTTATAATTTTTTTTTTTAGGTATTATAAAAATATAAATATAAATTATATAAGGTATTATATAAATATAAATATAATTAATATAAATATTAATGTATTGATCAATCAGAACAATCAATCAGATTTCATCAATTGATCAATCAGAACTATGGTATATAATGTAAATTATAACAGTAGCAAAGGCCTTGTTTCTATCTATGATCACACTATAATAATTGCTGCTACAAGCTGTTTTGCACATCAAATCCTAAACATCCTTATTTGCACTAAAAAGCACACAGACTGGTCAGTGCTATTTTGTTTTCTGTATCTGTCTTGTCTAGTATTCTATTGTCTGTCTGCACTGTCTCTTGTTCTGCACTGCCTTTTGTCTTGCACTGTTTGCACTAGGTTGCACACATGCACTTTATGGTTAATTTTTACTTTTTAGCACTCAGTACTGTGTTGTCATAAATAGCTCTGTGTCTTTATCTAGCACTGGGGTCCTAGAGGAACGTTGTTTCATTTCACTATGTACTGCATCAGCAATGTATGGTCGAAATGACAAAAGTTTCTTGACTTGACTTGACTTGACCCACCACAGTTGAGTTCATCTGAACCATCTCCACAGTCATTAACTCCATCACAAAGCACTCCCTGTGGCCCAGTGGGAACACAGCGTCCATTCCCACACTGGAACTCCATCTCACTGCAGGGCCTGAGTGACACTGTGGGGGCAGGAGTAGACAGCCACTCATACTCTGTGTGATAAGGTGGAAGAAAATTGTCATTGAAGATAGAGTTTCATAAAAAAAAAAAAGACCAATTAATAGTAACAACAATAGTAACCAATAGTAACAAAAAACAACAATACAAATACTGCTACTACTACTACTACTACTACTACTACTACTAGTACTGCTGCTAATAATAATAATAATAATAATAATAATAATAATATAGTAGAAGTTAAGAGAAGATTACAATGGTGAAACTTGCACATTCTGTTTTGCTTTGCTACACATATCAACAAAAAGGAAATGAGCTATACACACCGTCTCCACACCCCATCAACTCCACTCGCAGGTAAATGCCATTCTGGAAATCATGAGGCAGCACCCGCACAAATCGAGCTAACACCATCCTGTCTAGTCTGTTCTGCATAACACTTCGATCATCATGGTTACCCAGGAACACCTGCAGGCAGGACATTATTCAATAGAAACCGCTACTGTATAGAATTTTAAATGGAATTTACATCTTAACATGTGTAATATCCCATCATCACTCAAATTACAATCACCTTCCACTTTATATGGGACATTAATGTTCACAGAATGGGGAAAAAATGGTCTCTGGGACTTCGGCCATGACATGGTAGTTGGTGGACGATGAGCAGGGTTGCATATTTTAGACCATTTCTCTCCAGTTTTGGTGACCTTGTGCCAACCTCAGTTCTTGAATGGCAGGAGTGAACTTGATGTAGTTCTCTGCTGTTGTAGCACATCAACTTCAATGTCCAATATATTGTGCATTCTAAGATGCTTTTCTGCTCATCGCTGATGCAAAGAGTGATTATTTGAGTTGCCATTCTGTGATTATTTGAGTTGACATTCTGTCAGCTCAAAACTTCTCTTCTGACTTCTCTCATTAAGAAAACGTTTCCACCTGTAGAAGTGCCACTAACTGGATGCTTTTTCATGGCATTATGCATAATTGTTAAAGACTGTTATGTGTGAAAATGCAAGTTCAGGAGTTTCTAAAAGCCTCAGAGCAATCCATCAACAACCATGTCAGGGTTCAAGTCTCCGAGATCACATTTTTCCCAAATTTTGATGTTTGATGTGAACATCAGCTGAAGCTCTTCACCTGTATCTCCTTGATTGTATGTATTGTTTTGTTATTAAACAATTGACTGATGGGTAATGAATGATCAGGAGTAGAGGTGTTTCTAATGAAGTAGTTGCTATTGTTTATTATTGATTCATATTTATTCTATTGTTTTTGGCCTTGCTTCTTCCAAAAGGACACTTACCTTGGCATTAGGGCGAGCGTCTGTGATGAGCTCTTTGTAGGTGAACCACTGGCTGCCATTAGTGCTAAACTGCAGGTAGAAACTGGACACAAACGTGTCAAACTGTCCACCACCTTGAGTGAGTAATCCTAAACCACACAGGACAGGTGCAGTCTAATCATTACTGTTTCTACTACAGCTCAGTAAATGTCATCAGTCAGAGCTATACAATAACATTAGACCATAGTAATATGTTTTGAGGCAGATGTCATAACACACGAGGTAGACATTGGAGTATTGCATTAATTACATCAATATAGTTACCAAACATTGCTGATTTATTCAACCAATTGTGTGTATTGAACCTCTTTTGACACACACCTGTGATGTTGTATGGTCTAAGCAGGTCAATTTGCAAGTAAGGGGCCTGGCTGTGGTGTGTATGGGCATGAGGGGCAGATGGAGGGAGCTCCCTGTACTCCTCAGGTTCAGGGCTCCACCCCTGCAGGTCACTGCGAGGGTCATGAAAGTGGAGGCGCCCTGCAGAGGCTGGATGACCAGACTGCTGTGACGAGGCACTGAAGCTGGAGGTCGGTAGAGACTGCACTCCCAACGGAGACCAACACTCATCTATAAAGAACATGGAGGATGTGAAGTAGATGCAAGTATCTAATGAATGATCTTCAGATAATCATGTAAAATTAGCAATATATCTCTGACACTATTTCTAACAGACCTCCAGGTGGGAGAGGAAATGTTGGCACAAGTGGTGTGACCTCTGGTGTCCTGGAGGACTCAACAGTGATTGGCAGAACTGCTGGGGTTGTTGTGATGATACTGACATTCTGGTCTAAAAGGATTTTTTAACAAATAGCACGTTTACACCTTGCTGCCTTTCAGATCTAAATTTTCACTTGATTCTATAATATGCTGGTCAGTTACCTTTGTCTTCACAATAGCAACACCTGTTGTCTTTCCCTGGTATCAGAGTTTGACCCTGTAGATACAAAGCACACAATCTAAGTGTAAAGAGAAAAACATACAATGTATACCAGATGTTATCCCGCTCTCAATACAAGTTATACCGCTCTTACACACAGACACACCTGTGGGCATCCAGTGGTAGCGTACGGACAGAAAGGTGCACACTGTACTTTAAGGTTGGGTAAACAGTGGCAAAGATGGCAATTACTTCCTTTCCAGTGATCACCCACTACATGGGTCTGTCCCTGATACTCACACTCTTCACACGGCGCTGTCTGACAGCTAGCACACACAAAAACACACACAAGAAACACACATATATATAAAATCAATATATGTGAGAGTTTGAAAAAAAACAAGCACACTTATTTTGATAATACTTAATGTGGAGATTAAGATGATTAAGACATTAAGACATTTACCACAAAGCAGCTTTAGGAAAAATCTTGCTTTAGGAAAATCAAGAGAAAGAAACTTTAAAAGAGACCTTAAAAAATTGCAAGCATTCTCACCGTCTAGCTTTCCGGTAAATACCACGGCACTGTCTGCCATTCCCGTGTTTGGAAGGATTATTTGGGCTGCGAAAAGACCACTGAACACTCTGTACCCCACATGGACCCAAACACTCGCCCCATGGGGACCAGGATGACCAACCACAGTGGACTAAAATATCATACATACACAAAACACACACACACATACACACACTGTCTTAGACCAAACGAGAAAGAAAAATTCAGTGAATGATTCAGTTATAGTTTAAGTGTGTGTATATGCGTGTGTGTGTGTGTGTGTGTGTGTGTGTATGTGTGTGTTTGTATACCTGAACACTCTGGATTGGCCCGACAGTGCTGTGGTCTTCCTCTCTCACACCTACAAATCTCACATCCCTTCTTGACCTGCTGACCCGGCCAGTACCGCACCCCTGACACCTCACACACACACTCTTCTGGAAGCACACACTGCTGCATGTGGTTCATCACTTTCCCCTCTGGGCACCAGCAACCTAAAAAAAAATCAGAAAATGTGAGGGAGAGCAGCAAAAAAAGATAGATAGGAGCAGAGAGACAGAAAAAGTAGAACAATTAACAGCAAAAAAACGTACAGCTTACCTGTGAAACACTGAGCACTGGGATCACAGGATGTATTACTTGATATATGCGCGCACGTCAAAGGACAAGGAGCACAAGCATGTGAAACCAGGCCAACAGGACAGGAAAGATTAGCACATCCATCCTGAGGACATGGCTCTGCAAGCAAAAGCAGGAGGAAGAATTAAATAAATGTCATCAATACACTCACTTCCAGTTTTAAGCAGTGCTGCCTTAATGTAACTTACATTAAGAATAAAAGTTCAAAGAATTATAATAAATGAGATGTTTTTTTTCCGTAGTTCCTTTTCAACAACAAGCTGAACCAACAACAAACTAAGTAACACACACACACACACATAATACAAATAGAATATAATTAAATATAAGAAACATATCATAAAATATAGGTTACGTAATAAAATATGAGACATTTAGACAGCGTTCCTTAGCAGCTCCATGTTTAAATAATATGTTAAAGCACATAATTAACTAATGAAAATGAAAAAAAAAATGGTGTCTTGGTTTATTAATAATTATTTATTTGGTGTAAAAATTCACTAAAGACTCAAGAAATCTTTGAACACATGACACTTTTTATGTTTAATTATATTTTACCCATTACTATCGATTTATAGGTAAGTAAGAAGAAAAAATAGAAATCCCTAAATCTTTGTATTAAAGGACTTGTCCACTTTGAGATTGTAATCAGACTTGAAATGACTGCTTTACTGAAATTAACTGTATTTTTTTACATTAGTGAGGTATTTATTATAATACTATAATTTACTATATGCCTAGACTTTTCATTACTTTGTTTATTGCAGCTTTTATGAACATTGTAAGAGAATTTATCTATGCTTTATCAGTGTGATGGGAATATCTCAATATTTATGTCATTACTGGTAAAGCTCTGTTGTGTGTGTGTGTGTGTGTGTGTGTGTGTGTGTGTGTGTGTAATATCTCACTGATCTCAGTGCTCAGGGCTGTGTCTCCTGGCAGCTCAGTGCACGCTCGACCTCCATTCTGTGGTGGAATACACACCCTTTTGTGTATCTCCACTCCCCCACAACCTTTAGAGCAGTTAGACCATATCGTCCATGCTGACCAATGGCCATCAACTGCTCAACAAACATACATCCACATGTCAAGTCAAAGCAAATGATCAGTAGTTTATATCATTTTACTACAACAATGAAAAAAATGTCTGCATCAGAAATCATCTGTATCCAGGGTTGGAAAATACTTCTTTTAACTTTCCTATATTTAAATACAAATATATAATATATAATACAATATAAATAATATAATATATAGATTGGGGTATTATAAACAACTGGATGCTTGTACACTTATTTAGTTACATTTCCAAGAAAATCTTCAAAAAAGCTCACAGAGACAGCCATTGGAGAATGTCAGCCAAACTCTAACTCATTTATTAGTGTGCCAATATCTAAATTTTTTATTTAGACCTTCATTGTTTTCATTACAAAGCAAGTCAAATTCATGAAAATTTTAAATATAGGTAAGTGTCATGGATGGCGTGGCTATGCCCTGTTGGACCACTAGCGGTGGTTTGTTTGTGCCATGTGCTTTTGATTTGGTTTTGTGCCTTTTTTTCCCCTCATGTTTGCCCCGCCTCTGTACACCTGTCCCTCTTGTCTCACTGATTATTTCCCTTATTTATATTGGTTGTCTTGTGTTATTTGCTGAGTCCTCATCATAATGATGTGCCTTTTTTTTGTTATTCGAGGTTTTGTTTTGGAGGTTATTTTTCCTGGTTTGCCTGTTCTGGTCTTGAGGTTTTGGTTTTGAGTTTATTTCTTTCTTTCATTATGGTTTGCCTGTTTGTTCTCGAGGTTTTAGGTTTTTGAGTTTTCTCCCCAGTGTTCCTGTGTGAGTGTTTGTTTATTTTTGTTAATAAAACCCTGTTTCATGGCTATCCTTGCACCTTGGGTCTGATTTCCCCTGCCTGGCACCCCATGATCCTGATAGAAGGACTCAGCCACTATACAGACCCAGTGGGATAGCCATAGCGAGCACCCAAGGTTTTTTGGAGCTGAGTTTTTTTTGGACACTTTTAGGTTGACCCTCAAGGATTGTTTGCCCCCCAAGTGCCTTGCTATGTCCCTCGCTCCCCCCACGTGCCTCACCTGTTCTGGTCTCTAGGTTTTAGCTTTGAGGCTACTTTTCTCCCCAGTGTTCCTGTGTATGTATGTGTTCCCTTTTGTTAATAAAACCCTGTTTCATGGCTATCCTTGCACCTTGGGTCTGATTTCCCCTGCCTGGCACCCCGTGATCCTGACAGGTAAGGATCTGAGACAAGGATGGACTCCTTTGCCCCATTTTTTTTTTTTAATTTTCTGTTCTCAACCAGAGAAAAATCCCATTTCAGATAGACATCTGTATAGACTTGTTTAGTCATATATTCAAAAATAATTAAAAAAAATACTTTCGTTTTTTTCTTTTACATAATAACGACATTACTTCATATCATAAATACTTTTCAAATATTTCTTACTGTTTAATCCTTGATTACATCTCATCCTTTTAATTGCACCTGTGCAGATTTCTAGCTGGATATTTCTGCTTTCAATTAAATAAAATCTTGATACATTTATTATACTTTCATTTATGTCTAATTTCTCTGTGTATTTCTGTATCTCTCCTAATCTCCCAGTGGGTTAATTATCCACAATTCTATCTACAACTACATTTCTAATTAATCCTAAGCGTATATAACATCAGCTTTTTACACCAAGTTTAATGAATTATCAATTTCTATTATCTATTAGACAATTATCATTGTCTAATTGCTCATATTATTGTTAAAACACTGAGGATGATGATGATGATGATGATGATGATGATGATGATGATGATGATGACACTGATGATGGAAAGGCCCTACTAAAGAAGTGAAGGCTCTCACCAGGACAAGCTGTGGAGTAGCATTGCTGTCTCTGCGTATCATCTCCCCTGCAGTGTGTTAGCATGTCCCCCACAGGGCAGTGTCTGTATCTGCTCATAATGCCAGAGCCACAGGAGCGGCTGCAGGGACTCCAGGGTCCCCACGGGCCCCAACTCTGACAGCCCTGTTCATCTGAGGGGCTTCCAGAATCAGGGCAGTCTGCTACTCCATTACATACCTAAAACACATGAGTTATATCATGAGTTATTTTTTTATGTTGAATTTATTACTTTTTGAGTAAATACACTATAATTTCATACTAGAATACGATCCTGTAAATGCTGAGCTATCACTTACAAATCTTTATCTCACTTTGCTAAAATCATAACACTGAAATAAAGATATTTATTTAGTGAAATCATCTAAATCTGTGTTTCCTGTCTTACTGATTTGAAAGGGACACAGGATCCATCCAAGCAAGTGAACTCGGGACACGTGTGAGTCTTGTTGCTGCCACCAGGGAGCAGTGGAGAAATACTGGGCTTTTCTGTACATAGTAAAAGAAAAATGGTCTAGCATGATAAAAATGAGTAAATATAAAAATAATATGAAATTGAAAAAATTGTTGCAAAATGTATGTGTTTGCGTATTGTTGCACTGTTCTCTGTTATTGTGTCATGCACAGTGTATTTTGGAGAAACATTTGCACACTCACCGCACAGCAGTTCGTCCTCTCCTCTAGGACAGTCAGGAATACCATCACACACACGTGATGTGTTTACACATGTTCTGTTATCACATGAGAAGCTATCAGGACAGGGTGGGATTCGTGTGGACCCTGGAAAAAGATGCGAGAGAAAACAGAATAAATACCCACCCACAGATACACAAATACACACACACAGACTCACAAAGACACACACAACCACCCGCACACAGACATACACATACACAACCACAGACACACACATATACACTTGCATGCAAGCACACACAAACATGCCCACAGACTCACAAACACACATACACAACCTCCCACAGACAAACAGAAACACTCACAAACACAAATGAACATATATAGACACAAAAAGACACACACACACACACACACACATACACACACACACAGGTAATAACTAGCAAGTCTATGATGGATAGGACCAGGGTGTGCAAATTGTGATGCTTTGTGACTGGAGAGCTTTTATTTTATTTATTCACTTCATTTATATTTTATCTTCATGGTGGGGTTTGCAGTGGCTCCCTGCTGAACTTTATGTGAACAAAACAACACCTACTCGATTGCTTTCTAAATGAGAAATAGAACAGTTTCAAAATACTATTGTCCTAGTCACAAAAGAAAACTAGGAGGGGACTCTGGGGTCATAAGCAATCAGAAAATAACACTTCCTACCCAGGCATTGAAATTATGTTACATTGTGTTATTCGTGCATGTAAATAAGTATCTCACCACAATTGTCCACACTTTCATCAGAGGCATCTCGGCAATGTGGTGTCCCGTCACACAGATGCAAATGCTGGACACACTGGTCTCCACTCTGACAGGGCACCTGGTCAGGTCCACAAGCACGGGCACACTGCTGTTCATCACTTTCATCCAGACAGTCTGTTTCACCATCACAGCGCCAAGCCAGCGGCACACACTGACCATTCGCACACCCAAACTCATACTGATTACAGTCTGCAACACAAAAGTAAACTCACAGTGACTGCAGTCTGAAATGCAGGAACTTCTACACTCAACACTTATACATCTACTACTGTTATCTCTTATGTGATACTGAATGTAATATTCTGTAGAAAATTCACTAAATCAGTTTAATTATTTATAAATAATTAGGGATGAAGTAACTGTCTATAATGTGCCAATATTTCAATGGACTGGCTTTTTTCTTACTGCAAGGATGTATAGATCAGCTCCATATCAGACACTGCCTGATTTTCATATTAAATTTTACTAGTACTGTCCAACAAATTATCAATAATTATATCAATATCAATAATTAGGTAACATTGCATCTATATTTAAGCTCCAGGGGTAAAATACCTTTAACAGGACAGATAACCTCATCAATCCCAGATGGACAGTCCTTATGGCCATCACACACTCTCTCTGAAGGCATACACTGATCACCAGGGCACTGAAACTCTCCCGGAGCACAAACACACCCACGCTCATCGCTAAAGTCTCCACAGTCATCATGACCATCACACCGATGCAGATAGAGAATGCAGCGTCCAGCTGAACAGCGGAACTCTTCTTCAGCACATACCACTCCACAGTCTATTAGGTAGATTAGACAGTGGTTAGACAGTCTGTAAGGTAGGTTAGACAGTCTGTTGTGAAGGTTAGACAGATATTAGACAGTCTGTTAGGTAGGTTAGACAGTATGTTAGGTAGATTAGACAGTCTGTTGTGTAGATTAAACAGTTATGTAGGTTAGACAGTATGTTAGGTAGATTAGACAGTGATTAGACAGTCTGTTAGGTAGATTAGACAGTTATTAGGTAGTCTGTTAGGTAGATTAGACAGTCTGTTAGGTAGGTTAGACAGTCTGTTAGGCAGATTAGACAGTTATTAAACAGTCTGTTAGGTAGGTTAGACAGTCTGTTGTGTAGATTAGACATTCATTAGACAGTCTGTTAGGTAGGTTAGACAGTGATTAGACAGTATGTTAGGTAGGTTAGACAGTGATTAGGCAGTCTGTTAGGTAGATTAGACAGTCTGTTGTGTAGATTAGACAGTTATTAGACAGTCTGTTAGGTAGGTTAGACAGAATGTTGTGTAGATGAGACAGTTATTAGACTGTTAGGTAGGTTAGACAGAATGTTGTGTAGATTAGACAGTTATTAGACAGTCTGTTAGGTAGGTTAGACAGAATGTTGTGTAGATTAGACAGTTATTAGACAGTCTGTTAGGTAGGTTAGACAGTGATTAGGCAGTCTGTTAGGTAGATTAGACAGTCTGTTGTGTAGATTAGACAGTTATTAGACAGTTATTAGACAGTCTGTTAGGTAGGTTAGACAGTCTGTTGTGTAGATTAGACAGTTATTAGACAGTTATTAGACAGTCTGTTAGGTAGGTTAGACAGTGATTAGGCAGTCTGTTAGGTAGATTAGACAGTCTGTTGTGTAGATTAGACAGTTATTAGACAGTCTGTTAGGTAGGTTAGACAGAATGTTGTGTAGATTAGACAGTTATTAGACTGTTAGGTAGGTTATACAGAATGTTGTGTAGATTAGACAGTTATTAGACAGTCTGTTAGGTAGGTTAGACAGAATGTTGTGTAGATTAGACAGATAGTCTGTTAGGTAGGTTAGGCAGAATGTTGTGTAGATTAGACAGTTAGATAGTCTGTTAGGTAGGTTAGACAGTTATTATACAGCGTGTTAGGTAGGTTAAACAGTGATTAGACCAGGGGTGTCCAATCTTATCCAGAAAGGGCCGGTGTGCGTTTTCATAATAATTAAAACATAATTCTGACACTTATTTAGTTACCTCGCTCATCTGAGTCATCAGCAAATCCACAGTCCAGTCTTCCATCACATACTTTAGCGGCAGATAGACAGCGTCCATTAACACACCGGAACTCCTCAGGCACACACCCAGGGACTGCTGTAACCGGGGCACAGAACTCCTCATCGGACTGATCAGCACAGTCAGGATGGCCATTACAGCGCAGCTCCAGGGGTAAACAGGCTCCCCCAGAACAGCGGAACTGCTCAGGAGCACAGGTAGTGGGACAAAGCTCGTCTGATCCATCTCCACAGTCATCCTCATTATCACAGAGCCAGAGAGAGGGAATACATCGATGAGATCCGCCGCTACACTGGAACTCTGATTCCAGGCAGGGAGCAGTGGGAGGACATGCAGGGCCAGTGCAGTGCCAGGTGCTGTTGGAACAGGAGCTGAAAACACAAGCATACATTTCTGGATGATGAGGAGTTCTGGATGATTATGAGAGATTTATTATTGTTGAAAATCTAAGATGATAAGCACACAATAATGTGTTAGTAAAAAGGCCTCATGATCTCTAAGCATCACTATAATGGTAATGTTTTCAGTCTGACCAGTTCTGACAGTGTTGAGTAACAGCAGCTCCAGGAGGAAACAGCGAGCCTTCCCACTCACACGGGCACTCAGATGGAGAAATACAGCTGTCCCCTGCAGTGGGAAGCATACAATTGCACAATTTAAACAATGAGATATTAAAAACAGATGTCACACAGTAAGCCAAGATTTACATAGTTTCTTATATTTTCCAGATGACAGGCTGAACAAAATTATCTGTTTGATAATCTATCACAGTTGTAGTAATGATTTAAGTGAAAGAAAGAAAGAAAGAAAGAAAGAAAGAAAGAAAGAAAGAAAGAAAGAAAGAAAGAAAGAAAGAAAGAAAGAAAGAAAGAAAGAAAGAAACATCATACTGACCATGGCGAACAGTACCCTGGGGGCAAAAGCAGCCCTCCACACAGGACAGGGCGCTGCAGTGAGAGTCAGCATGAGAAGAGCTGCCAGGACAAACATCAGAGCAAGCAGAACCACAGGCTTCATAAAGCAAACCATCCTCACACTGTATGGCTAAAGAGAGAGAGAGAGAGAGAGAAAGAGAGAGAGAGAGAGAGAGAGAGAGAGAGAGAGAGAGAGAGAGAGAGAGAGAGAGAGAAGACAGAACCATCTCAAATTCTGTCAGTGATTTTGAATTGATTTGGATAATAAAAGATAGATAAAAGATTAAGCCTGAACACTGTAACAGTACTTGTATAAAAAGCCTTTGTATTTCAGTGTGTTTTTGAAGAAACAGTAGCAGTAACAGTAACAGTAGCAGTGCACTCCTACTTACGGCAAAGCTCTTGAGATCTCCAGCGAATGTAGACACCTCTGCGGTTGCACTCCTCAGCATAGGCAGCGATGGCTGTGCAAAGACACTCACAGTCTCCTCCTGAATCACAACTACATCATAAACACAGACACTCTGAGCTGCAGAACCACACTCAACTTTATAGATTCATAGAAACTGCTTACAGCTATAAAGCAAAGACTGAGAATATAGCAAAGGCTTAGGTCAAACCTCTTTTTTTTTTTTTCAGCACACTGGTGAAAGTTGTACATAAAATGTACATAATGTTCTCATAACAGTATTAGAAGTGTAAAATTTGATTAGCACTTTAGTTTGATGTATTAAAATCAGTCATTTAAAGAGTCAACTGAAGTTATACTGGAGTTTTTATAGTGTTCATTCATTGTCTACCGCTTATCCGAACTATACTCGGGTCACAGGGAGCCTGTGCCTATCTCAGGCGTCATTGGGCGTCAAGGCAGGATACATCCTGGAGGGAAAGTGCCAACCCATCACAGGGCACACACACAAACACACACCCTCATTCACTCACGCAATCACACACTACAGACAATTTAGAGATGCCAATCAACCTACAATGCATGTCTTTGGACCGGGGGAGGAAACCGGAGTACCCGGAGGAAATCCCCGAGACACGGGGAGAACATGCAAACTCCACACACACGGTGGAGGCAGGATTCGAACCCCCAACCTTGGCAGTGTGAGGCAAACATGGTAACCACCAAGCCACCGTGCCACCGTGCCCCCCATAGTTTTTATAGTGTTGAATACAAATAGAGTAATGCCACTTCTATCGAGGACCATGCAATTCTAACTCATTTAAGAAGTAGGTACAGTAAATACACTTCCGAAGATATAAATACATGACAGCTGACCAATACACAGAATATTTCACAATACTTCCTGAATGTGCATTTTGTATTGACACAAAAATAACAACAGAAAGTAAGATTAAAACATATTGCATATACCAGTCTCAAACAGGTGACTCTTATAGTAACTGATAATTTGACAAAAAATAAAGCAATATACTTCACAAAAAAATGTACATAGGCTTAAGCCTTACATCCTCCGTTGTGGTACAAAATATTCATGAAATGCTTATGAAAGTGTAGGTCCAGTGTAAGTAAATTTCAAAGAACAATTTTCCTTATATTCAGCCTTGCACCTTTAACTCAGCCATATACATATAAACTATTTCAGTTAGAGCTTGGGAAGACAATTGTACATTAAATATGCACTCCGGAAAACAGAATTGAATATTATAGATTATAATTACAACCACTGTCTATATATAATAAAACCATAATTTGAAAAAGTTCCTTGGTCATGAACTGTAGTCTGTTTATGATGCACTTATAAATGAATACACTGAAGAGGAGTTGTTGTTGTTGTACTATTGGTAACTAAACTGATTTTTATTCTGGTTCTTTGACATTAGTCTAAGGGTAATGTGGCCCAAAATGGCTCTAAAATGAATTTGACACCCCTGATCAAAAGCTTCTTGGTCAATTTGTTCGTTCATGCCCTCTTTCTATTGTTTGTTTCAATATATTTTTATTGCATGATATAAACTAGACATTATATTATAACATATATAATTATATTGTTCAAGCCCTAATGTTGACACATTGCTGTGTTTATAAGCCACATATACAATGTCTGCATGAATAAAGTATAAGAAAGTAACAGTGACAGTTGTTGTACTTTGGAAGGGTATGGGTATAAATAAATAAATAAATAAATATATAAATAAATATATAAATAAATAAACATGAGGACTTGCAAAAAGAGGGAATGCATTCATACTAGCTTTACCTCAGTCCAGCTCCTGACCACCACAACAGACAAAGTGTCAACACAATATTTTGTGGCAATACAAATTGGGATAATGGATTATTGTATAGATACAATGGATATTGTATCTATACAATATAGATGGATAACAGATCTATTCTCAGAGGAATCTCTAAGTAAGGTTTGAAGTCAATAACAAATGACTTCATCAATGATCATTGATAACGACATAAGAAACCAAAACAAGCAAATTAAAGAAAATACCAATAAACGTATAGGCCTCGTGCCTCTGGTGCAAAATGAAATCAAAAACTAAATTAAGGGCAAGGAAAAAGTTGTGTAAATTAGATTTTGTCACAATATCACCAAACTGTTCATTTATGAAGCACTCTTAAACGAAATTGTTTCATCACTTACCCACAGGCATCAAAGACACACCAATCGTAGTACTGCTGGTGCGGCACTTCAGCATGGCATGGGGAAAATAACTCTTGGGTAATCACTGCACATTTCTTCTTTGCCCAGCTCACTCTGTGAGGATTGATCTAGAAGAAACATAGATACTCTTCTTCTTAGCATTACATGGTTAATGTTTATGTTGAAATAGTTGAAATGGCACGGAGAAAGTCAAGTTCACTCACGTTGCATGGGTCACGCAGGTCTTGCTCAGAGACATCAGGGCAGGATGGACTAACCTTCCAGGAGTTTCCAAACAGCTCTGGTGTGGACTCCACAATGCCTTGCCTTGTGGTGAAGTCATTCTCTGAGTCGCCATCAAAGTTTCCACACAAACCCCCTACCCTGCCTCGCAAGTGGGGTTCCAGCCGCACATACACACGCATACCTTTTCACGGAGCGGAAAATAAGAAATTAAAAATACAAGATAATTTGTTTGTCCTTCTTAAAGGACAAACAATTTTTTTTCACTGTAACAACAGTGGAGTCATTCCGGTTCCTGGTCACCACCGTCTCTCAGGACCTGAAGTGGGACACTCACATAGACGCCCAACAAAGATTGTACTTCTTTTGGCAGCTGAGGAAGATCAACCTGCCACAGGAGCTGCTAACACACTTCTACTGAGCCGTCATCTAGTCTGTTCTATGCACTTCTATAACTGTCTGATTTGGCTCAGCTACTAAATCAGACATCAGGAGACTACAGAGAATGGTATGGACTGTTGAAAGGATTATTGGTGCCCCCCTGCCCACCCTTCAAAAACTGTATACATCCAGAGTGAGGAAAAGGGCTCACTCTGGACCTCTCATCCAAGCCATCTCCTTTTTGAACTTTTGCCATCCGTCCGGCGCTACAGAGCACCAAATACTAGGACAGCCAGATACAAGAACAGTTTCTTCCCCCAAGCAATCTACCTTATGAACAGTTAAATGTTCCCCCCATTGTGCAATAAAAAATATGTGCAATAAAAACCTCATATTTATCTTGCTACCACCCCACATCCCTACATCTCATCTTTATTCTTTATGTACAATTTACTTTATTTTTCAGTTTAAATATGTGTATTTTTATTTCTCATCCTATTTTTTTATTTTTATTGTCTGTGTATTGTTGTTGTTGTCTCTGTGCACTGGAGCAGCACTAAAACAGATTCCTTGTATGCGCAAACATACTTGGCAATAAAGCCCTTTCTGATTCTGATTCTGATGCTTTAAAACTACTGAACATTATACACACTGCATTCAAGGCAAGACACTATAGGTTAAGGTCAATGGTATACAGTATCTTCACCAGTTAATTGTTGATATTATTACAAATATTACATGGATTTGAGCGCTTTACAAGAAGTGACAATTATTTTAAGAACATACCTCCATCCCAAAGAAGTGTAATGCCAAGTCGAGACGAGAGAGACACAAACAGGCCGATGTTCTCCAGCAGTAAGCCACTGCCTGAGTAAGACTTAGGAAGAGTCACAGGCATGCCATTTACTGTCACAGCCTTTCCTGAAGAAAGTGAACACAAATCAAACATAAGAACTGTCATACAACTGTCATAAAAATGTCTCATCACATATCTGACCTCAGATAAAAAAATACTCTATGAAATGTTTCAGGATGTTAAAACGTTCCCCCGCTGCCTTAAAAATGAAGATGAGAACTTGAAGATGACTTCTGTTTCAACTCACAAGTAGTCAAGAAAACGGATTACTTAAGGCATGTACTAATCACAAATTTATGAAGATCTAACCTTAACTACCATGTGGGTCTTATAAATTCATGCAGAAATAATGTCCACCTTAAGCACATGTTAGTATTAAAGTATTAAAGTAAATTCTTTAAAGAATTTTCCATGTGCAGCTGTGTACACAAACATCACTGGATGGCGCTGGATTACTTTTTATAATTTACATTCATCCTCTTTATCGAATGTTGAAAGACAGACTAATAATAAACACCAATAATTTCAGCTCAAACCATTTTGTGCTATTTTCCATCCTTTCACCTTCAAATCCCACTGCAATACTAGTATTTGCTCTGGGTGGCTCGGGCACAGGGCACGGGTCCGTTACCCTCAAGCGTGAAATGAATACAGTAACATTTATTCATTTAGCAGATTATATTATTTATTAACATTTCTATGTTCTAGAGGCATTGGTGGCTCAGTGGTAGGTTACTCGCCTATCATGCGGAAGGCCCGGGTTCGATTCCAGCCAATGCCTCAACCCCAGCCACTGGATGCAGTGCCGGTCCCAAGCCCGGAAAAATGGGAGGGTTGCGTCAGGAAGGGCATCCGGCGTAAAACATTTGCCAAGTTGTTGTGCGGACTAGTTGGTCCGCTGTGGCGACCCCGAACAGGGAGCAGCCGAAAGCAACTTCTTCTATTAACATTTCTATGTTCTATAAAATTAAAATGATCAAGCTTACCCCATGCTTTAATTATACTATCATATTTTAATTAATAATTAATACAATAACAACAGGGTTTTAGAGAGTGAGAGGACGCCTGAGGAATGGAGAAGTGTATTAGTGCCGATCTTTAAGGATAAGGGTGACGTGCAGAGTTGCAGCAACTATAGGGGGATAAAGTTGATGAGCCATACAATGAAGCTATGGGAAAGAGTAGTGGAAGCTAGGTTAAGGAAGGTAGTGGAAATTTGTGAGCAGCAGTATGGCTTCATGCCCAGAAAAAGCACAACAGATGCAATTTTTGCTCTGAGAATTTTGATGGAGAAGTATAGGGATGGTCAGAGGGAGTTGCACTGTGTGTTTGTAGACTTGGAGAAAGCGTATGACAGGGTGCCAAGAGAAGAGCTGTGGTACTGTATGAGGAAGTCAGGAGTAGCAGAGAAGTATGTCAGAGTGGTGCAGGACATGTATGAGAGGAGCAGGCCAGTGGTGAGGTGTGCTGTAGGTCAGACAGAGGAGTTCAAAGTGGAGGTGGAACTGCATCAGGGATCGGCTCTGAGCCCCTTCCTGTTTGCTATAGTGATGGACCAGTTGTCAGAGGAGGTCAGACAGGAGTCTCCTTGGACAATGATGTTTGCAGATGACATTGTGATCTGTAGTGAGAGCAGGGAGCAGGTGGAGGAAAACCTGGAGAGGTGGAGGTTTGCGCTGGAGAGAAGAGGAATGAAAGTCAGTCGTAGTAAGACTGAGTACATGTGTGTGAATGAAAGGGAGGGAAGTGGAACAGTAAGGTTACAGGGTGAAGAGGTGAAGAAGGTACAGGAGTTTAAGTACTTGGGGTCAACAGTCCAGAGTAATGGAGAGTGTGGGAAAGAGGTAAAGAAGTGAGTGCAGGCAGGTTGGAATGGGTGGAGAAAGGTGTCGGGAGTTCTGTGTGATAGGAAAATATCAGCGAGAATCAAGGGGAAGGTGTACAGGACAGTGGTGAGACCGGCCATGCTGTATGGTTTAGAGACAGTGTCACTGAGGAAGAGACAGGAGTCAGAGCTAGAGGTAGCAGAGCTGAAGATGTTGAGGTTCTCTTTGGGAGTGACAAGATTGGACAGGATTAGGAACGAGTACATCAGAGGGACAGCTCATGTTGGACGTTTGGGGGACAAAGTTAGGGAGGCCAGATTAAGATGGTTTGGACATGTTCAGAGGAGGGAGAGTGAGTATATTGGTAGGAGAATGTTGGACATGGAGCTGCCAGGCAGGAGGCAAAGAGGAAGGCCAAAGAGGAGGTATATGGATGGAATTAATGAGGATATGAAGCTAGTGGGTGCAAGTGTTGAGGATGCAGAAGATAGGGATAGGTGGACAGAGATGATTCGCTGTGGCGACCCCTGAAGGGAAAAGCCGAAAGAAGAAGAAGACAATAACAAGCAATCATGTAATTAAGGTGGTTGTTATTAATGAATGAATTCGTAAGACCTATATCATAATTAAGGCTTAATTAGTACATGACTAACTCATAATTAGTTCATATTCAAGTAAGTTATTAATTTAGTTATTAATACATGGTTATTCATGTACTGTTATTTGAAAGTGTTACCCTATTTGCTATTAATGAATGAGGCATTGGTCTGTATTGTTTGTATTTTCATAAATGTTCAGTCAGTGTGATTGGGTTAATAAATAAAAAATACATCATACAAAGTGAGGTTAAGTGTGCTGCTGCTGCAATATCCAAACAAATCAGTTCCTGTGTCTGGCAAAGTGTTATATTCCTCATCTCAGTTCTGGCAATAAATCTGGTGAGTCTTTTACTTAATTAGACTTTATTAAATTATTTATTTATTTAATTAGTTGTGTTATTGAGGCAGTAGGGGATGTGATGGGGCAGTAAAGGAGAATGGGGGCAGTTATGAGTCAAACAGTTAAGACTCTGGGTTGTTGATTGGTGTTTAATGGGTTTGATCCCCAGCACCATCAAGCTGCCATTGGGCCTGTAAACCTCTCTGCTTCAGGGACACTAACCCAAACTTTCTAACAAGCTGGGATATGCAAATAAAATCCTTTCACTGTGCTGCAATGTATATATGACAAACAGATAAAGTCTTCTTCTATTGATTGTGTTAATTGTATTTTTCATGCATAATGTCAATTCAGATGTTTGCACTGTTTTTACTAATGTAGGGTGACATAAACACCTTATAAGGCACGTCTCATGCAAAAAGCAGATAACAGTAGTTGCCCAAACTATGATGGCAATGTTGAGGTAATTTCTAATCACAAAAGCCAACTGGGTGAGAAGGAGAAAAAGAATGCTTTATGCTTAATCCAATGATACTTGTGCCTAGAGTTGTTATATCAGAGTAGAATCTGTGTGCTTCAACTCATAAACTAGACCTCAAATCTTAATTTTGTGTAGTGAGAATGTTGTGGTGCATTAGAGAGGCTGACCCCTGAGCAGGTGAATGGCAGTGTTGCCAATGCTCAGTGTAACAGATTTAGTGCAGGTGACTCCAGTGCTGCCACAGGGTACGTTCTCAGCAGTCACGCTGAACAGACCTTCTTTTTCCTGCACCAGCATGTACTCACAGTCTCCCAGGAAGGAGAAACAGCGACCATCAAAGGTCACATAATGTGGGTCACCTGTAGCTATGCATGTTCCAGCGCATAACGACTGGGTGCAGTGCCATCGACGCTGCTTACATACACTGTACATAAAAGAAGAGTAAAGCAAAATTATAAAATACTACTCATACATATTTAAACAAAAGAATCTTGCACAATTTTGCTGTACTATTCATAATTATAATCATAATGATATACCATTTACATAAAGCTTACATGAGTTTCCTATGTGACTAATCACATAATTCACGTGATATTTACACATTTGGTATTTTTTTTTTTGACCTGTGAATTTCTCACATGAACACTTCTTTTTCACATGATGATGATTAGACACATTTTTACATTATAAAACCACAGTGCAGTTTCAGGGCATGTTGAAATGCATCTGCATATATGATCGTATAATATGCAGATGTGAAATGTATGATATATTTTAGAACGATAGTGTTTTTAATCATATAACTGAAAATATAACTGAATGTGTCATCTCCCCAGTTTGCTGGAAACATGTTTGAAATGAAATTACTTAAGCCTTCATTGGAGGTCAGAATACTCACCATGTGTTGCAGTCTTTTGAAATGGTATCATTTGTGAAGAAGAGTCTGCCATTATGGTGACATGGACATTCATCAGGAGACACACACTGATCACCCTATAGAGAAAAACACACATGAAGATATAGATGTAGACGAGATTTAAAACAATGCCAAAAAACAATGGATTTTTTTTTTATATGATTAGTATTTTTATATTGGAGTGCTGCTCTAGGGTGTTTATGGGTAAAAAAAAAAACACCTATTGACTTGGCTTTAACACAACAGTGAAAATACATCAACAGTGACAATATCATCATCATCATCATCATCATCATCATCATCATCATCATCATCATCATCATCATCATCATCATAGCAGCAGGTATTTCGAAAGTTTTGAACTTATCACAATACTTTTAGTTCCCGGATGATTGTGCAAAGCTTTTATAGACGCATGAATCATTGTCACATCAGCACTTCTACAACAGTAAAGTCGGATAAGATTCCTCAACCACACACTGTTAAGAGCTATCGTTATTTAGGTGTGTTGTTGCGTCACTTTTAAATCTGGGCAAATTATGCTTTGTACACTATGTGTTTGTTTTAGGCAGAATATTACAGAATGCTAAGCAACATTGAACCAGGAAATTCTCATCAAATAAAAACAAATGCATATTTGTGTCCCAGTGGAACATACTGGTTATATCTTTTAATATAGAACAAATATTGTGAATATATTGTTTCAGCACTTAACACTGTCATGTAATGACTTCTTAGAAAGGATTTATTTATCTTATAAGGATTTACTTATTTATTTAAGTCCAGTGCTGTTGTAGGAACTAAGATTGTAGCAGGTCATAAAACCAACTACAGTAGCACTAGTACTAATGGAAGATATGCATGGAAACAATATTTATTATTAATAACACCTTAATATCTTACTGCTTTATAGATCATGTAGATGTAAACATGCATTATTGAGCAATAGCCCTGTTTAAGTGGATATATATGAAAAGACTAATGGAAGAGGAGACACACCAAGAGTACCATTCCCTCAGGACAGACGCAGCCATAGATGGGCTCTGCACAGGACCCCTTGTCCAGACTAGAGCAGGTCTTCAGACAAGATCGAGGGGAGAAGACCAGAGAGCCTGGACACTCTGTAACCTCAGGACAGGTATGCTCAGTACAGTTCCACACACCATGTCCACACACACTACAGCAGACAAAAACACAGCAAAAGTGAAGTAGCTATTAATTGACGATTAGCGTACTGAAACTTATGGAATGCTGTTAAGGTCTATAGCACAGGAAATGCAGTAAACTCAAGGCACATGGGATGAACATGAATATAGCCCTCTATCTAATTTTATTTTATTGTAATCCTGAAATGGTTACAAAGGAATCACCAGTAACACACATGCACACACATGCCTAGCCTTCATTGTTATTAATCAAATAACCATCTATCTAGGTGCAAAAATGTTAAAAAAAAAAATAACAAAGAATTAGAAAATGTTATAAGGATTCAGGAAACTGAATACTGTTTTGCTCTTAGGAGATATAAACCAAACTGTCTTGTCAAAGGAACAAAAATGTTAATGTGGCATAAGCAGAAATAGAGTTTAACATGAATAGCCCTTAGGGGCTATCTGGAGGGAAGGAAGGAAGGAAGGAAGGAAGGAAGGAAGGAAGGAAGGAAGGAAGGAAGGAAGGAAGAAAGGAAGGAAGGAAGGAAGGAAGGAAGGAAGAAGGAAGGAAGGAAGGAAGGAGGAAAAGGGAAAGGAAAGAAGGAAGGAAGGAAGGAAGGAAGGAAGGAAGGAAGGAAGGAAGGAAGGAAGGAAGGAAGGAAGTACTATTTATGTATTATTTGAACTCTTCTTGGGCTATTCTTTGTATTTTGATTAAATATAGTCTAGGGCTAAATTATATGTACAAACATCAGATATATCAATAACTTAGAACATTAGTGTGTGTCATATCAATGACATATCTGCTAAAGAAAATAAGAAAACTGTGTATGAAATTCTACTAAGGATTATTACATTGCCCCACTTTATCTGGTATGATCCAATAGATTATAGCATTAAATAATAACCAATAAATTGGAAGTTTCTGATGGGCACTTGTACACACACACACACACACACACACACACACACACACATTTATCTTACTATTGTGAGGACTTCAATTGACACAATTATTAATGCAGGCTATATATGACATTTAACTAATAATGAAATGGAACCTCAGTAACCAGTTTCTGCAAAAAAAGTCCCTACTCTGGGTTCCTCCCAAGATATATAAACACACTCCCACACATCAGTAAGTCTTTACCAGCATGTCTAGTCATTGTGTTCCATGTAATGAGATAAAAAAGCTGCAATGAAGTCAACCTATCCCGATGAGAAATGTAGCAGGCTATAGAGTGACTTCATCAGAGCTCTCCTACCTCAGGAACTCTCAGGAGTTACCAATGATCTTTTACCTGCTGTATATTAGTGAGTAATTTAATCCACTTCATAAATAAATCAGTTCACTAAGTAATGTTGTCCATTTTCTAGCATCATAAGGCCAGACATGATAAGGATAAGAGATAACAGAGCCAGGTAAAAGTTTAACCCGCTACACTACAATCTTTAAATTATTAGCCAAACAATACATGAAAAGAGGGCAAACAAATTGCACAAGGATTCATACACATCTAAACTGTTTACTCAATACCAACTTCATACCAGACACTCACAGTCATATATTTAATATGCTTTACAATATGTAATCCAAGGTTACGAAAGGATCTGTCTACCTTTCTATGAACGTGTAATATTTTATGAGCATAAAAAATGAAATGTGATGAAATATAGTGCACGCTGAGTCATTGTGTCTGTTATCAAGGATAAGATAAAAAGTTACCTTTAGATGGTAATAAAGACTAATCATAAACATGTTATCACAAACTAGGATAAGCCTACTTTTTCACTTTTTCTCTCCACTTTAGTGAGATATATTTCAGCAATGTAGTGAGACCCACCAGTCCATTCCGTTCCAGTGGTCTAATGCATTAACATGTGTCCAAGAACCGTTGTCTTAGCTTTTGGGCCACTTAATTATTCCTCCCTTACAGCACCCCTGAGATATAATACAGTAACATACTATACAACTGAGTTGTGGTTCTTGGCTCAGCCCTAGTGATAGTACACTAAAACTATGCAACATCTCCCTGTGGTGTGTGGACGTGAGAGTATGCATGAAAGGCTAGACCATGAATGAACACATGTTTAAACAGGCACTTTGTGCATGTGTGTGTGTGTGTGTGTGTGTGTGTGTGTGTGTGTGTGTGTGTGTGTGTGTGTGTGTTTTCTAATTAAAAAGATAGATGGATGGATGGATGGATGGATGGATGGATGGATGGATGGATAGATAGATAGATAGATAGATAGATAGATAGATAGATAGATAGATAGATAACTAAGACATGAGGATATGAAGGGGAAACCTGATACTTGAGGTAATTTTCGTATTGGACCGAGATCAGTTTATATATATATATATATATATATATATATATATATATTATATATATATATATGTGTGTGTGTGTGTGTGTGTAACAAAGCAAACAAGTACTCCAAATATTCATACCTGTGTCTATATTTATATCTAATCCCAAATCCAAATGTGTTCAGCATGTTTGCTTTATTACATACCTATGTGTGATTGCTACCTAAACAACCTCCTCCAGAGATGGTAAAAAGATATTGCTCTTATGTAATGCACCATTTTTCCCATACCAAGTATTGCAGTTGATCTGCACAGAGCTTCCTGGCCGATAGACAACTCCAGCATGAACACATGGGCACATGCTGACTGGCACACACTGGCCCTGGTCATCCTGTGCCAGACCTGCAGGACACTGGCAGCCTGGTACACAGCTCTGAGCACCTGCATCCATTTGGCAGCTCCAGTTTTGCTGAAGGTCAGTACATGAGCCTCCACATGGTTGGCCACACTCTTGATACACCTGCCCTCCAGAACACAGCATTGCTGAGTGAGAAAAAGACACAATTAAAAAATGGCGGTTAAAAAATAAGTAGTTCATTTAATAATTGTTTATTTACTTCCTATAATTGACAATTTGGATGACATCTGAAGATTGCATTCAAAATTCATACTCAGTAAAAATGTCAATGCTAGGTGATGATGGTGTAAATTCTTACGGCAGAAGGTGTGGTTCCTCCAGCTCACTAGCACCCCTTCCTGTGCACAGTGCTGAGCGTAGGCAGTAAGGACAGTACACTGACACTGAGTGTGTAGGGTGCAGCTACACACCTCGCTCAGACACTGCCGCATGTATGGCCCACGCTCGACCACTTCATGACAGCTCTGAGAAAGAAATGAGAAGCTTATTGCTAGCGATTTTGGCTGAGATTAGCTATAGCTAGCTGTTTCATAAGAAACAAATACATGGTCTTACAATATTTTCTCCAAAGCCACATCCTAGGTTCGCATGCACACACGACATTCAAAGCTAGTTCAGGTGGCAAAACTTTAAATTAACAGCTAACATGATGGACAAGCAAATAGACTTAAATAGACACACTCTGACTGGTTAAATATTTGGGATCCACATCATTTGAATGTTTGCAGTTTATAGAACCACCATTTTTAGCCTGTGTTAAAAGTGGCACATAGTGCATGTAAGCATATGTTTTCTATGTGCATGTAAATCTAAGCTTTATCATTTGTGATAAATCTATTCACATAGTTAGATTATGTTTTCTAATATTTCCATCATCCACAATAATTTTGCTCAGTCTGTGGGAATCAAGTTCATATCAGCTAACACAACTCTGACAACAAGTAGAAACTGGTGACCCAGACTCCATACCCAGGTCATAAATCCATGCTAACCTGAAACACAGGACTGTTGATGACACCACAGACACTCTCTGCATACTCTCTGTGCTGGGTGTAGGTGTTACAGGGGTCTGAGGTCAATGCTGAGGGTAAATAGCATGATCCAAGACTAAACTTTGTGGCAAAGGAGGTCACACTATTCTCAATGTCCCCCTCTGGTGTGGTGAAGTCATCATGTTGATTCCAAGTCAGAGTACCACACAGGCCTCTCACCTGTTATAGTGTACACACAAACAGTGTTGGAGACTTAAGTCCAAAAGTTATAATCCAATAATATTTATAAAGGGAAAGTCAATTGTATTCAGCACAGGATGTTGCATATGCTTGCATATAAGTCAGTTTTATAAATGACCTAAGCAAATGTCTTGCGGGTATCAATTAATCATGCATACAGCGTAATATAGCCTTGAGATGCTAAATTATTATCATGAAATCATGTGTGTGTGTGTGTGTGTGTGTGTGTGTGTGTGTGTGTGTGTGTGTGTGTGTGTGTACGATGTAGGATATTTATCACACTTTTAATATGCTAGTTGTTAACACGTTGGACTAGAGTTCAAATCCCTGGAGCTGTTTCAAGCTGATATCACACAAGAAAATCAGCTTTACAATCTTGTGTAACTGAGACACTCCTATGTCTGTGCACATAACTCACTTGCAACTGGCTGAACAGTGTTTAAGTCTGAGGTAAATCTGAGGTCTGAATCCCAGCATGTTTAATTGCACCATTAAATCCTCACTGCACGTGTGTAATTGAACTCTAAACGTAATCCTCAGGCTGTTTGACCTACTGCAATAAACAAAAGCCCTCAAAATACTCTCATACTAGCTCTGTCATATAAGTTACAGTTGTGGTAACATTAGACGAATGATCATTATTATCAATAATCCAGTCATACCTTCTAGCTAGCTCAATAGCAACTCTATTAGATAAACTAGTATTACATTATTGTACTAGCACATTACTGTCTTTCAAATTTGTTTTAAACCATCAAAAATATCAGTTTCCACTTTCTGGGGGAAAAAAAGATTGTATTGTTTATTTGGACTGTACTGTACAGACTGTATTGTTTATTTGGACACCTGTTACTAAGTACTGTGCTCATTCTAAAACTTGAGAAAAAGACTTTCTTTAGTGAATCAGGAACTTATCGGAGGAGGGCCAGATGTTCAGTAGGTCATGAAAACAGGAACAGAAACATGATGCCTATTGTTTTGGTAGCATTTCACTCTTGTATTGTAGCAAAAGAATGTTCTGGGCTCACTAGCCATAACAACATAAGTAAAAACAGTCTTGGATATTTATCCAAGAGTACACAGGAGAGGAAATAACCATGATCCTTTTATAAAGTGTTACTGATTGATGATTCAGGTGCAGATTCGCTAACGCTGCAATAAAACACCATGTCAAACTGTAAAAGAAGAAAACTGAGGTACTTTTTTGATGGAAGGTAGAAAATAATGCCATGCTGTACCTTATGAGCAAACCCTGGCTGCAGAGTGATGAGGATTAGAGGGCCTTCTGTGTACCACAAAAGCTGAGCGCCAAACACATGGATTATGAGGAAGCTTGAAGATGATCGCCGCACAACCAAATCAGCTGTTAACACTGGCAAAGCCTCTGGCTGTCCATTTAGCATCACAGATCCTGAGAGAAGAGCAGAAGAAAAAGTGTGAGAAAGTAAGAGAGATGAACAGAAGCATACATGGTTAAATGGATAAGTCAATGATTAAATGGACTACATTTTTACAAAAAGACAGTGAAGTAAGTGTATATGGAGACGGGTCAGAGATTTAACGGATGGACGGATGGATGGATGGATGGATGGATGGATGGTTTGATGCATGGTTTGATAGATAAAGTGATATGTACAGCAGATGGATGTTTAGGGAGGCACACTAAAGAATTTTTGAATGGACTGAGGTTAATGATGGATGCCAGGCTGGCTGTCTGTCTGACTAGCTGGAACGATGGATGGGTGGATGGATGGATGGATGGATGGATGGATGGATGGATGGATGGATGGATGGATGGATGGATATTTATAAACTGAAAGATTGACTAATATTTATGGTGAATGATGAATGGCATGAATGGTAGATTAATAAATGGATAGATGGATGATTTGGTTGATAAAATGGTGGATAGACAGAAGATTTTGTTCATAAATGTGAGAATGAAAGGGATGAATTGACATAGCATATCAGCTGGGTGGATGGATGGATGGATGGAAGTGATTAATTTGAACAGACTAGTTACAGATTGGGATGCCCTGTTAAATAAATTAAAAAATGAAAAATAGATCATAGGCAAATCATCCTGATGGATGGATAAGCTACTCGCCTGTGTTCGTGAGGGTCACTGTGGTATGGAGGGCAGTGATGGTTGTCTCCCACGCACAGCGCATGCCATTTCCCTTTACACACTCCCCATCTCTGATAGTCACTGCAAGCTTCTTATCCACAAAATCCTATACAAACAGCAGTACAGATCAGGTGATAGCCAGATATGCATGTTTACTGGTTTCAAACATTCAAACCTTTGATCGTCTCTTTCTTATTAACCCAGCCTCTGATGTTGCACTTTCCCTGATAAATGTGCAGTATACATTTCATAAAAAGTCAAGGAAGAAGCCATAAAGCTGTGATAAAAGTGATTTTATCAGCAGTGAAAATTGCATCTTACCTCAATGGCTGTGAGCTGACAGTCTCCAACCTGGAGGTTATACCGCTTCTTATCAAAAGTAATGATTTGCATTGCCCCAATAATACTGCATTGGGCTGCACACCTTTCTGCAGAACATTGCCACTGGCCTGCCTGGCAAATGCTATAAAAGAGAAAGAGACAAGGAAAGAATACATTCATTCATTCATTCATTGTCTACAACTTATCCGATCTATTCTTGGGTCACGGGGAGCCTGTGCCTATATCAGGCGTCATTGGGCATCAAGGCAGGATACACCTTGGACAGAGTGCCAACCCATCACAGGGCGCACACACACACACACTATGGACAATTTACAGATGCCAATCAACCTACAATGCATGTCTTTGGACTGGGGGAGGAAACCCCTGAGGCATGGGGAGAACGTGCAAACTCCACACACACAGATTTTTTTCAGGATGGCATTAAATAGTGTTTGCTTACCAAACTGCCACTTCAACTACTCAGTGAATTAACAACTGTATTAATAACTGCATGGTTCTTATCATGTGGTCCCCCTTTGGTCCTCAAATGTCTGAACAGATAAAGATTTGGCTACAAGTGTAAATGATAAATCAGGATGAAATAAAGATACAAGATGTTTGAAGCAGATCGAATAAAGTAGTATTTGTCTTTTACATTAAATCAATGAATTTTCTAAATTTTGCCATCATCAAGTCAAAAAATATGTTTGATTTGTGAACCCTGTACTCAATAAATGGTAAAAATCTTAGGTACAGTACAGCTAACAGCTAACAGGCTGGTGTAAAGCCAGCAACCTGTCTCTGAATGTTGACAAAACAAAAGAGATTCGGCTTCAGAAGAGCACAGAGGTGACGACTCTCCCCTGAACATCAATGGATCCTCTGTGGAGATCGTCAAGATCACCAAATTTCTTAGTCTTCACCAGGCAGGAAATCTCACCTGGTCAATCAACACCAGCTCCATCAGCAAGAAAGCCCTGCAGCATCTCCCACCCCCCATGCTGACCATGTTTTACAGACGGACCATTGAGAGCATCCTGAGCAGCTGCATCTCTGCCTGGTTTGGGAATCGCAACACCCTATAGTGGATAGTGTGGACAGCCAAGGAGATCATCAGGGGTCTCTCTTCCTTCTATCACAGATATTTACACCACATGCTAAACCCACAAAACCAACAGCATTATGGATGATCCTAAACACCTCTTACAGACACTCTTCACCCTCCTGCCATCTGGAAAATGGTACCGAACCATTCAGGCCCTCACAACCAGAGAGTTTCTTTCCTCAAACCATCAGACTTATAACTACCATAACTAGTCTGAACTGAACTGAAAACACACATGTTTATATATGTATAAAATAATCCTTTTATTGATAACATCCTCTTATTTGCACTATGCTCAGTTAAAGGCTGCACACTGGTCAGCACTATTTTATGCCCTGTCGTGTTTTGTATTGTCTGTCTGCACTGTCTCTTGTCTTGAATTGTTTGCTCTAAGTTGCACACTATGCACTTTATGTGGCTAGGACAACTTACTTTTTAGTCCTTAGCTGTTGTCTTATGTAGCGCCCTGGTCCAGGAGAAACGCTGTTTCATTTCATTATGTACTGTGTCAACTATATATGGTTGAAATGTCAATAAAAGCTTCTTGACTTGACTTGACTTGATTTGCTCTTCTTTGAGCACTTTAATCATAATAACCACATTATTGTTGAAATTCAACCTAAAACAGGTGTCACTAGTACTGCCAGTGTACCTACCAGGTGTTACACTTGTGTTTTATGGTGTCTCCTTCATGGTATGTTCGTCGCCTATGGAAGCAGGGGCAGTGTTCTCGCCGTAAGCATTTGCCCATGTGCAGATACAGCCCAGGAGGACATTCACAACCCCCAACACACTCCTCCCGACACTGGCCCGATGCTGGTGGGGGAGCCGAGGAGCAGCTGGGGGGACAGGAAGACACGCAGTCTGAGAAAAGCTGACCCCCAGGACACGCTCGCTCTGCATGACACATGAAATGCAAAGAGGGACCAAAAAAGAGCAAGAGGAAGGAAGAAAGCCAGAAGAAATAATTAGGTAACAACAAAGAAATCTGTTTAAAACAATTCCTTAAGGCTGAATCAGAATACATATTTTGTATGGCATTTTAAAATCAACATAAATAAAGTACATTCTAGTTAAACGGTAAGTATTGATGGTCTATGATCATGTTTTATCAATATATTCTATAAGAACTGGCTATTTTTATCTCTTAGAAAGCTTTTAATTTACCTATAAAACACTGACTGTATTGTTAAGAAGTAATTAACTCTAATTCTTATGGAGATTTGTTGTTTTTTCTGTAAAAAGAAAAAAAAAAAGAGAGACGTACCACAGAGACCAGGGCCCCTCCAGCTGAGGATGACATGTTGTTGAGCACACTCACGAGCATAACTAGCAAACGTATCACACACAGCTGCCTCTCTCTCATTAGCCCCCAAACTGCAGTACACATACAAACAGGTATCTACATAGGGCCCTGGATCCACCTGGAGCACAGATAAAGGATTTAAAGTCACAAATTATTATTCTTCTGTAGTACAATGTGCAGAATTTAAATGTGGAAAAGTCTGTTAAACATTCTAACAGTTCTCTCACTTGATGATGGCATTGGGAAAAGGGACTGTCCTTGAGCTGATGACATGTCAGTTCTGCAGCTCTACGCAAGCTGATGTCACCCATAATGTCACAGCTGTGGCCCAGCTCCGCTGCATCACTACAGTCCTGGGGATGATAAGATCATTGAAAACTCTTTTGGCTTTTGGCAAAGTTTTGGCTTTGTTGTGCATATTCTCAGAATATTGTTTATTGCAGGGGACACTAGTCTTATCTATAACAGATTGGATTGGATGCAAGTTTTCATTTCAGCTAATTAAGATCTGCTACAAAGCACAAAATAAATCGGAATCAGCTGTGACTTATGCTTCATTGCAATGAAGACCTGTGGCCACACCAATTTGTTGCAGATAAGACTGCTGTGCCCTAGTTTAGTGCATAGTGAAAGGCTTTGGCATTATACTAGAACCTCTGTCTCTTGGTTTGGAACACGCCATGAATTTCCAAAGCTGGCAGAATACTGCAGTACACTTCCACTCCTACTGGTGAAGTCATCTGTATCAATATAAGACCAAACAAAATACAAATATATTTCATGAAATATATTCCACATATCTTTTTCAACACTCTTAACAATGGACCAAGCATACAGCCCTGGGGATAACGATATCCCAGTTAGAAAGTATATGATCCAGTTATAGAAGGAAACTTATTGAAGTACTTATTGTACAATAAAGACTTGTTAACATACTTTGTGATGATTGAAGCGACTTACACTTTACGACCTCATTTTATACAAGTGAACAACTGAGGGTTAAGGGCCTTGCTCAGGGGTCCAGCAATGGCAGTTTGGTGAACTTGGGATTCAAACTTTCTAAACAGTAGTCCAACACCTTAACCACTAATCTAAAACACCCCCATGTCAGCCCCATGACATAATCATGTCAAAGAACTGAATATATAATGCTATATATTTAATGATATTAAAAATGCTGGAATGGCCATCTGTATTAGGGAGTTGACACAACAGAAGGGCGTTCAGGGGACAGGGGTGTCTAATCTTATCCACAAAGGGCCAGTGTGGGTGCAGGTTTCCATGCCATTTAAGCAGGAGCCACACCTGATTCCACCTGATTAATCAGTTGATCTTAGCTTCATTAAACTCAGTTGTAGCTTCTGTTGGAATGAAAACTTACACTCACACTGCAACACGCATCATTGACCCTGTCCTCTGGGTGTTTAGGATGGATGTAGTGACTGGCTTCATATTTATCACAGTAAACAAGTGCTAGTACTTGAAATTGCCAGTGGGTGGAAATTTGAAATAACTAGAAACATAGATAGAACTGAAATAGAATTTGAAATCAGTAATTTTCCTGTTGACAGCTATGAAATCAACCAACACTGATCATTTCGAGTAATGCTGGTCTTTCCTACAAACTTCCTGTGCTATAATTTAAACCATGCACAGAAGTCATTCAGCACATCTGTTAGCGAGAGATCATGTACACAGCAATGTGGTGATATTCTGCAGTCAATGATTGCCTAAATGCTCTAATGTGTGTCTTTAGAGTACTGGAAAATGTCCATGACTTTAAGAGAGTAAATGGAGGTCCTGAAGGCACACAGATTTCACACAGCTTGCAACTTGATGTGAAATATATGTTTCTGTTTAACCTTTAGACACTTAGACTGGGTAATATTTCATTTGCATCTTCATTGCTTAATACCTAAAACATCTGCATTGCTATAATCCACAGAGGCCTCTAGTAGCAGTATTCTCCAGGTTAAATTAACCAAAACATAAAAAAACAGCCGAAAAAAATCTCTTACCATCTGCATTATTGTTGTATAATCCGCAGAGGCCCCTAGTAGTAGCAAAGTGTTCTGCAGTAACTGTCAGATACACAGTGTTCCCCATGTCGAATTTCACTCTGATGCCCAATCCACTTTCAACAAACACAAAATCTCCCAGCCAGTGAATACTCACTCCTATTGAAAAAGAATACACATTCTTTATTATATTAACATGCATATTTATTATAAATGTTTTAGCTTTGTAGCAGAATTGTCTTTTTATCTTAAATAAGAATAATAGTAATTATTGTTTTCATATTATTATGTATTTGATTCATTTTTATTGACCAACTGTTCAACTCTAGCATACAATGAAGCTATAGGAAAGAGTAGTGGAAGCTAGGTTAAGGAAGGTAGTGGAAATTTGTGAGCAGCAGTATGGCTTCATGCCCAGAAAGAGCACAACAGATGCAATTTTTGCTCTGAGAATTTTGATGGAGAAGTATAGGGATGGTCAGAGGGAGTTGCACTGTGTGTTTGTAGACTTGGAGAAAGCGTATGACAGGGTGCCAAGAGAAGAGCTGTGGTACTGTATGAGGAAGTCAGGAGTAGCAGAGAAGTATGTCAGAGTGGTGCAGGACATGTATGAGAGGAGCAGGACAGTGGTGAGGTGTGCTGTAGGTCAGACAGAGGAGTTCAAAGTGGAGGTGGGACTGCATCAGGGATCGGCTCTGAGCCCCTTCCTGTTTGCTATAGTGATGGACCAGTTGTCAGAGGAGGTCAGACAGGAGTCTCCTTGCACAATGATGTTTGCAGATGACATTGTGATCTGTAGTGAGAGCAGGGAGCAGGTGGAGGAAAACCTGGAGAGGTGGAGGTTTGAGCTGGAGAGAAGAGGAAAAAGTCAGTCGTAGTAAGACTGAGTACATGTGTGTGAATGAAAGGGAGGGAAGTGGAACAGTAAGGTTACAGGGTGAAGAGGTGAAGAAGGTACAGGAGTTTAAGTACTTGTGTTCAACAGTCCAGAGTAATGGAGAGTGTGGGAAAGAGGTAAAGAAGCAAGTGCAGGCACGTTGGAATGGCTGGAGAATGTCGGGAGTTCTGTGTGATAGGAAAATATCAGCGAGAATCAAGGGGAAGGTGTACAGGACAGTGGTGAGACCGGCCATGCTGTATGGTTTAGAGACAGTGTCACTGAGGAAGAGACAGGAGTCAGAGCTAGAGGTAGCCGAGCTGAAGATGTTGAGGTTCTCTTTGGAAGTGACAAGATTGGACAGGATTAGAAACGAGTACATCAGAGAGACAGCTCATGTTGGACGTTTGGGGGACAAAGTTAGGGAGGCCAGATTAAGATGGTTTGGACATGTTCAGAGGAGGGAGAGTGAGTATATTGGTAGGAGAATGTTGGACATGGAGCTGCCAGGCAGGAGGCAAAGAGGAAGGCCAAAGAGGAGGTATATGGATGGAATAAATGAGGATATGAAGCTAGTGGGTGCAAGTGTTGAGGATGCAGAAGATAGGGATAGGTGGAGAGAGATGATTCGCTTTGGCGACCGCTGAAGGGAAAAGCCGAAAGAAGAAGAAGAACTGTTCAACTCTAAGTTCTCACATACAACATGACATGACTTATTATTTATTTTTAATGAGAGCTGGCAACTTCCAGCAACAGGGACCACTGATGACTGAATGACTGAAGTGACAAACTTGGGGAAATTTTAACTGTGACTTAGTACAGCGACTACCAATGGGAGTGAAGACAGTAGAGGGCACGTGATCCATGGCAAGGAGCACCCACTGCTTTTCCTTTATCTCATATATTATATTATACATTGGTGTATTTTATATATAAAAAAGCTCTTCCTATAGAATGTTTCATTTTAGTGACAAGAAAAATTATTTGGAAAGCCAGCTGCCCACCACCCACTGATAAATGCTGTTATTAAGTGACTACTGGTGACTTCATAGTACATCAACTGGCATCTTGCAGCAATAAAATCACTGTATGTGTGAATGTAGCATAAGAGGCTAGTAAAAATTACTCAGCTAGTAAAAATGTAGCCTAGGAGAACTGAATTGTAATTACTCTTTTATAATCACTGAATTGTAATCACTTGCTTTATGCAGCTTTCATTCCTGAAATGGTCTATGAAAGCCGTGCTTTACTTCATCACACTATTCCATCATCTTTCTCATTCTTTTTGTACAAAGAAATATATACACTATTAAATATGTACAATCATGTGTTCTATAACTGTGTGCTGTATATTATGCCTAAAGTTACTAATATAATGAAAAAGTTCTATGGAAGGTTAATTTAATACCGTTTTGAAAGAAAGGTTCACCCTGCTTTAAGAGAACACTGTTGAGTGATATGTTGCCTTTATGAACAGACACAAGGTCAAGTCCCAACATCATCTTCAATGCCTAAAGAACACAAAAGAGCTTAGATTAAACAATAGTCAGAAGCAACATGGAAGGAAACCTAAAGGATCATGTATATACTTACAAAATTATAAGTCACTGGTTTTAACACATACATTGTCAAAACTATCATGTAATTTGTAACAATATGCATCTACACTATAGGACCACATGTTTGTGGATTCCTGCCCATCACTTTTTGTATAATTTAGTATTAAGTATCCACCTACTGGAATTAAAGGGACTAGTCCAAACCTGTTCCAGTATGATAATGCCCCCTAAACAAAGCTAGGCCCATAAAGATATGGCTTGCCAAGGTTGATGTGGAAGAACATCATTGGCCTGTATAGGGTCCCAGGTAAAGAAAGGGGATAGAATGTCCAAGTATGGGGTTTCTAGGCTTACTCTTTGTATAAGGTTGAAAAGTCAGGCAATCCTGGACAACTTTAGCATAGACTCGCTGCCAAATTGAGAAGAGCCAGCTGAGGGGGTTGAGGCATGGTCATGATTTTGACATGTAATTATGAGATTTCCAACTGCTGCTACAGGGATGTATGTTTATATCCACCTCAAGTTTTTGCTTGACAAAATCATTCACATGGTGAAGCCTTGACATTTTTTTCCATCACATCTGGAATACGGGTACAATCACATCTGATGTACTTTCCCTGATTCCCACACATGCTATATAAAGATACTATATACATTGTGTGATATACCTTGCTGCAATGTCCTCTGCCATCACACACAGTGCTAATGTAGACAGCCCAGGTTCCATCAGTGGATGAGGCCAGCACATAGGTGCAACCACCATGGAAATGGAAGTGCTTCTTGTCGAAGGAACGATAATGTGCTCCACCCCAGCTCATGCAAGTGGCAGAGGCCTTAGGATCTCGAATGCCTCCAAGAAGACCCCTATGAAAAAGGGGTGATGGCTGAGCATCTGAAAGCAAAGAACAATAAGAAAGTAATCACTAATACAGTTTCACACTGGGCAATGACAACAATCTTACTAGCAAGGTCTTAGTGGGGTATTTTTTTGAGATTTCGATTATTCAGCTGGATTTTTTTTGTTGATCTAGTAAAAATGCCCATGTTTAGCTGGCACTTTTTAACTGTTTTCAGTGCTGATGAAGACACTTTCATTAGGATAATGCATAATTCAGTTGAATACTGAATACATTTTAGACCAGTGCATGTGAAGATTGAGGGGACTTTTCCAGTGATGATTCAGCCATAAGTTTGTAAAGAATGGAACAACTGATTTAAACACTAATAGGATTACCTGGCAAGAGGGTGTAAGAACAGGACAAGCAGGTCTGATCAGAGGAATTTTTCCAGCTAAGACCCCACAGGCTGCCACAGCATTGCTCAAGAGGCATCAGAGAGGAGTTCTGAACTCCTGGAAATTCCTCACAACTCCATGTAGAGAAACACAAACCTCGGATGCTCACTCCTAGGAAAGCAATTATAGAAAAATGGCCTTTTCAAAAAAGTACTTACATAAAATATACTTACATAAACTATGCATTTGAGTGGAATATTTACATGTTTATATACTGTTAATAGTGTAAAGGTGTCTTACCCTGTGAGCACTGAGGACCTGACCAGCCTTCGCAGCAAGCTCTTATTGTCCTGTTCACTCGTTCGGTCACAATGTTTGCAGGTCTATAGCAGAAAAAAACACATAGATCAAACAGAACTACAAAAATTGCTCTTGTACAAAGATGCAAACTAAATGTATAGAAATCTATATTTTTAACTATTACAATGGAGAATACACCGAAAATCTGAAATTTTTCTAAAAAATGTTTCAGTTTATGTTTAGTGTATATTTATTATTCAGCATTATTCTAGATTACAATTTAAAATGTGAGCATATTTTTGATGTATAGAGTTTATATCATTTTACTGAAACACATGTTCAGATGACCCAATGGTGAATTCGATCTAAAACAGATCATCAGGTTTTACATAAACTTAGCTTGTAGAGTCCATGCTAGCTTGAGCGTGAGCAAAGGCAGGACAAACCAAACACTAATAAAGAAACTCATGAAAATATTATTGAGATTATACCTTTCATTCTTTTTACCACTGATAATACATTTTGCAATGCTTTGAAATTTTTGAACTTTTGGACCACTAGAATATATTTTCTTACTTGAACAGGAAGCAGGAAGCATTGGGTCCTTGTCTTTTGTAATATAAAGCTATTCCATCATCACCCCCGTGTGTGTGGCGCATCCTGTCTATATCCAGCCTCCAGCCTTGAGTGTTGAACCGATACACCTCTGAGCATGCCACTTCAAGCTGCAGGCGAGGAGAGATGATCGTCTCCAGTTTATCTTCCACTCTGTGTTCACACCAGTGACTAAAGTTGAAGAAGAAGATGATGTTAGAATGATGTTAGTCTGTCATTTCAATGCACAAAACAGAAGGGGCAAATAATTGAGATAATTTACAGATCAATAATTTGCAAATTGCTTTTCGGTAAAGAAAATGATTTTCAAAAAACTCAATTTCATGTTTTTCTTAATGTTAATATTAATTTTGATACATTTTTGTCATGTGGAAACAAAACAAAAACATGAAATTGGGCATTATACTCTATGTAGAAAAAAAACAGAAAAGCAAATGTGGTTCAGATAGACAAATGAATGAAACACCACATCAATATTTGGTATCTTTTTAAACAGATATATCATGATGAACAGTCAGTGTGTGACTACTGAACATAATGTGACACTTTTCAGGGGTTTGATTTAGTTCAATATACTATTTGTTACTTAGCTAAATGGACAGTAGAGCTACATAGTTTCAGAGAAAAAGAAGTGGGAGAAAACTACATGCAAGAATTTCGATCACTGCGTTCACTAAATGTATTTTGTGTCAAAACAATAACAAATGTAGGTTACAATTTGTTCTACATAGAGAGCTGTTGTGCTAACCATGTGAAGATTTTTTGAAGAGTTTTTGTAGTATTTTTGTAGTACCTAAAACTGTAAATTAATACCCAGAGTATAATATTCCAGCAGACACGAATATGCAATTGAATGTTGAGAGAATACAGTTTCAACAATTTAACCAAAGTACATTTATTACATTTATCACTTCTTTTAGCGAATTTTTGTGATCTTTTTTAAGTGAATGATCTAATTTCAACTGATATATTGAAATTAGATCATTCACTTACACTAATATTCTAAAGTGAATTCTAGAGTCAGATATTTACAAAATAATAAGAAATGTAGGCATAATTAAAGTGAAGTAAAATTCACATATTTTGATGTGTATATGTAAGTTGAGCAAATCATTTCAGTAAATTTATTGTGCTTTATTATCAATCAATAACCAGCATATTTTTTGAAATATCACTTTTAAACTGCTTACAATTCAAGGGGAAAATTTTAAAGGATAATTCTAGTCAAAAGTCAAGATAAATAAGTCATTCTCAGGTTTTGTCAAATATCAGCCTAGTAAAAGTGTAGCATTTTGGGGGATAGTTAATACAGACAAATATATTAAAAATAATTACCCAATTCCCAGAACCAGACGCAGACTCAACAAAGACACAAGCAGAGCCTTCATAATGATTTTTGGGTCTGTTGTTCCTTGATAATGTAACCAGCTGAAAAATAAAAAATTACAACTGAAAGTGTATTACATTCTTATGTCCATATCGAAGCACATACTGTATGATTCTACTATTTATGAATTAAAAATAAATATCAATTCAGGTACAGTTACATCCAGACTCACTTAGGACTTGTATTTCTAATGAGAAAATGAGATTTAAATGAGAGCATTCTACTAAGAATTCAAGATGCTACCTACTTCTTTCATCACTCCACCCTAAAATCATTCATTAATTGTTTACAGCATAACGTCTCACTTTAAAAGATGCTCTTTTAGGCAGGATCAAAAATTTCAAAAATAGGTAATCAAGCCTAAAGTAAATTACCTGTGTTGTCAGATTCAGTATCTTTTCAGTTCCAGAAGAGCTTTTATAGCTGTCTCCCAAAATGTTGCCTTATTGAATCTTAACTAGCATTTTTCGGCGTTATTTCTTATTTTCATTTATTTCCAAATCTTTGAAGACTTCTTTGCATGTCTATTCCGTTTTCAATTTTGCTCACAGATGTCACGCAATTCTGTAGTAAGGATTATGAAGCCACTTTCACAATGACGGGTGTTTTTTCTTTAACGGAGGGGGATTTGGGGACTTGTGGCAGCATCTGAAAGCCATGCAATTGGTGGACAAACCACTGGGCAACAGCTGCGATGTCAGCCATTAGCTGTTCATGTGTTATTGACAATGCTCAGTGCCCACCCACTGTCCTGTGTGCCCATCCAGAGTGGACGGGGGAGCACAGGGGTTAAATTCAGTTCCTTTTGCAAGAGGACTGTTTGTGCAAGTGTAATCCTATAAAGAAATTCTTCAGAGGAAGGATTTCAGGGGCGTTTATTTAATAAAGTGTGTCAATAGGTAAGGGCCAGGAGCCATGTAGCTGATCCACTATCATTAGCCAAAACCTTTCACTTTGGGGAAGACACAAACACAGCTGCCTCCACCCTTAGCACTTCCTGTAGTCTACAGAGTTTTCTTCATTCTGTCTCACACACAGCCAATGATCAGACATTCAAAGTCAACACAGAAATATAGTTCTTGCAGTAAACTAACCTTTTTAAGCCTGACCTGTAAACTAGCTATTCTATGCCAACACTGGTGTGGGGGTCTGGGCAGTGGTCAAACTCAGACCTTTGACCTGTTGCATTGGTCTCATCATAAGTAAAGTTCGTGCATTTCAAATTTTATTCCAGCTCCATCATTCCTTGAATGACACTGACAACACATTGAGTATCTAAAACCTATTGTTATCTATTGACTTATTTTGCATTGAATTTCACATGTAATAAATGTAAGTATTACAAATAATAAATGTAATCTTGTAAATGTTGACTGCTTTTATACCCACTTTGTTCATAGTCCATTCAAATCACCATTTGCAGGTGAAACTGGGTCCTTTGCGAATGGATACAAATCTAAACCCATTTTTAGATGGGAACTCACATTATTTCTTTAATTTGTTCATCTTCAGCAAATGCAGTATCCTGGTCAGAGTAGCAGTGGATCCAGTGGACACAGCCAGAATATAAGACACCAGTCCATTGCAAAGTGCCATGCTCACATATAATACATTCACTTTACATTTATGTTTTCATAAAGCAAAAAAAGCTAATTATTAGCTGAAAAGTACAATTTGTCAAAAACCCAATTATTGCTAGCAGAGTTTTGGCAAAATTTGATCACAGACACATGTGGATGTTGGATGTTCCAAATGTGCAACATTCCCCTTAGGAAGAGGGCATGGAAGAGGAAGGCAAGGAACATATTGACAAGGAAGAAGAAATTTCTTCAAGATGTCTTCTTTTCAAGGGGAGCATGGTGGCTTAGTGGCTAGCACATTTGCCTCACACCTCTAGGGTTGGGGGTTTGATTCCTGCCTTTGCTGTGTGTGTGTTGCGATGGGTTGGCACTCCGTCCAGGGTGTATCCTGCCTTGATGCCCAATGACGCCCAAGATAGGCACAGGCTCCACATGACCCGAGAATAGTTTGGATAAGCGGTAGACAATGAATGAATGTCTTCTTTTCACAGAAATATGGCAATGATGAGATCAGCTTAGTTACCATGAATCACTGGCTAATCTCTGAACACCTTATTGTTTGTAATGCTGAGTTGCCTAATACTTAAGTGCAAATGTGATTACAATGACTTGGCATAAGTGTTGGCACCAGATTGGCTGGAATGAGTATAGTGCTGATCTTTACATCCAGGGGGAGTAGAAAAGCATCTAAGAATGCACAGCATGCAAAAACTCGCTGAAGATCCTGAAAACCTCAAGGAAAAACATTGCTTGGTGTTTTTATGACTGGCCAAGTTTAATAAGTACATTGTAGTCTCAGATTCCTGTTCTTGGCTGACTGGAGTGGAACCCGATGAAGGTGTTGCGCTATACATTCTGAAATGCTTTTCTACTAAATTGTACGGCTGCTCATTTTTAAACCAGCATTTTGTAGAAAGAAAAATGCACAACATAAAACATCAAACCTGTGCTTGTATGTGCATAGTATCACTTATTGATCATAACTCAAGCCAGTAACTCTGAAGTGCACCATATTTTATATATATATATATATATATATATATATATATATATATATATATATATATATATATATATATATATATATATATGCTGTATATGTATATATATATATATATATGCTGTATATGCATATATGTTGGATGACACAGGTGTTAGGTTGGTAACTTATTCGCATATTTATGATAAGCACGGTATCTACAATATCTTTTTATTTAATATAAAATATTACAGTTACATTTATATAATGAATGTCTTGCAAACTTAAATGACATAATTTCTTTGTACGTGCAAAAAGGGTTTTTTTGGCATGGAAATGGTCACCTTAATCAAACTATAATCTATAATCATTTACATTTGTCCTGACAGTTTTATGACATGAAATTGACCAATCCTTTACCACACTTGAGACCTGGATGGCTAATAAAAGGAACAATGCAGAAGAGTTCATTTCATATCCAGCTTTTTCATCCAATAGGACTGTAGGGGAAAGACTACATCTGCTCGGGCTGGGCTGAGTAAACACATTTTAGCAACAGAAGTGACACATTTAGAGAACAAATCCCACAAGGGTCGAAAATAACAGCAAAAGGTAAGAGCATTCAATGTTTTTCATTTTTGGAAAGTGCATTCTTGAGTTTGATTTGTTTTTCTGTTTTTGCCAATAAACTATGACATAATCTTCCATTTGTGGACGTTTTATGAATGGTACCTTAATGTACTAGTGGTTGCAGTAGCCAGTTTACAAGCAAAGAACATTTTTTTCTAAAAAAGGATCTTGAAGCACATTCTTACTCCTTTTAGTAGATGCATTGACCTATTATATCAATGTACAGAAGATAATGTTGTTACAAAGGAACGATTTGTCTGTCTTTTATCAGTTAAAGAAAGTAGCAAAACAATAAAAGATAAAAAAGATAATAAAGTTTTTATATTTTATTATTATTATTATTATTTGTTTTTTATTTCTTTTTTTATCTCTTACATTTAGCTGTCATGGCCATAGCTCAAACATTATGTGTACACCCTAGTTGAAAATTATAGTGACAGCATTTATGCACAGGTGTTACAAAACAATTCATTAATGATTCAATTATTTTTTACTGATGTCAGCCTTTCTATTTATGCAGGTTTGGACATGTGGTTGCCTTTGCTGCTAGTAGCTTCAGTAGTCACTCAGGCTACTGCATCTCGAGCCCGAGAATGGGCTCATCATGGGGCCTCCATGTTTGCCGATCTCTCCCCTCAAGAAATGACTGCAGTGAGATCCTATCTTCACTCTTGCAGTGAGCTGGGCCTTACTTCAGCACGAGGCAAATCCCTCAAAAAGAACAGCATCCTCCTTATAGAGCTACATGTTCCTCGAAAGCATGAGGCCCTCCGAGCACTGGACAGGGGACAGGCAAAACCACCACGTCAGGCTCGTGTGGTGGTACAATTTGCCAACCAGGCCAAGCCTAATATAACCGAATACATTGTTAGTCCTTTGCCTTTTCCAAATTCCTATCAGCACAAGACTTTCAAAGGTGAACGACAGATCAACTTTGAGTCACGGCCAATCACATCTGTAGAATACGGGCATGTAGAAGGCATCTTGGACAAAGTTGCAAAGAAAGTAAACAAAATTCTGTATGAGAGCACGGGTTTTACATTAGGAAATTGCACCGATCGATGCTTAACCTTCTCAGATATAGCACCTCGTGGACTGGAACTAGGAGAGAGACGATCATGGCTCATGCTGCAGAAATTTGTAGAGGGGTATTTCATTCATCCTGTGGGTTTTGAGATTCTAATCAACCACAAAGACCTGGATCCAGAGAAATGGACTGTGGAAAAAGTGTGGTACAATGAACAATACTTTGACAGCCTAGATGAGCTGGTGGAGAAATATGAGAAGGGAATGGTCTCTAAACTCAAGCTGCCTGAGCATGATGAAAATGATCTATTTTCCACCTACATCCCTCGCGGTCATAGCAACACACGCACAAATATCCATGGACCAAAGCTTGTGGAGCCTCAAGGCACTAGATACCAAGTAGATAAAAACTTTGTGGAATATGCTGGATGGTCTTTTGCTTACCGTGTCCGCTCATCTGCTGGCCTGCAGATCTTTGACCTGCGTTTCAATGGTGAGAGAATTGCCTATGAGATCAGCCTGCAAGAAGCTATTGCCTTCTACTCTGGAGACACACCAGCTGCAATGCAGACAAAATACATTGATGCTGGCTGGGCCATGGGAACCTCTGATTTTGAGCTTGCACCTGGTATTGACTGTCCTGAAATTGCCACTTTTGTAGACATGTACCATTTCTATGACACAGACAAACCTGTGAGGTATAAGAATGCACTATGCATTTTTGAGATGACAACAGGCATGCCTCTTAGGAGACACTTCAATAGCAACTTCCAAGGAGGCTACAATTTCTTTGGGGGTCTTGAAAACCATGTTCTTGTGATAAGAACCACATCCACCGTTTACAACTATGACTACATCTGGGACTTCCTGTTCTACCAGAATGGAGTAATGGAATCTCGAGTCAGTGCCACAGGGTACATTCATGCTACATACTTTACAGAAAATGGACTGAACTATGGAACCAGGGTTTACAACTATGTTCTTGGAAATCTGCACACACATCTTGTTCATTACAAAGTGGATCTGGACATTGCAGGTGAGCTGAAGTAGATGCAAAGATGCAATCTCAGATTTATTAATGCACTTAAAATTGTTGACTTTACATGTGTTCATCAATACACACAAAACTGAAATATAGTTTTGAAAAGAGTGTCATTTTTCTAGTTTTTTGACCCAGTTTTCCTGACCTACTCCTTTGCTATTTTGTATTTGTCCTAATTTCAACTAATTAGTAAGATCAACTTTAAAATGAAGATAGGAAAGAAATCCTATGATGCTACACAGAAAAACTGGTTTATGTCTTTCCTCTCCTGCTTAGGCCGAGACAACAGCTTTGAGTCCATAGATCTAAAATATGTCAACTTCACCAACCCCTGGAGTTCCCAACACACCATCAAACAATCCACCATCTCCAGGACACAACATGAAACAGAGCGTAGTGCTGCCTTCCGCTTTGGAAAAAAGTTCCCTCGTTATTTACACTTCTACAACCCCAACCAGAAGAACAAGTGGGGGCACCAGAGGGGCTACCGTATTCAGTTCAACTCACATGCCTACAGTGTATTGCCCCGGGGCTGGAGAGAGGAGAATGGTATTCCATGGTCAAGGTATCATTGCTACACAAGCACCTGCATGCAAGATGAACAAATTCCCTAGAATTTGAAGAAACTGCAAACTTTTTCAAGGAAAATGTTATTAAAATATTAGTATATTAGAATGCACTTTTTGAAAATTGTTAGATGTTCTACAGCTGCAAGTAATTGGTCAATAAGTTAATTATCTAATAATAATCTGAGACAGTGAGTAAACTTTTTTCTGATATTATAGATATCCTTTGGCTGTAACAAGACATAAGGACAATGAGCCCACAAGCAGTACCATCTATACCCAAAATAATCCATGGGAACCCATCGTTTCATTTGAGGACTACATCCGCAACAACGAAAACATTGTGAATCAGGTATTATATCATCATACCTGTGATAACCATAAAAGTTTTTGTGCTCATAAAAAGCAAGCAATGAAACATGTGTCACTTGTATGCCCCCTTTGCAGGATTTGGTTGCCTGGGTTACTGTGGGTTTCTTACACATTCCTCATTCTGAAGACATTCCCAATACAGCAACTCCAGGAAACTCCGTTGGCTTCTTCCTTCGACCATTCAATTTCTTCAATGAGGACCCATCACTATCTTCCTTCAACACGGTCATTGTGCGACCAGATAAAGAGGGTAAACCAAAAGTTCAGAGGTGGACGCCGGAAATTGTAGGTCACTGTGTCTCAGACAAGCCTTTCTTCTACAATGGCACATATGCTGGAGTCTAGAATGGTGTATAAAATATTATATTAGCATTGTTCTTAAAGCCTAAGGTAAATTGCATGAAGAGTTGTACACCATTTTCTGACATGCATGAAAAAAATAATCATACTTAACTATATAGACAGTAACTATATGTGTAAATATAAATGGATGCAGGTTTGACACAAACGTAATGTCATTAACCATATATAAAATTTGTAGGTATTGAAAACACTTTCAAAGTTTATCTTTTAAACTATATCAAATGTTTCTTGTGTCCATTTCTGGCTGTCTTTTTATTTTCAAAGATATACAAATAAAACTGCTGGGACACCAGCATATAAATCATTTTTAAGTGGCCGTTTTATTCATTTTGGATGTTATGCCAAGGCAAAAATCTTAAAAATATCTTACACTGATAAAAGGGTGCGTCTCCATGGTCTGGATTAATTTAACAAGAACATCCAGGAAGCAGGATGCTCCATCCGCCAGCTTATGTGTCTCAGCAGTCCTGAGTAGCTGGAGTTAAGTCAAAGAAAAGGGTTCTTAGGCAAACTATCCTGATCCCTCTTAGTAAACACTCTCATACTACAGCACTTACCTGCAGGGTTACCCAGGGAAACCTATAAATGGAAAGAAAGAGGAGCTTTTTTTTCTTGTTTGAATTTTATTTCACTATAATGATACAATACAATTCAATAAAAAACACAAAAGAGGTTAATGTTTTAATATGAGCATTAATCATATGAATTTATAACAGCATCCTATGACATTCACTTTGCCTAACAATAATAAAAAATAATTAAAATAATAATAATAATAATAATAATACTCTATATTTGTACAACACTTTTCATTTTAAGTTCAAAATCTCCACATGTAAAATATAAATGCTTTTTTCATCTATAAGAATTACTATAAATCATGAAAACTATATTTAACAAACAAATAAACACATGTGGCATCCTGTAGAATTGTCTCTCACTGGATGTTTTTTGTTTTTTGCACTATTCTGTGTAAACTCTAGAGATAAAGGTGTGTGAAAATCCCTGGAGATTTTCTGAAATTCCCATCTGGTGCCAACATGGTCAAAATGCCACGGTCAAAGTCACAGACGTCACATTTCTTCCCCATTCTGGTGTTTGACTAACCGAAGCTTTTGACATGATTTTATGCATTGCACTGCTGCCACGTGATTAGCTGATTGGCTAAATGCATAAATGTGCAGGTTTACAGGTTTTCCTATTAAAGTGGCAAGTGAGTCTGTTTTAAATTTGCATATAAAAACAGATCATTCATCATTCTCATTAAAGATTTGTTGTTCTCTGAAACACTACTCCAGAGTTAATAGGAAATTTGGAAAGAAAATTCTACTTGCTGAGCTGTGAGGATTAAAATGAGACCTGTCTTAGCTGAGCTACGTGCTCTGTGTAAAACTATGTGTTTCATTTTTCAAGAGCTAAACCATTCAGAGCTTTAAATGTCACAGGGAATTTTTATTTACATGGAAACTAATAGGCAACCAGTATAGCATATGGAACACTGAAATAATGTGCTCTGAGTGTTTTTTCCTAGTAAGGATGCAAGCTGCTGCATTTTAAACAAACTGAAGCTTCCTTCTAGAGGCATCAGAGCAGCGAGTCATGGCAGGAAACGATGGTAAAGAAAAGTAGCTACAACAGTATGGAGAGCTTACATTCCTAAACATTTCTCTAGCAACAAGGACTCATACATCACCATACTTCAGACATCACAAAACAATGTTTGACGTATACAGTAGAGTAGCTCTCTCTCGCTCTCTCTCTCTCTCTCTCTCTCTTTCTATCTCTCTCTCTCTCTCTGTAAAGTCCAGTTTTGGATTGTATTTCATTCTCAGTGTTTAAACTGGTGTTTAGCTGGATTATTGACTTGAGACTGTGATACAGTCTTACATAAAAGTATCTTGCATACTATAGGACAATTCAACTAATACAATACAATTTTATTAGAATTAATTAGAATTTTCTGAGATATTTATAATAATTTCAGACTTGAAATTGTCTTGTTGTCAAGACAATTTTGCTTACTGTAACAGAAGCATTTATTTCTTAAAGAAGCAAAAAAAATTAGGCCAACAGAATAGAAAAATTTTAAGCTTAAAATGAGCAGACATTGTTTAAAAATTATTTTTAAAAATTCTTATATTTGTTATATAATAACAAATAAGTCTAAATAAGAACATTATCAAATATATGTCTTATATTTTATAATAATCTCACAATGAAAAATTTTGTTGCTCAAAATATCTTCTCCTGCTAAGACAAAATATTTTGCAGTGAGTCTCCAAGTCAATTAGTTCATTCATTCATTGTCTACCGCTTATCCGAACTATTCTCGGGTCAGGGGGAGCCTGTGCCGATCTCAGGCGTCATTGGGCATCAAGGCAGGATACACCCTGGACAGAGTGCCAACCCATCGCAGGGCACACACACACACACACACACACACACACACACACACGCACACGCACACGCAATCACGCAATCCAGACAATTTAGAGATGCCAATCAACCTACCATGCATGTCTTTGGAGTGGGGGAGGAAACCCCCAAGGCACAGGGAGAACATGCAAACTCCACACACACGGGGGAGGCAGGAATCAAACCCCCAACCCTGGAGGTGTGAGGCAAACATGCTAACCACTAAGCCACCGTGCACCCCTCCATGTCAATTAATTCCAAGTTAAATTAATAGTTGTTGTTTTTTTTTTAATCTGGGTTTTATCAATTTAATTGTAGTAATTGTAGTAATAGTTTCTTCCTTGGCCAGAGGTGTCTGTTTTGATTCATTTTGGTTTATCCAGGAAAGATTCCAAACATTAATGTTCAGTTAGCAAAAAGTCCCAGCTTATCATCAGTGTTGGCTTTAGACCCCTATCCACAATGAGTGAATCACTCTACTATCAACACTCCCTCTCTTTGACCAAGTAAGTCTAATATTTTCACTTATGCAGGAATGAGAACTACCCTGTGATATTCTATCCCAGATGTGCACGGTCACTTTTACCTGAGAAAATTAACGTGTTAACATCTGACATGATGAACATCAAAAAATATGGACATATGGATATAGATAAGTTCTGCTTAGAGGGAAAACAAGCATTTCTATCCAAGTCCCTCTGGAGATATTCATTTATACGCCCCTTAAAAGAATAACAGGTGCTGAATATTATAACCCTCTAATCATGACAGTCACTATATTTCAAATACTGCATATGGTTGTTAAATATTTCAACCTAGAACTATAACTTCCATGGTACTAGCTATTAGGATATGCATCTGCTAAAGCCGTTGCTATGTTTTGTGCTCGGACGACTTTTTTATACAGTTTAACACTACAATAAATTCCTGTACATTGTTTTACTTGGAGTTCCTAACACTTGACAGGCTCTATAAAACTATTTTATTGTTTCTGGTAGATCTTTAAGTGAACGCAGCTTCCTTCAAGGTTGTTAACGTGATCTTATGTGATGGCTGAACTCTGTTGTAGTTTAACTATTGCTATAAATACGATATAACTTCCTGTAACTTTGTGACACTTTTGGCTCATTTTTCGTCAACTCTTTATTGCATCATTGATTTCTTAGAATACCCAAATCCACCACTTCTTAGATCCCTAGTGTAACTACCACAAAGCACAAAAGTTTGTGCTAACTAGAATAACACTCCAAAAGATTACAACACTCAGCTTACTTTCTCACATGAAAACTATGCTTATCTCTGTCTTATTCTAAATTCAATTCAAATGAGTTTTTCTAAGCTTTAAAGTTCTTCATGGTTTCAGTGAAAATGGTATGAAAATAAAAAAAGAGATATAAACACTTGAATTTAAAACCATTAAGTCAGAATTCTTAATAATAAAATTCAATCAATATTGAATTCGAAACACTGGAATACATTATATGGCCAAAAGTATGTGGACACCTGACCATCACACTTTTATGTTGCTTGTTGAAAATCCAATTCCAGATTTAGTCCTCCTTTGCTGTTACAATAAACTCTCCTCTTCTGGGAAGGCTTTCCACTAGATTTTGGCACATTTGTGTTCATTCAGCCACCAGATCTTTAGTGAGGTCAGGCACTGATGTCAGGTGAGGAGTTCTTCCACACCAACCATGGCAACCCATGTTTTCATGGGCTTTGCTTTTTGCATAGAGGCATTGTCATGCTGGAACAAGATTGCTAACAAGTTTGTAATGCTACAGCATATAAAGACATTCTGTAGAATTTGTGTGCTTTCAGCTTTGTCTCCACAGTGTGTAGAAGAACCACATATAGTTGTGATGGTCTAGTGTCACCAAACCTTTGGCCATATGTGTGTTTTACTTTGAAAACCACTTGAAAACACACCTGTATTTATTTCTTTTGAATTAACATCATTGAAATTAAAAGTTTTTTTTATATTTAGAAATTCACATTCCATGATTCCAAGTTTTCAGATGTGTGGGAACTGTAGACACAACCAGTCAAATATGGTTTGCAAAATTCAATTTGAAAAAATATATATTGTGCTAACCAGGCATGTGTAATATATACTGTGTACAACTATATACATATTGGCTAGATATTTATTTCATTTCAGGATCTCTGGCTTGCCTGGATGCTGACCATTTTTCCCTCAGAATGAATTTTGCAGGTTTGGAATCTCTCCATCCTCATTATCTAATAGTCAGGTATAGATATAAATACTATTTTTATATAATAACTTTTTATATACCATTTATTTTTATGTGTTATCATGTTAAAATGCTATATTTGACCATAATAGAGGCTTATTACAGTGCTGTTTTCAGATTGTTTGTTTCTGTCATTTTACTTCTTTATTGGGAATTTTTTTAAATTTATTTACTGGTTGCTTGCTACTCAAACAGTTATACAGCAATGTAAATAACATTTTATATACGTGTATCAATGTATTTTATGAAAATATTTTATGAATATATTTTATGAATCGTATTTTCTGCATTCAGTTTCAAGCATGTGCAGTACTCACAGATGTTCCATCTCTCAACTGCGAGAATATCACCACCATCAACATAATGACAGCTTAAAATCTTTCCCTTGGTCCTTTCCTACATTTCTCCACATTCTCACATTCTCACCTCATTCGTCATTGTGTGATTCACCTTGGTCACCACTTGAGCAAAGGGCAGATTACAGTGAAATGCCTGTCTTTCGAACATCAACTGGCCAGAAGCAGTTCCAATTTAAGAAACTGCACAAGACTAATGTTATAAAGAGCGCTAAAATACACACTGATTCACATGTTTCACAAACTCCCTTTTGGAAAGAGATAATACTCCTTCTGAATGAGTCACAGGTGCTATTTGTAAAAGTCAGCTGTTTTCCCTCCTCAAGGCAATGTATCTGAGCAAGACTAACTGAAAATGACCCATACTCAGCTAAATGGTATTCAGTATTAATTCTATTGCAAGAATTTGGAATCACTGTATAAGCTTCTATCTGCTTGTTCATTCAACTATTTTATTAGCCAATCATCGCTGATCTCCAGAGTTTTTCATCCACAACAGTCTCTAAAGCTCATCAATGCTCAACCATCATCATAATATAATATCCTGCAACCTCAAGACTCTGGATCCTCTCAAGTTTTCTTCCTCATATCGATTCAGAGATTTTTTCCTTGCACATTTTGCCTCAGGTTTGCTCATTAGTGATAAATATAAATTGAATTTTAAGTTTGTAATTTCTATTTTAAATCTTTATATTTCTGTAAAGGCAATGTCCATATATAAATAAAACTGAATTGAATAGGATCTATATATCCCTTTAAGATGTTTCATAACCTAGCTATAAATCATGAGGGATTTTCTTTAGAACTTCCATTGAAGCCCCTTGTATTAGAGGCAAGATAAAATTCAGACGCAAGACTAAATTATTGAACAATCCTGCAGCCTAGTGCTCACAGTACAGCATTACACAATATTAAAGGCTTTTGAGATCACCTAAATTTGCCAGATCATATATAGTTATACATTATAGATTTATTTAGTTAATGTTGTGTGAAATTATAATCAGGTACTTGGAGAGTAGTCAGCAATGTCAGAATTTTTTAAAAATCATACAGCAGATTAAAAATAATTTAAGAAAGTGAGTATAATGGGGAAATTCTGTCATGATTTATAATATGCTCCAGTATCTGATGGATTTCACAGAGTTGAGGTATCATTTCAGGGTTTCATTTTTATAATAAGATAGATATGAAAATTCTTTATTGTTTTAATGTGGATTATTTAGAGGTATTTCTGCTAATGCTTAAAAGGAGTCATGTAAATGTACTATATTCTAAATGAGTGACCTTTAATAACATCAAAATTAATCCCCATGTAACTCTGAAGGGGATATTAAAATCTGTTAACATTGTACTGATTATTGTATTTAGTAGGGGTTTTTTTTATCTTTCCTGGAACAGTCTAAGTACTTAGGTCAAAGCACGTTATTATCCTAAGTGCACAGGAAACAATTGTGAAACACAGCACCTTTAATGCTCAGACAATGACTAATAATAGTGATAGCACAATAGACATTGCTATCTGCTCGCCACATGACACCGAACAAATCTACCTAGATAATAAACAAATGCACACTTTTGGCTGCTAATGTTAGTACTTTGCAAATTCTCCACAAATATATGTGTAACTGGAGACCTTGCAAGAAATGTGAAACTGCCTGTTTTTCCATAAAGCAACAGTGTTCTTTGCTTTACCTTAAGTTCACTTAGGGTCAGAACAACAACACAATAATCGGAAAACTCCCCCAAATAATTAAAAAAAGAGTTTATAAATATGTACTGCGGCAATTTTTTACAATCATCTTCTAGAAATCTTCACACCACTGCCAGTTTTTTTGATTGCCTTCAATAGTTTCAGAATCATTTTCCTAAAAAATATTAATAATTTAATATCCTTATCTCTGGTCAACCAATCATACACCTGACCATAAAGATTTGAATGCTAACTTTTACAAAATGGTCACCAAATCCCTATATTGGTAGGAGAATGTTGGACATGGAGCTGCCTGGCAGGAGGCAAAGAGGAAGGCCAAAGAGGAGGTATATGGATGGAATTAATGAGGATATGAAGCTAGTGGGTGCAAGTGTTGAGGATGCAGAAGATAGGGATAGGTGGAGAGAGATGATTCGCTGTGGCGACTCCTGAAGAGAAAAGCCGAAAGAAGAAGAAGTCACCAAATCCCAAAGGTCATTTGTTCCTTAAGGTGGCTGCTAGCTGATAGATATTTTCAGTATGAAACAGGACTCTCTTATCTCTCCTACAGACCAATGAATTTAGTCCAGTTCATCCTGATCATAAATGAGGAGCCCATTTTCTCTACACTTGACCTGTATAATGACTATGAAAGAAAGTGCAGTTACAGTTTACAGGATGTTTTATGCTTACTGTTTATCCGTGCATCCACCTTAGTTTCTTAGAAGCATGATGTTTCAAGGACAAGTAATTGTAGGATGTATATGGAATTATTATTGTAATCAGTAGATAAATTGATTAGATTTTAGAATAGGTCAAGGTCACAGCAAGGTCAAATGTCTGAAATAGTGCCTTCAAAAGCCATCTTTTTGTTTCAAGAATTTTCTAACGGTATATCAAGCTTACAAATGAATCCTAGATGACTAGGATGTCTCAGTTGAAATCAAGTTCTATGTTTTGGTAATTTAACTAGATTGTGAATTGTAGAGTGTAAATGTGGAATTATCAAGGCTACTGTTCCCACTCTAATTGGCCTACAAATATGGAATTATAAACAGACAATAAGTAAATACTATAGGTCACCGTAGAAGTGGAATCTGTAACCTAGACAATATTTAGGTTTGACCTATACTAGTTCTGCGACTAGCCAAGTCAAAGTGAGTCTGTCCTTTTTTTTCTTATCACACAACCCCAGGTCGTGTTGCCAGTTCTGTTAGTCATGTGAAACATTTCATTGTGCTTTGTCATTCCCTCAAAATAACCAAGAACAGCTGTTACAAAGCCCAGGAGGCATGCCACTTAATGTCAGCCATGAGCACCATTTGGAAAAAAAACCCCAATCACATTATATCCGATGAATTCTGTCTGATCAACACCTCTGAACCAAGCATATGTTTAAGAGGCTAAGTGCCAAATACATACCTACCGCTACTAAATTATCAAGGCTCAAATTATCAAGCTTCTTCCCTGGTCTGGCATCTACATGGGTGGAATGAACCTGTTTTGACTGTCTATGAATGAAGTACTAGCTGTCCTAAAATGATGACTAAAGACCAGCCTATTCGTGAAGTACTCAATTTAGAACTTTGTTATTTAAAAAGTCTTGTGTTTTTTATACTAAGCTAACCTCCCCAACAGGGTTTAAGACTGATAATACTCTTGACGTGACCCAACCTTGTCATCCAGTCAGATGTATGTACTAAGGATGTTTGTACTGAGACACCAATATGAGCCATAACTTTCCCACTTTTGAACTAATATAGATGCAATTCTGCTTTTCACACTTTTGTATTGAAAGGATTGAGTAATGACAGTGAATCCTTCAGTATTAATTTATTTATAAATGTTTCACCTAAAATTGAAGGAGACAAAAAGGGGGACCTTTTTCTAAGGTTAAAATTAAGACAGAGAAAGTCCAAGCTTGGCATGAGCATCGTTTGTGAACACCCAATCTCCTCATCATGAGAGAATCAAGATATTTCAATGTGAATCCATTTAAAATGTTAATTTTAGGAAAATATCATTGTATTAAAACTAGTAGATAATAAATAAGTAGATCTGAGTATTTTGCACACATTTCATGTGCATGTTACTACATCTAAAGATAAAATAATTCAGGATTCAATATTCTTTTATTGTCACTATACTGAGTACAGCGAAATTAGAGCAGTCTTTGCAGTGCAATTCTCATATAATGTCTTGCAAATTATACATCCATTTTACAAATAAAATAATACAAATTAAATAAACTGTAGTCAAGGCAATAGTGATAAATAAGTTGATTATTGTAATAAAGTATACGGTACAAATAAGTATGTAAATACTATTTATATAGATATAAATAAGTTATTGCACAACAGTTTAACATAGGGATTTGCATATAATAAAAGGGTATTAAAGTGTCACAGGATGTAAGCATGTCAAATATGTAGAATATAAAGTGCAGCAGAATGTAAACATAATGTGTATGTGAATAGACACATACTGAGGTATATAGAGAGTGCAAATTAATAAGTTTAATTAATAAGCATTATTAAGCAATTAATAAGCATTTAGCTCCCGTATGGTGCTGGGGTAGAAGCTTTTCTTAAGTCTATTGGTTTGTGAAGTGATGGACCTGAACCGTTTGCCAGAGGGCAGCAGTTGAAATAAGTGATGTCCAGGGTGAGAAGGGTCCTTTAGGCCCTTCTGAGGCAGCATGCTGTGTTAAAGCGTGCTGTGTAAAAATATTGGTAATTACTCACACAACCATTCACACACCATGGGCAATTTTTTAAAAGTATTGACAAACACAACTTGCTTAAGCCAACAACACACACACAATTACAATCTTTCATGTCTTTATAGAACACCTCCCATTAAACATTCACAGTGCTGTGGAAAAAGTTAGTGAACACTTTTAATAGCTAGTTGATCCTTCTTTGGCAGCAATAAACTCAACAATGCCTTTCTTGTAGCTTTGAATTAGACCTGCACAACATCCAGTAGTAATTTTAGACCTTTTTCTTACAGAATTTCTTCAGCTCAGCTATAATCATAGGGTGTCTGATGTGAACAGCTCCCTTCAAGTCATTCCACAGCATCTCTGTGGGGTTATGGTCTGGGCTTTGACTGGGCCACTCCAAAAGGCGGATATTCTTCTTTTTTTTTAAAACCATTCTGTAATGGATTTACTTACTTTGATGCTTAACATTGTCCCGCTGCATTACCCAGATTCTACTGAGCTTCAGCTGCCACACAGCTACCCTGATAAATCTGGATTTAAGAACTTCAGTAACAAACATAACACACAAACTATTGTATTTTTCTTGTACATTTGATAATATCATTAAAATATACATAATGGATATTGGTTGGAAAAAGTATGTGAAACCTTAAGCTAATTGGAGACGGAGATAATGAAGTGAAAAATGAATTCCCAGGTTTATCAAGATATCCCACAGGATATTAAGACAGATTCATATATAAATGCAGGAAATTCCAAATAGTTTACATACTTTTTCTTGCCACTGGATATTAAGTATATGTTATATGACATGATTGTGTATCAAAAGTAACCTATACATCTTTCTAAATATATATTTGTAAGCCTGTAGTACACCATGAATGAACATGACACATTATTAACTTAGCAGATTAACATTCTGAGACCTTGTTAAGAGGATACGGATATAAGACCACTCTGAAGTATTTGTCTGAGGAAAAAAGCTGGGAGACAGGAGTCATATGCAGACGTCTGCCTTTTATTCCCATTTGATCTCATAGAGGTAATAAGGATATCTCTTTTTAGATTTTTTTTTCCTGTGAGAATTTATAGAAGACAGCATAATAAGTTAAAGAAATAACATTAGGTAGATAAGGTTTCAATAAGCTTTTAGTAGTTATTTTTATATCATTATTTCCATCCAGGTCATACATGCAGTAGCCAGTGGGGATAACGAGATCACCAGCCAGCACTCATCAGGCAGCCATTCCCATTTCTGCCTGTTTCCTCATTGTCAGGTTGTTGTTTTTGTCCCATTTACTTCCCCCTTTATCTTAACAACCTTTTTGCTTCTGTGCAGTGAACAGATATGCTGAAATCACCTTTTAGAGAACTGGAGTGTTAAGGAACAAAAGCTTGCACACCATGTTGAAATAGTTCCACTGGAGAGGAAATGATTTGCACCCTCAGATCTAGCCATTTTCATAACACAGTGACAAAGTAATGTACACGAAGAGTCTAGAAGCCTTTTCAAGGGATGAGTGAGTGTGGCTTTGCCGACAGTCAACCACATTTATAATACACAGGGAGAATTATGTGGAGAGGCATATCAACAAATCAAACAAAATTATTCATATTTTAAAGTAATCATAAAAGACTGTACTATAAAGGTGGTGCTGAATATTAGATTATTTTAAAGCTTTAATTCAGAACTAAAACAGTAGTTGATACTACATAACAAAACCTTAAAACAGCATGTTACTAATAAAAAAAACCTTTTAGATTATAACTTAGAGTAAAAATCGTACTATCTACTTGTTTATACAAATTAAATCTCTCTTATCTTAACATTTAAGACAGCCATGCAAAACTAAGCCATTTTATCCCCCGCTGTGTGGTCAAATATATAAAATATACATAAAGCTATGTCTCTCATGGTTTATTACTATTCATGCTTATCTGCACCTGGATTTAGATGATTATGGGTGATGACTGTATCTAAAAAAGCCATAGAATTGTGGTGTGTTTTTTTCTTGCACTACTCTCTATTATGGTTTTAGCTGATAGTATTTTTAGACCCTGACCTATTTGTAATAGCATGAGGATGGTTATAATGGAGACCACAAATCAGTTTTTTAAGCTTCGGATAAGGATGTCTGTCAAATGCTGTAAATGAAATCTAATATCCTAAATAGACTTGTTGCTGAATTTGTAGCTTTGTAATTCTAAAATTTCCTGTTTTCAGTTTGGTGACAGTGTTGGAATTCCAACATTGTACTCTTTAAAACAATCTGTTGGCAACTTAACTTTTTTTTTTACCTTTGCAGATATTTTTACACTTGGAACAAATGTTTGCTGAGTTACTATATTGATCACACTATTTGGGGTTGAAGCCATAGTGGGCAAGGATGCACTATTAATAGCAAAGGCAGCTAACAAAAGAATAGATTTATGGGCAGTTAAGCCAGTCAGTGCAGTCCTGAAAGCCATGAAAACACTGATACCAGTCCAAAAACACTATTTTTCCCTTATTGAAAATTCTGAACTGGCCTATCAGCTATCTATTACCTTTAAGTATTCAGGAAAGTGAAATATGGAATTTGTGCATTACAGGAATATAGAAAGGCTTGAGTCGTCTGGTGATCTGGTGTCATAATGAATTAATAATTTAGCTGAATTAATATTGAAAGACGTGAGGTAAAATATGATCCAAGCATACAGTATAGCCAAGTAGTTTTGTTATAGAATCGGCTTCATTATAGAATTGAATTTACATTGTAACCAACACTTTTAATTACATTTTACATTTTAAAAATGGATAATGGCAGAACAGAACATATATCCTTGTGACAATAAAGAACCCTGGAAAATACTGAGGGGAAGACCATGAAATGGACAGTTGAAGGTCGGTGGTTAAGATGATGGACTACTGACCAGGTGATGAGTTGAAATCGCAAGAACTGCCAATCTGTCACTGCTGGACCCTTAATCCTCAAGTACTCAGTTGTATAAATGAGATAAATGTAAAACGTTAAATAAGCGTGTCTGCTTAATACTCTAAATGTACCATAAATTAATACATTAGATGCATTACTTAAGATGAGAATTATACTGCAAAGTGTTAAGCACACCTTAATTGTGTTTCTGGAAACAATACAACAATACTATATTGTTGTAAAAGTATCTGAAGTATATCTCAGTAGTATTTCAGTTGAAGGTGTAAATTATGCTGCAATTCTGATGTTAGTCACAGTATCAGGGATCTGATAAATGTAAACATCCTGTTTAAGAGACTCAGAGCTCTCATCAAAAGACATGAACTTATGAGTGCAGAGACAGCCACAAACACTCCTACATTTAAATTTGCTACCATGAATTCAGAAAACCACAATCCCAACCAGAGACGTAATACCCATTCAAATTAAGGTGGTACATCCCTTTTGTTTATTTTATTTCATGACAATTTATCTTAAATGTATATTTCTGAGCAATCTGTTCATCTTTAACTTTCACATAAAAAGTTGCAAACAAGATGTCAGTTAATTGCTAAGGGCTATTTAATGATTTATTTCCCTTGCTAGTTTGTCTCACGAAGAAGGACCAAGACATGTATGATACATCTTCAAATACAGCACACTAAGTATTATTTTTATGTCAGAGTTCCTTTAAGCCTTAAATCCTTTAAGTGGGATGTGGTAGCTTAGTGGTTAAGGCATTGTACTACTGATCGGAAGGTTGTGTGATCGAATCCCAGGTCCGCCAAGCTGCAACTACTGGGCCCCTGAGCAAGGCCCTTAACCCCAAAAATGCTCAGTTGTATAAAAAATGCTAAATGCGTCTGCTAAATGCCAGAAATGTAAATGTAAATGTTTAAGCCAGGGGTGCCCAATCATATCCACAAAGGGGGTGCAGGCTTTCATTCCAACCAAGCACAAGCCACACCTGAGTCTAGTGTTAGCCAAGATCAGTTGATTAAACAAGTGGATCAGTTGATTAAATCAGGTGTGGCTCCTGCTTGATTGGAATGAAAACCTGTACCCACACCCCTTTGTGGATAAGATTGGACACACCTGCTTTAAGCTGTCTGGTATTAGGCATCTGCTGTTCAGATGGAAAACTATTTTAATAACTGACTATATCAATACATTTTTTTCATGTGTTTAATCAACTTTGCTTCAATATGCATCATTATGATAGATAGATAGATAGATAGATAGATAGATAGATAGATAGATAGATAGATAGATAGATAGATAGATAGATAGATAGATATTGAAAATAAGGGTTCATATATGTAAATTAAGGAGTATTGTTTAATTTAATACAATAAATATATAAACTGCTACTACTACTACTACTACTACTAATAATAATAATAATATTCACAAAATGGGGACATTTTCTTTATATGCCATATTATTTGCAAAATATAGTTTAAGGTTACCCGAATATTACATTAAATATAAGGAATGAAAGTTTCTTGACTTTGCTTGTAACTGAAACATCTCCAGAAGGCGCTTTGTTTTTGGACGGTGACGTTCAGGCTCATCCCTGACTGACAAGCATGCTCGACCAATCAGCGCTCGGCCACGCCCACCGCGGCATGGATTGACAGGGGTGCATGGAGGTTGCCGCTCTTGTACATTGTGTTATGAGCGCACTTGTACACTACACACACCGCCGACTATGAGCTACACACCGAGCGCCATCTGACCTGTGAAACTTGCTCAGCCGTGAGATTGAGGCGGACAAACATGACGGAAAGGTTCGTGGTTCTCCCGGTGGCTCAGTGCGGTGACATCGAGGAGCAGGAGCTTAATCATCACGATAATAACCAGGAGCTCTTACCTGTGTTTGGAGGTGAGGGAGATTTAGATGAGCCTGAGGCTGTTCCTATCCTCCAGTACAACAGAGAACCTAACAAATACGGTGAGTGGCTTGCTTTGCTTTGCTTTGCTTTGCTTTGCTTTTACACACGCGATCGCTTGAGTGAACTGTAGGACAAATCTGTAGGTGAGGAATTACACCGGCTTTAAAACGATCACACCGCACTGCATGTTTATCTGAGCCCAGTGTATAAGAGATATGTGTTGTAAGGCAGGCTCACACCTCTACTCCAAAGATAAAATAAATAAGATGACTTTCCCATCATTTCTCATTCATTCACGTGTCCTTGAACAACTGCAGGTAGTATTCCTATTGATATAAATATGTCATGTTATCATATTACTACAGGCACCTCGGTCCTCTTTCCTCTGTGCTTGTGGTTGGAAAAACTTCCAGTCGATTGCACAGGTTGCTTTGAATAAAAATAATGAATATGGCTTACAGAATATGACACCAGACTCCTGTGACTTCATGGTTAAGAGCTCAGTTTCTCCAGCCAATTATGGCATATTCATAGCAGTTCTCAACATTCACTATAGTCTTAAATCTTCAATTTCACACCGTGTTTACATACAGCTTACACAAGATATTGGAGCACATTCATGGACAATTAGGAAAGTTGTATTTAGTGGAACACCACAAAGACACTAAACACATTATAAATGCCCTGCTTGATTATGCTGGATTACTTCTGCTGTTTAGCAAAGAAAACTAACCATTGTGTTTAGTGTCAAACACACACATCCCGGACCTGTGGAACCGAGCATCCAAAGGCCACCAGGAGAGCTGAAGCTGGGCGAGCTGATGCACGTTCCTCTATCCTGCTTCCTCTATAATTTCTTACCACTTATGTGTTCATATTGTGTGTGGATTTTTGTTGGATTAGTGTAAAACTGAAAAGGAGGAATAAAGTGGACAGAAAAGGTATACGTATTGAAGTCAGAACCTTAAGCGGAAAGGTAATTTATGCAAATCTGGGAAGTTCTGTAAATAACTTAAGAGGCTCAGTAGAGTTAAAATTAAATATTAGTTATTGTCTCTAGGCATGTTATATGTCTAGACAACATGTTGGATGTTGTAGAGTCCCATATACATTTTTTTGATCGCACATAACTTCACTTAAAGTAATACCATCCAGCAGTGTAAGTATATCTTCTGATCTTTGGATAGATGGTCTTTAATTCAGCTTTCAGGCTTAGCTGTGTCCATTATTAATAGTGACTCATCTAATTGGTGCTGGAAATCAAGTTGCCAGACTCTTAAAGCAGGCTTTTAGCCTTGTCTGTTAGTGTCAGGGGTGGATTCTGTTACCATTTTTCCAAGACACCATGCTCCTTTAACCAGGGTGAGTTTGTTAATTATGTCAGTGCATTACAATTAAAGTGATAAATTTATGGCATGTGTAATATAAGCTTAATGTTTGCTTCTGTGGAAGGAAAAAGGAGATGCTATGACTGGATGCGTTTTCATATTCAGGTAGTGGTTGAGTGCACAGTATGGGGTTACTGTCTCGCCACCTTTTCTGCATTTTTAGCTACGTTGGGACTTTTAAGGCTAATAGCAATTGGTTAAGCAATTCTGTCTTTCAGCAGCTCCCTCTGAGATCATTGATCACGTATCCGATTTGCCACAGATTTTGGCCTTTCCGGGTGCAACCCTACTCATTTTACCCAGGCTTGGGACCGGCACTGGGCCTGAAGCTTGGTTTATGCAATTAAGCCACTGAAAATATCTGATGTTTCAGTAGAAATACCTTATTTTCAGACTGATGTCTCCTTTGATAAGACTTTCATGATGCAGGATAAAGTTCAGAGTGAAGCAAAGTGAAAACAAAGGTGATACTAGATAAGAGAGCTAAAATCAAATATCTATTAATAGCTTGACTGTGAGAAGGAGATTATATTAAGAGAATGTTAAAAGGGTGTTATGAGAATAATGTGTGCATAGTTTATCTAATTTGAGTTTCACTTCCAAAGACATTTTAGGGGAAAAGGGATGAGTAAATAATCCACCTTGCTTATGTGCAATACACCCAAGACAGTAGTTCATTTCTGCCTTCGTCATTATGACGTGTTGTGTTTCAGATATGTCAATGCCATGAGTATGACATTGATATCAGCCCAAATCTAAGGGGTGTCTCAGTCTGTGTAATTCCCTGACATGACCCACTGACCATCGCATTTGTTAACAGCAAATAATCTGGCATGGATGGCAAAAACTAAACCTACTATTGATTTCTTTTTTTTTAAAGCCCTACTAGCCCATTTATATCATCAGCCACTGCGTAGGAATAACCAGGGCTGGACTTGATGCACACAGATTATACAAGCAGACATTTACAGCCCTGACCAGTTTCTGTTTTTATTTGATCATTTGTGCTATGTCATCACAGAAGACATTCCTATAGATAGAAGCTTTTATTTATTTATTTTATTTGTCACATATGCATTACAGCACAGTGAAATTCTTTCTTCACACATGTCAACTTTGGAGGTTGGGGTCAGAGCACAGGGTCAGCCATGATGCAGCACACCTGGAGCAGTGAGGCCCAATGGTGGCAGCTTGGCATGACTTGGACCCAACCGCTTGGCCCATCACTGCCCAAGATTACACCTTGACTGCGTTTTGCACATGTACATCTCCAGTGTGATTTAAATGTAGTTAATAAGTACACTCTCAATGAAGTTGCTTTCGGCTGCTCCCTGTCGGGGTCGCCACAGCGGACCAACTGGTCCACACAACTAATGTTTTACGCCAGATGCCCTTCCTGTTGCAACCCTCCCATTTTTCCGGGCTTGGGACCGGCACTGCATCCAATGGCTGGGGATCGAACCCGGACCTTCCGTATGATAGGCGAGAAACCTACCACTGAGCCACCAATGCCCAATAAGTACACTCTCAATACCTGTACAAAAAATAGTGACACATCATATTCGTCATGCTCAATATACCTAAACTTGTTGGTGAATGAGAAAAGCAATATGGGCTACGTGACCTACAGAAACAGATTTGATTGAGAGTAGCACAGTGTCTCTGCTGGTAGTTCGTCTTGTTAAGAGAAAAAGGCTGACTTGATTGAAGTGCACTCTTGTTTTATGTTCCACTCTGGTGTTGCTACGTGCCGAGATAAAAGTCTCTGCTAGAAATCAAGCCGTACTTTAGATGTCTGTATTTTTATGGGTTGTTATGTTCTAGGTAATTACACACTATTATATCAGTGCAGCTTTAAAACTCGTATCGGATTTGTTTTTCAGTTGCCTGCATTTACAGATGACAGCAGTCAATTGTTATTTGTTTAAAATTCTGTGTAGATAATCTTCATTTCATAAGCAAATGTGATCCATTTTAGGAAAAGATAAGATTCAAATTGGGATATATGCCAGACTTTTTAAACATAGACATAACAGCAAGACTCTGTATAAGTGATGATGTGTTTAGATGATTGTCTACAGATTGTTTTGGTCATCTTTTCAGATCTATAATTGAAATTTCATCTCAGTAATCAGAGGAGCCACAATGCCACTATCAATGTTATATTCACAGATATAACAAAAGTTGTAATATATATCAGCCTGGAAAACTCAGTCTCAAATTTATGGGTTAAGAGACTAGTGCACCACTGTGGTTTTACCAACCCATTATATCCAAATCAAGGGCATTCAAAGCAGCGGTGAGTCTTGAGAGCAGCAACTTCTCCAGAAACTCAAAAAAAACCAAAACAACTAAAGGCCTGTTCATTCTCACACTAGTCTTACTGTTCTTTATTACTGTTCTATATATGAACTTGATGTACACAGTTCAATTAGGCAAGGATTTATGTGTAACATGGTAACAAATGTTTTCCCACCAGTCCTTTATTAATCCCTGGTCTCAAGTACTGGCCTGTTTTTAACTAACTACAGTTATTGATCATAACTATACAGTACATGTCTGAGTACATGCTTGAATATTTTTATTGGCATTGATTTCAAACAAAAAATGTCCACAAAAAGAGCTTTGTTGGCATTTGAAACAGGATGGTTTGATTGGATGAAGCACAGGATGAGGCACTGAAGCTCATTATTCCGGGTCAGTGGGTCTCAGCCCTCTTTCTGGAGTATCCCTTCTGTGCATAATTTAGTGGTTTCCATACACATACACACTCATCCATACACGCACACAAACACTCACACGTGCACATGCATACACATACACACGCACAAGTTCATGCACATGCATGCACAGATGCACACACACACACACACACACACAGGATTGTCTTGTTATGCACATACATACACATGCACAGACACACACGTTTGTTTTACTATATGCACACATATACACAAATGCACAGACGCAATTGTTTTACTATACACACACATACACAATCATGCACACACACACACACATTTCTCTTGCTGTGTTTGTGAGGACCGTCTATTGACATAATTATTAATGCAGCTGATTAATGCTGTGCCTTCACCTAAATCAGTCCTACACTCAGATTACTTGGATCAGTTTTATGCAAGCATGGAAAACCAAACGCCAGAAAGACTCTCATCTTTCATCAAAGTTCACATTCATTTAAAAGCAAAATTTGTTCTTGGACAGTGCCGAAGTATCCGAGAAGTCAAACAAAGCCCTATCCCCAAACTCTCAGGAAGAGGTTTATGGTAGTGGCTTCACTGGATCTGATGACTTTCTCTGCAGCTGTAAGGGAGATGGGGGCTGTAGATATCAGGTGGCATCTCCCATCTTTAGTCTCTCTTGGCCAGGACATGAGAAACAGCTGACTCATGCATAATGGTTCATAACAGTGTCATTCCATACCAAATCATTAGGGCTTGACACAATGACTTTTAGAGAGCTGTCACATTAGAGGATCTAAGCGCTCGTTCAGAATGTGTTGTGAGAATGTTTACTCTTAATTACTGAGTTTGGGTCATATAATGAACTGTTCACCCCACACACACACACACACACACACACACACACACACACACACACACACACACACAGGGAAGCAATAAGATCAAACAATCATTGAGGTATATTATATGACTACACAATTAATCATATTTTAATTTTTATCTGGGGGGGCACGGTGGCTTGGTGGTTAGCACGTTTGCCTCACACCTTCAGGGTTGGGGGTTCGATTCCCGCCTCCACCATGTGTGCGGTGTTCTCCCCGTGCCTCGGGGTTTCTTCTGTGTACTCCAGTTTCCTCCCCCAGTCCAAAGACATGCATTGTAGGTTGATTGGCAACTCTAAATTGTCCGTAGTGTGTGTGTCTGTGTGTGTGTGTGCCCTGCGATGGGTTGGCACTCTGTCCAGGGTATTTCCTGCCTTGATGCCCAATGACGCCTGAGATAGGCACAGGCTCCCCGTGAGTAGATCGGATAAGTGGTAGACAATGAAGGAATGAATAATTTTTAGCTTTCTTTGTTAAAATTCCCATGAGATGTTTTTAAACTGGATATTGATAGACATTTTTTAGTTTCTCTAGTCTAGTATATTACAAACATATTTTTTTGTCTAACTGTGATTGGTTGTTAGAAGATTCATTTGGGTAGAGTCTTGTTTTGATTTTTGATTCAGTTATAAAATACAAAGTGAAAGAAAAGACAGGGCTTTTTGATGAGAAATTGCATTAGAACTGAAATATTATATTGTTGTTGTCCTTCAGCTTCTCCCTTTTCAGGGTCGCCACAGTTCATCATCCGACCCCCATATTTTTATAGTTTGCGCAAGGTTTGCCCTTCCTCATGTAATCCTCCCATTTTATCCAGGCTTGGGATTGGCACTAGAATTTAACCCCAGGTATCTGGGTTGGTTCCCTTCCCAGTAATTGAACCCAGGCTACAGCAGTGATCGCACAGGATCCTGCTGCATGTAACCATACATTTTTATAACTATGGTTTGTGTAGTTCGAAATAAAACTATTGAAATTAAACAATGAATAAAGTATAACTGCATGCTGGAGATTGTACTTTTGAATATAATGACTCGTGAATCAGTGGCTTGGGGTTTGATGAAATAACAGTGTCACCCTGGTGCTGCTGTCTGCAGGGAACATGATTGCCTACACTGAGCGGAGTGTTTCATTCACTGCTGTGGCCTTCTTGTTTTTTCTTCATTAAGCCTAATGATGAGTTTATTGCCCACAATGAATAGATTTACAATGATGCAGGCTCTAATAGCCTCTCAGGGATTATAAAAGCTGCTGTGATGATGCAGTGTAAAACCTCTGGACACTTTAAGGTAATCAATATTTCACCACACTTTGTTGAGTTGTGGGTTCTTTGTTGCTTTTTATTTTTTTGGTGTTTTCACTGAGTCACTGAATCTTGCACAGTGTTTGCTTATGAGGGTTTCAAAATTCAAAGCTAAACTGAGCTCCTATTTTCTGTTTATATCACATTTCAGCTTGCAGTGTCTAGTTACTCAAGCGTTTTGCAGAGCTGTGCACATCGACTGTCCCTCCGCCTTGTGTGTGTATGTGGGTGTGTGTATGGTGTGGGTTGGTGTGAGTGTGTGTATCTGTTCTCATAACAGGCTGAGTCATAGATCTCAGTGGCCATCAAATGTTGTAAATAAGTTGTAAATAACCACACCTACAATGGGGGCCAGTGGATTTTATTTAGTAACTGATTTCTGACTTAATGTTTTTGTAATATATTGTATAACAATAAATAATGTGTATAATATATTATTCATTCATTGTCTACCGGTTATCCGATATACTCTCGGGTCACCTGTGCCTATCTCAGGCGTTACTGGGCATCAAGGCAGGATACACCCTGGACGGAGTGCCAACCCATCACAGGGTACACACACACACTCTCATTCACTCACGCAATCACACACTACGGACAATTTAGAGATGCCAATCAACCTACAATGCATGTCTTTGGACCGGGGGAGGAAACCCCCAAGGCACGGGGAGAACATACAAACTCCACACACACGGTGGAGGCGGGAATCAAACCTCCAACCCTGGAGGTGTGAGGCAAATGTGCTAACCACCAAGCCACCGTGCCCCTCTATATTATGTTATGTTATATTATGTTATATTATATTAATTATATTATATTATTATATTGGGGGGGCACGGTGGCTTAGTGGTTAGCGGTTAGCACGTTTGCCTCACACCTCCAGGGTTGGGGGTTCGATTCCCCCCTCCGCCATGTGTGTGTGGAGTTTGCATGTTCTCCCCGTGCCTCGGTATTTCCTCCGGGTACTCCGGTTTCCTCCCCAGTCCAAAGACATGCATTGTAGGTTGATTGGCATCTCTAAATTGTCCGTAGTGTGTGTGTGATTGCGTGCGTGAATGAGAGTGTGTGTGTGCCCTGCGATGGGTTGGCACTCCGTCCAGGGTGTATCCTGCCTTGATGCCCAATGACGCCTGAGATAGGCACAGGCTCCCCGTGACCCGAGAATAGTTCGGATAAGTGGTAGACAATGAATGAATATTATTATATTATATTATATTATATTATATTATATTATATTATATTATATTATATTATATTAAAATTATATTATATTATATTATATTATATTATATTATATTATATTATATTATATTATATTATATTATATTATATTATTTTATAAAATGTAAATTTATAACAGTGATATAACATTCAAACCTGGGTGTCCTTGTCATAGTGAATAGCTTGAGAATACCTATAGAGTAACTAAAAAAAAATCCTGGCAGAATGAAACACAGCCTTTTTTTTTAAACTAAAGCCTTGACCTGTCTGTGAATTCATAGAACTTCTTTATTAATGCTTCAGACGTGTGAGTCATCAGTCTGTAGATTATGCTACGTTATTAAATTTCTTGTGAACTCTAATCAGCTGTCTCTTTCACTTATTGGCCTTAAGCTGATGGCGTGATAGGCCGATGTGTCTGTGGTTTTAAGTGACTTCCCCTGACAATCCCTCCCCTCATACCTCAGGAAGCCTCTACCAGTCACCAGGGCTTCCTGTGGCATTTTAGGCACAACTCTCCCATTGCATAAGAGGGAAAAATAAAGCATCACCTGATCCAGTCTTGTCAAGGAGACAGCTGAGAGAGGCGTATGCATGTGTGCAACATTCGAGACGGCCTGTAAGTGTGCATGTGTCGACTCTCTGCATTAGGGTGGCCAAAATTCCTGTCAGTTCTTTCTATGTTTAGAAGTTCCTACTGTATTTATTTTTCGAATGCGTCATGCAGATTGATGTAAGGTACACAGATGCCTTCGTCACTTCAGTGCTCTTACTACTTTTGCAATTAGGTTCTCATATGAGATGGATTTGTAGTAGGTGATGTGTAAAATATTGTTTTTTTTCTTATTCATTTGGCATTTATGGCATTTGGCAGACACCTTTATCCAGAGTAACTTGCATTTATCTCTTTTATACATCTGAGCAATTAAATTAAATTTATTTGTATAGCATTTTAATAATGTCTCAAAGCAGCTTTACAGAAGTATAGAAACATAGAAAGAATTATAACGTTTATAGTTATGTTACTATTTATCCCTAACATTTATCCCTAATCAGCAAGCCTGAGGCGACAAAAAACTCCCTGAGATAATATGAGGAAGAAACCTTGAGAGGAACCAGACTCAGAAGTGAACTGCATCCTCATTTGGGTGACACTGGACAGAAATGTTGATAATGTCCTTTCTTTAAAGTTTAAAACCAAAAGTTTATATACACCTAGATTAAGATATACTTTTCACACCTCCACACATTTCATGTTATAAAACATTTCTTTTAGCAAGTCAGTTAAGCACAAAGTTTAACTGCTTTGTGCACATCGGATGTCATTTCAAAACAATTGATTAGGAAAGATTTCTTACAGCAAGTTGACTGTCTCTTTAAATAGAAGGTATGTGGTATGTCCACATGCGGCCATCTTCCGCAAGCTGAATGAATTTGATCACAGATCTTGAATGTAATATATATATATATATATATATATATATATATATATATATATATATATATATATATATTTTGTACATGTACATTACATATATTCCAAAAAACTTCTGAGCATCTTTTCTTGTGTTTACACCACTGCACTGCACATGTGTGCAAGGAAAAATAAAATAGATTCAAGTATTTACATGCCTAATTTTATTTATTTATTTTTTACTGGATTATTTCATATAACCCCTTTCAGTCAGATCAACCGAGGAGTTTACATGAAGGCAATTCAATTCAGTCATCAAAACACATTATTTTCTTGCATCTAAACATGGTGATTGTGGAAGATTCTAGAAATTGAACTTCTGCTCAATTTGTGCCAATTATCAGAATTAAGAGTTAATTGGGAGTGCACCTGTGGCTGTTTAAGGGTCTACTCAGAGGCAGTGCCTTTTTGCCCTTGATGCCATGGAAAAATCCACGCAAAAGCTCAGAAAAAAATTGTGGACCTCCGCAAGTCTGATTCCTTCTTAGGAGCACTTTCTAAACAACTGAAGATATCACAAGTAATAGTACAAACAATGAAGACCTTGCATTCTGGAGGAATGCTTTCTAATCAAATGAAACAAAATTGAACTGTTTGAGCACTGTTTATATAAGCACTATGTATGAAGGAAAAAGGGTGAGGCATTTAATCTGAAGAACACCAACCCAGATGTGTAGCATATGCACTAAAGAAGATTTTGTAAACATACTAAAGCGATACTTAAATACATCAGCCAAATATGTAAAACTTGGTCACAACTCAGTCCTCCAGCAGGGTAATGATCCTAAGTATACCTTCAAAGCTGTAACAAAATAGCTTTACGCTTAAATACTTCTGTCTGTTAGCTGATATTTAGCAATGAACTTTTATGAACGCTTATGGAAATAAAGTGACCAAATCGACTTTACTCAGGAAATGTATGGTAATGTGACATTTGTGGAGTTGTTGCTTCAGTGTTGCTGCAGTATTTATCTAGAATCCTCCTTCTTCTCGATGCCATCTGTTTTCAGAAATACACCAGTCCTTTTTCCTATAACATGATGCTGCCACCCCCATGCTTCACAGCTAACAGGATGATGTTCTTTAGATTATAGAGCCTCACCCTTTTTCCACTATTGGGTTCATCATTATGGCCAAGCAGTTTCTTTTTTCTGTTTAGAGAACATTTTTCCAGTAGGCATGGTTTTCATCGTGGTGATTATGCGTAAACTTCAGTCTGTTTGTTTTAGTTTAGTTTAGAAAAATAGAACTGTAATGTATTTAGTCTTGATGTATATTAACTTTTAGCCTCGGCATTATCTATATCAAAATACATAATTGTTGGAGACTTAGGGTCAGTATTGGACTGTATCTTGGAAAATTATCTTTTAAGATCAGCTTAAAATCGGGACATGTTTTTGTCAGGAGAATCAGCCTCAAAATCAGCCTGGTGTGGCTCAGGTATTATGTCTTTGTATACCAAAGTATGCAATCAGGCCATTTGATATTAGGTAAATACACTAAATATGATAAACATGGTGTTAGTACTGGAAGATTAGACATTGCTCTACATTGTGAAAGCACCTCAGTATGGTAGAGCTGACAGGTTCCAGATGACATAACATCTGAATTGATGTGTATTTGGAATATTTTTTGTAGAGTCAGCCTAAAAGGATGCAGTTACAATGTGTAGAGGAAGAAAGAGAAATCTCACTCATCATGTCTCACTGTGTTTACTAAACCCCTAAATTGTCATTGCAGCACCGTTGCCTGTTGATGTAATACATTCACTTGGGCAGGCTGGGCACTGAATACCTCGTACCTTTAACACAGACCTGATTATATGTGACTCAGAGGTTCCTGATCCTTTCTTGAAGCCAAAACATCAAATAAAACTCAAAAATCTGTTTTAAGCGTTTACGAAAAGGAAAAAAGGGCTTTTGTCTCTTGAGTTGTAAACAACTGGCAATTCAGGGTAGGCTGTGTGGATGAGAAGTTGCCAGGAAAATTACCTTATAAATTTTCCTAGGATATCACGCCTTACCAAAAACATTTTTTCCCCATAATATTTGAATATACACGATAGATGAAGGGTATGTTCAGGTTTGAATAATGACTAAGCTTTATAATGTAAAAGACTGCAATATTAGTTTTTAATCCTATTTTAATCTAGTTTTTAACTCCTTTAGGTAGGAAGTCCATCCAGTTCCTGTTTAAAATCATGTGGAATTTTCCACTGATGTCTGGAAAGGAAAATGTATTGCTTTTGCTGAGGGTATCCAGGAGGTGGTGCTACAGTCACAAAGACAAATAGTCTTAAACTATTTTCCAAATAATTAAAAATCTTTAAGACTGTAAGGGAAAATGCCAGAACCGAAAGAAAGGATAGATATCTTTATAATCGTTTAACATTAAGAAATGAAAGGACTCTTGCTACAGATTCATTTTACGAACCTATTCATTCATTGTCTACCACTTATCCAAACTATACTCGGGTCACGGGGGGCCTGTGCCTATCTCAGACGTCATTGGGCATCTACGGACAATTTAGAGATGACAATCAACCTACCACGCATTGGGGGAGGAAACCCCCGCGGCACGGGGAGAACATGCAAACTCCACACACATGGCAGAGGCGGAAATCGAACCCCCAACCCTAGAGGTATGAGGCAAACGTGCTAACCACCAAGCCACCGTGCCCCCCACGAGCCTATTCAAATATTTCAAATTAAAATCTTATTAGTCACATACACAATGATACACAGTACAACATGCAGGAAAATGACTGTGTTATTAAAATAGAGTCAAAATAAAAAAGTAATTTAAAAGTCAAATAAAATCCAAATGGATATGGAATGGACAAAAAAAGGAATTAGCATTAAATTCAGGAAAAATAAATAGATAAAAAAAAAAGCAATCCATACAATACAGTGACTGGTAATGTGATAATAAGGTGATATAATTTAATATAATAAAAATATATATATATATATATATATATATATATATATATATATATATATATATATATATATATATATTTCACTAACAGAATACATTAGTTATGAGTTAATATTACTAAATAGTTAAATGTTTCATACAATTAAGGTTTGATTAAACTTGTTCATGTCACTAATCATGTTAGAACCTAATAAACAGAATTATTTTCCAGCTTATTCCATTGTAATACGTTTCTTACCTTACCTTCTTACCGTTATCTCCTTGGTTAGGCTTCACAAACTGATAACTATACTCAGGCTGTCTACATCAAAACCTAACATCCATTTGTCATTTGCTGCTTCATTTCTACAGAAATACACTCAACCTCTTTTGTTTCTTTTGGTTCAAAGCTAGTTTAAACACCCTGTCAACTTATGTTTGCTTTCCCAGTTAAAAAGATCATACAGTGAACAATTCCAAAGCTGGGACTGGGACTGTAATCTTAGGCTCTGCAGGAGGATTGCATAATTTGGCATCGTAGAGAAACTCCAATACGTCCTCTAACACAAATGCTAACAAATGCTTTCCTGAGTGCTGTGAGCTGAAATGAGAAGTTCCAGATGAATGTTTCTGTTCTGTGAATGTTTTGGGGATTTACATGATCATTTGATTCAGTTGCAGCTCTAATTAACTGTAAATCACTCCGCTTTGTTAAAGATTTTTCCCATATCTAAACATCAGTGTAAAATCAGAGTCTTCTTCACACAGTAATATTTTCAAACTAATTATGATTTGAGATTTTGTCCATACCGTGCTGTTATAAAGGAGGAACTTCCTTCTAGTCACACTCATAACATTAGGGAGTGCTAGGATTGTCAAAATTAGATTAATATAATGTAGTTTACATAATTTACATTACTTCCTTTTTGTCTGTTAAATCCTACCGTATCACTTTAGATAAGAATCGCAAAAGAAACAGTGCAGTGTGAGATATGCTATACACCTGAAGAAAGGCAGAAAAAAACGTTAGTATGAAGTATAACTGTCAGTATTTTCCTCTTACTATGATATTTAAAAAAAAAAATTTGATCATTAGTAGATTATATTGGGTGTTTTGATCATCATGCTGTATATTTCGCACTGAAAAAAATGGATCCTCACAAGGATTCAGCTGTGATATGTTTAAGTAAGCATTCTCAGCAAAAAGGAAGTGAAAATGTGCTGGGAATTTCATAGTGTTTAATAAACCCTTATGCTTACTGGACACTACATGAGTTTCAAAGTTTAAATCTGTTTTACTCCTCACACTAAATGATTTCTCTCTCAGTCTGTTGTTTTGTGGACACAGCAATGTGTACACTACATGATTCATCATAGACGAAGCTTACACACTACACAAACTTTCACCTGGACAGATTCCCATTGAAGCATACCTGATTCCCCAAGCCATGTTTCTTGTGAAAATAAACACAAGAGCTGTCGATCATGTTGTATCTTTGTCAAGAATGAGACAGAGTAACTGTATTGGTTATTTCTGCAGTAGTTTCTGTGGAGAGGAGAAAATCGAGAAAAAATGTGTTAGGGAGATGCTGATTGTCTGTTCTGCAAAGAGCATCGGAGGTGTAATGAAATGCAGGAATTGTATTATAAGAATCACCAGGAATTGTATTATAGTCCTTATTTTTGCTGTTCCTAACAACTATTTGGATATGACGTGCATGATGATGTGAAGACGCTGCAAGATATCGGGTAATGTATTGTACACTGAGCATGTACAGGCACGTTAATCTGACTTTAGCCAAAATCCAATGTACGAGAACCTTATTAGATTAGGATGAACAGAAGGATTCAGAAAGGAATGCTGTGCCCAACTTGACTCTTTAAGAGAGTCAGCTGTTAGTCGCTCCACATGAATCGCTTAGCAGTGATGATGTTTGCCAGGGGCATTAGTTGTTAGGATACAAAGTAAATGAGCGTTGTGTCAGCATAACAGATACAGGTCTTCGAGCATGACACAGTCAATAAAGCAAAGGTTAAAAATTAAGACCAGACAAAACAAACATGTGTAAATGCTTATCTTGGTGCACTACATTTCCTAAGATATGCCCAGGTGCCTGAAGGCTGGTTGTATATTCAAACACGGCAGGGTATAAAACAGCTATTTTAAAGCCCAGCTCTGTGAATGCCCCAGGGTCATTTAAAAAAAAAAAAAAACTTAAGAACAAAAACAAAACAAAGTTTTAGTGTTTGTCTGTTACTTTATAGTCTAATTATCAGGGTGACCTGTCTACAGTGCTTTCATAATGGTCGACTGCCACTGCAGCTCAGAGTTGGTGCATTGGAAACATTATCTCTGTATGTCTCTTGTATTTCCTCAAAGGATCAATACTCTGGGAATAGCCATGTTAAACCACAGGGGCCGGAATGCAGGAGGATAGTGATACTGTTGGTTCTGACTTTGAAATGAGGTGAACTTTTCTGTTAATCCCATGATGCACACAAAAAACTCCTGCCCATGGCTTTTATCCTGACCATTATGTGATTTCTTTTGTCAGAAATCAATGTCACTTCCTAATATAATCAGTATAATGGAAAAGTGGGCAGCATGGTGGCTTAGTGGCTTAGTGGTTAGCACGTTCGCCTCACACCTCCAGCGTCCTGGGTTCGAGTGTCGCTCCCGCTCACTGTGTGTGTTTGCATGTTCTCCCCGTGCTTGGTGGGAGAGCTATGAAATTAAGTAGTCTTACCCACATAAAGTGTACTCCTAGCCACTTATGTACATACATATTGTAAGCTCTTGGTTTGTCTCCCTTACCCTATATACCCATTCAAGTCAAGGTCTATGAAAACTAAAACCAGAGAAGAGTTTGCTTTCTTTCTTTTTTTTGACTAATTTTGTGTTAGTTGTTTGGTGTAGGGGTGAGACTCAGTCTTAAGTGAGAAAAATGTCATTCATTCTTGGTGCCAGGACAAAGAAAAAGTCATGCTTGTGTCTGGAAGGGAACATTGTCCAGAGCAGGGTTCAGGTAGGTGCAGTTTGTTTTTGGCTTGTTAAAAAAACAAAACAAAAGCAAGCACTTGTTTTTCACATTGGCTGCGAGCAACTACAGGAAGCTAGTGGAGGGAACACAGCCTTGAAATTGCCTGGCAGTGCGTCAAGTCAAGCCATGCTTAAGCTGGGTGTAGAGCAGGGTTTCCTTCAGGTATGTAGTGTACGTTTTTGTGCTGGTATTTGGCATTGGCTGAGGGAACACAGCAAGCCATGCATATACTTCCATGAAGGCATTAAAATATCTTTTGTGCTTTATAGGCAGCACTTAACAAAGCGTCTTGTGCTACTCTGACACATAAGGAAGGTGTGATAGACTTAATATTTATTATTATTATTATTATTATTAATGTTTATAAAGAATACACATCAGGAAATAATTGAATTACTTTTCCATTTGATTCCATTGTCTATACCGCTTATCCGATCTATCATCAGGTCACAGGGAGCCTGTGCTTATCTCGGGCGTCATCGGGCATCAAGGCAGGATACACCCTGGACAGCGTGCCAACCCATCGCAGGGCGCACACACACACTTATTCACTCACGCAATCACAGAGACTCCAATCTGCCTAGAAGCATGTCTTTGGACTGTGGGAGGAAACCCACCAAGAACAGGGAGAACTCCACACACTCAGTGAGTGGGAGCGAGACTCGAACCCAGGAGGTGTGAGGCAAACATGCTAACCACTAAGCCACCATCCTAATGGTACTTGTCAGTGATAAATTGCATTAATACTAATTTGATACTAATTTGTGATACTAATTTGTTTTGGCTTTAACATGCATTATATTAAAAGGTTGAAAAATAGTTTAGTCCTACAAATAGTCCTACAATCATGATGAAACCAAATAAAAGTGACATTTGGTGGTAAAGACTCTTCTATCACGTGGAAAGCACAGTTCCAACCATTTCCTAAGTCTTACAGTAACAGTGGGGGAGGAGATGATGTTTTGGGGATGTTCTTCTAAGGAACCTTCTTTACGCTCCAGCCAGCCACTGGAATGTAGAGTAAATAAGTTTTGCTCTAACTGAGTCCTGGTAGATAAATGTGATGCTTGGGCAAGCCTGACTTAAAAAAAACCTCTAGATTGTCTGCAGCACATTATAATTATTTTTAAGACTTATTTGAATAGTGTTAAAATTCTGGTAAAATAAAGATTTTATTGGTTACTGACTTAGTGATGCGTATTTTTGTTAATCCGTTTAAGGCTATAATTTAAGTTGGTGTGCTGGTATCTGTTTTATATTCAGTGTACTATATTTGTCACAAGAGTTTCCTGTTTCCACATGTTTCATGACACAATTTACAGTCAGTGTACTATTCATCATGCAACCATATCACATGAATAGGAGCACATGAAGATGTGTGGAAACACTGTGAACATCATAGGAATGTTATGGGAATTTCATATTTAGGTAAAGAATTAGAGGATCATGACCCAGGACACAAGAGGTGACACAGTGGAACAAGAACAGGAGCTGAATATAAAGACTCTCGAAAGGGTTGTGTAGCACGTATGTAAACATTTGGACATATTGTAAGCAGTTTGAGAAGTCAGTAGTGCGTAATGGACACGGTAATAGACAGTCGAGTTGAGAACATACAGTCATTCCAGTGTGCATTCCAGTCTTAACTGTTTTTTTTTTGTCTGAAACTATTTTTCAACTTGGTTCAATGCAGTAGGCATATTTGGCATGTTTTAGTGGGAAACAAGGTCACTGAAATGAACACATTTTTCAGATGTATTTACATCATATACTCCATAATCTTTTTTTCTTGATGCAAATATTAACAATATACCTTACAATAGAAATGGTTTTGTACCTCGTAAGGACACTGTCACTTACAACTCACCATTTGTGTCTAAATGTATTAAATTTGGTCGTGGAAAGTTTTTAGCTTAATTTGGCAAACCTGTAACTATCTGTCTTGTCTGTTGCTCCGCCTCCACTGAAACGTGGTTCATGACCAAAGGGCCTCAGTCAGCAGTTGTTGCACTTCCTGTTTTGACCACTAGGGTCACTAGTTTCAATAATAACTCCATTCCATTGTCTGTACCGCTTATACGACCTATCATCGGGTCACGGGGAGCCTGTGCCTATCTCAGGCGTCATCGTGCATCAAGGCAGGATGGAGGTAAATGGTGCAGCAATTGAGTAACATTTGAAACGTCGACCAAATCAATCTATCAAATAACAAGATTTTAAAATCATTAAAAAGTTAAGAATGTGAAGACATATGTGAGAATGATGATTATATTTGTTTAATATACTCTATTGGCTAGAGTCACTCTAACAGGAAGGGGAGAGTAATGAGTCATCAGAATGAGCATTATGAGAGTAACGTGATCTCTCCTAGAAAGAAAGCATAGCCGGTTCTGCTCTCTTGGGTGATCTTGGCTGTGGTATTGTCGAGGTTTGAACTTAAATTTTAGTCTTAATTTTAGCCAGTCCTAATTTTTTTTTTTTAAATAAACAAATTATACAAAATGTGTGTTATGTTGGGTAACACTGATGTTTGTTATTTAAATACTAACAATACCCACAATAATATTAATTTAGATGATTATATTAATATATTATATTATAAATTTAGATTTTACATTTATGCCATTCGGCAGACGCCCTTATCCAGAGCGATGTAGGAAGGGACTTGTATACGTTCCTGAATTTTTCCTATAAACCTGGCCTTGTAGTGAAGCATGCAGTGCAAACAGGCGAGTTCTGTATGTGAAGTGACACTATGATAAGATACTGGATAATGCTAGCAAACAGAGTAAGCTATTCATCATGTAGCTGAAGCCAGCTTTTGCTCTGCACAAGTGCTTTCCTGGAACAATTCAGCCGTGAGTGCATTTTCCCCAGAATTGGGGCTGAAGTGTGTGCTGATTAGAACTGTATGCTACTCTCTTTCCCTAGGCTACATGTAGTAATGTTAAGATGAATATTTAAGTACAAATAGTCTCCATGTCACTCAATGAACAAGAAACTAGCGCTCTCACGTCATGCCCCTTCACCCTTTTTAAGAGAGACAGGAAGTGGCTGGGGAGCTTAGCTTAATCAATACATCCTTTCAACTCCTGCACTTTCTAGTTCTGTCTGTCTTTGGAGATTCCCACTGCTGCAGACTAGAGACAGACTTCACCAAGCTGTGCATGTGGGTGCATGCGTGGACAGTTGGGCGTGGCTGCTCCATATTTGTCAGAGGGCTGGTCACATGGGCAACCGGTATCCAAGCACTCAGAGTGAAACAGAATTTCTCTCAGATAAGCCATCGCACAGGACAAGAAGGAGTTGCTTCCTGGAGGAAGAAATAAAGACAGTAAACAGAACGAGTAAGACAGAGCGAGCTAGCGAGTGAGTGAGAGAGAGAGGGGGGAGAGAGAGGGAGAGAGAAAGATAAGGAGTAGGAGACGCACTTGGCGAGAAGCACATGCTATAAGAATGCCCACAAACTTCACAGTGGTCCCCGTGGATAACGGCAGGAATTCGCCTCAGGAAAACAGCAATGATGACAACATCCTGAGGGAGGAAGATGAAGACGTTGCAGGTGAGCCCACGTGGTTTGTGGAAGTTTCTAGAAAACTCTTTGTGTAGGCAAGCTGATCGTGTAGTGGGATAACGTCTGTGTTAACTTCCTGCTGTCAGTCTTGAAAGTGGTGTTAAACAGAACTAAACACTTTCACACAGAGGAGCATATCTGAAGGGTTGCCCCATGCTTGTTGATTTGTTTATGATCGTACTGCTTACACAAATTTTCAAGATCCTTCCTTAGTATGATCTTGTGGTAGTCAGCAATTTTATACTTACTTTTGTTTTTGTTTTTGTTTTTTGTTTTGTTTTTGTTTTGTTTTTTTAAATCTGTTTAACAAAGCAGTATTAACACATTTGCTATTTTTTGGAGTCTGTGCTGGAGTTATGGTAAACTACCAATAGAGCTTATACTTTCATATTTACTAGTACAGTCTGTTCCACTGCCTCACTGCTGCTGTACTGTTATCATCTGCACGTTGAGTCCGTGCTCACTCTGAGCATACGGATTGCACAAAAGGTCATTGGGTTCCTACTCTTAACAGACTCTTTCGAGCCAGTACTGCAAAACAGTTTTTCAGTGTTCCAGTGTGTTCCTGTTAATTGTAACATGGTGTGCAGTTACAATTTTATAGACTCAATGAAGAAGCTGAAGTCTTGTTGAGGATTATGTTAGGTTAAACGACTGGTGGGGTCCTAGGTTGTGCAATACCTGTTTTTCTTCGCCACCTCTCCAGTGAGTGAATTCACACACCGGCCAGTTCTATTGATCGGCCTTGTAGCTTGCTATCCGTTGGTCGTCTTTAATGGGAGTTGACAGTTCACCTATCGGTCATCTTAGCAGTGTATGTGGAATTATGTTGTTTTTTTTTTAATACACGAGTTAAATATCACATCCAATGCTTCTCTATAAAGAATATCAAAGTATCCAAAGCTGAACTTCGTCTTGGTCTCTACTGTTTTATCTCAAACGGCTTCTGAGAAACCATGAGGATATGCCTGTCTCTTTCTCTATGATTGCATGCTGCAGCCGAAAGCCAGGCATCTGTGTCAAATTATTTCTGAGCTCCACCCAAAGAAGAACCTGAAATTAACTGTAAACTCAAATCAGATCTGTAGTTCAGAATCTCATCCCAGGGTTTTGGGGAAGCTTTAGCCTCTACGTGAGTGTAGCAAATAGTAAGATCTGAAAGAGTCGAGATTGCCTGGCATAAAAGAGTCAAATAACATGCTTTGACAATAGGTGACATTTTTTGCAACAATGGTTTCAGAGCTAGCATTGACAAATGACCTACTCAACCCTGGTTTCTTTATTCTGTCTATTACACAGGGGTTATTGGCAGCCATCTGAAGACCTGAAGCCAATGTTCTGTTTTATTTATTCAATTTAGGTCATGTTTATTTGTTGGCAAATGCTTTTTATCCAAAGACATTGACAAGGGAGGCAAAATACAATTCAAAGTCCTTGGTGATCTTGGCACATTTACATTTATGCCTTGATAGCATTTTAAAAGCCTTTTAATAGATCAGTATTACAGTACTTGACAATGTTCTGACCTTTTGGAAAAGATTTGTTAATGGTTTTTTTGTTATTTACATGCCATTGAATACAGTTTATGTGAAGGGTTTTACACAATATTAATGTTTTGTGTAGCTTTTGGATCTTATTAAGGACAGAAAAAAGGCTTAGTATCTTAAAATGACAGAATTGTCAGATAGAACGGTTATATTTGTGTCTTAATTTAGCAATAATGTCAGATTATCTCAGATTATTATTCCTGTTCCTAACACTTTCTGCGTAAATGGTTCCTTTATGTGTGTTCTTTGTTGTGTGTGAATACAAGAAGAGGATCAGATACCTCAGAACACAGGTTTATGTAAGCTGATATAGTGAGGACCTTTTGTCCTATTGCTTTAGCCCGATAGAGCAGGGCGGAGTTGAGCATTACAGATGATCATAATCTCTGTGGGACACTAAAATGACCGGGTCTTTGTCTGCTGGAAAACAGACAAATCAGTGGTGAGATGTTTGTGCTGCTAAGAATTGATTAGAACTAAATACACAAAGCGCTAAGGTTTCTTCAAGAGGCACAAACCAAATAAACCTTTAGGGTGTATAATGCACACAACCATTTCACTGGTTTTTACTTTTTTAGTTAATATTTATGCTCATCTTTACCTTACACAATAATTTACAAACCTTAGTGTGTATTCCGGCCTTCTGTCCACGCTTTAAGTGATGATTTGGGCCACAGAAAATAAGAACAGTTTTTGAGCTGTTGTGTGAATGGTGAAACCACTAAAGCCAGTTGTTCTTTGATTGGTCTGTAAAAGCTCCAACATATCCCAAAGAGAGGACTAGAAAATTACAGTTTGTTTTGTTTAAAATGTTTTCTCACTGTGCTGGCGCTGCTTGTGGCTATACAGGCATTATTTTGGACTGGTTTGGCACTGTTTGGGGGCTGTTTGGACGGTGTATTGGCACTGTTTGGGCTGTTTTTTAACTGCTTTGGCATGGTTTTCAGGGTGTTTGGCACTGTTTTGGGCTGATTTGGGAGTGCATTGGGCTGTTTTGTCACTGTCTGGGCTTTTCAGGGGCTGCTTTAGCACTGTTTGGGCTGTTTTGACGCAGTATTGCCACTGTTTTGGGCTGTTGTGGATCTTTTTCAGGCTGTTTATTTGTGCAAATGAAGTCTCACTGCCACGAGTTCATGCTCACTGCTATTACAGACTGTACAAAGAGTCTTTTTGTCACTTAGCCATTTGCAGGGTGTATCACATAAAACCTTATAAAACTGTGCAAAATAGTGTAAACATCCTGTTTCAGATAGCTTTGCTCTATTATTATACTTATTTTTCTATCATCTGTGTTCAGTATGGATTGTTAAAAACTATTTTAACATGTCCTCTCTATGTGGCGTAAGAGAGAATAAAACATAAATTGTCTAAAAGTTAAAAGTTTAACTGTACTGGAATTACGTCTTATAGGACAAACTATACTATTAGGGCTACACTCCTAATGTAAGACTGTAAGACTTTATCATCAGTTCCCTTTAGTGGTATTAACAAAGCTGTGTGTTTGACCAGTGTTTCACACTGCCATATGCTTCCTGTTTTTCATCTTTTCTTTTCTGGTGTCAAGTTTTCTAAAAGTTCTCCCCCCACAACCACTGGCTTTTTCCTGACTTTTAACTGTTGCTGGTTTGCGTGTTTCTTGCTCATTTCTGTGTTTCTGTTTACTATTCATTACTTGTATGCACTCAGATTTCTCTGTGTTATGATTGACCTAATGTCCCAAGTCAATCTGTTGTGCTTTCACGCAGTGACTCCTAAAGTGTTCAATTGTGTGAGGGTTTATAAGCACCTCTACCTGTGTAACCTGTCCTGTGGGTTTTTAGAACATCTCATGTACCTGTAGTAGGCTAAAGAAGGCTAAAGTCTTTTATATGTGTCATATTTAGTAATGTAAATACAGGTCTTGGTGTTATTGGTAGGTGATACACAGGACAGACCGTCAAATGTTTTGCTTGTGTTCATTCTGTTAACTGCCTGAATTTTCACAATTTTCATATGAAGTCAGCAAAAGAGAATTTAAGCCTGTCATGTCAAATATTCTGGAAAGGGCACAGCAAGATGATGTAATCAGAAAAATCTCACACCCAAACATAATTATGATGGAGCTAAGCTAAAACATGCACTTGCAATCTCATTCCAGAAAATTTATTTATTTATTTATTTTCTATGTATTCCAGAAAGGTTACCATCACATCTTATCATATATATATATATATATATATATATATATATATATATATATATAAATAATCACATTCATGTTTTTAATGCAAAAATCAGTACTTTGCATAAACACTGACAAGTAAAGGGCAAAACAGTGTGTTGCTGACAAAATAACCAGTATCATGTTCTCCATTCTGGAAATTGTCTGATGAATCACAGACATTCATGCATTGTGACAAACTTGCAATCATTTTTCCTGCCTGATCATTTTATCACATGATGCTAATGGAAATGTGACAGACCCTGTAAGATTGTTCTGACATTTTGCTAAATTACATTTGTAAAAAAAAGGTAAATGTAAGGTAATAATAAAAGGTAATGTAATATAAGTGCTTATGACCACGCATTAGGTAGCATTGTTGTCTCACAGTTGGATCAATCCTGAGTCCTGCTTACTATCTGTCCAGACTTTTGCATGTTCTTCCCGTGTCTATGTGGCTTCTTTCCCACCTCCAAAAAAACATTGTAGTAGGTGGATTAACTGTGCTGAATCATGGAGTGGCATGTCATCCAGTGTGTGTTCCCATGTCACCCTCAGTGTTCCTGGCATAGTGAAAATTCAGGTCATAGAATTTCAGGTTGGAAAAAAATTTAGAGAAAACATCCCCTCTAATTTTTCCTCAAATTATCATCAAAACAAAAATCTTTTAAAGACTGTCAGAGAAATCACATTGAATCTATTTTTATTTAACAGAATATATCTTTAATTAAGATATGTAATTAGGTATACATATACATATACATATATGATGCATACAGTATCATAGAGTTTGTCATAAAACACTGCCTTGGTTACCAGTGTATTAAGTTTTTTATGAATCAGTTTAATTTAATAGAAATGTGTTTGACAAGTAGAGGCACTAAAACCCTGATAATCCTGCACTCTGTCAGAATTGATTTTTATTCTCAATGGTTAAGGTGTTGGACTAATGATAGGGAGGCTGTGAGTTCAAACCTCAGGTCCACCAAGCTGCCACTGCTTCTGACCGCCCTTAAGCCTCAATTCCTCAGTTGTATAAAATCAGATAAAAATGTAAGTCGCATACATTTCTTACATTTCTGCATAAGGGCAGAAATATAAATGTAAAATTTTCCTCTTAGGAGGCATTCAGCATGGCACATAACTACTGCAGGGACAATGGTATTAGCTGTGAAATCACATACGTATGCAGAATTCCATGGCATTGTGCAGCACTTAAAACACGTGGAAGTGTGGAATATTGGACACTTCATGCCCTCAACGCTTGCAGCTTTGCTTATGTAGCACAAAAGGGGCGGGGCTACCATCTGCTGACAAGAAAAAATGTTCAAGATGGCCGATGACACTTACAAATGTCTTATTAGCTCATGTTGTGTGATTTATTTTTCAACACTTCACCATTCTGCTAAAGCTGGCAGTGTCGTATTTCATGAATTTATAATAATAATTTACATTAGAAAACATGTGTTTTGATGAAAGTCAGTGTTCTATTTGAGATGATTGTACCTAGAGTGCATAGTGTAAGTGTATAGTGTAAAGTATGTAATTTGGGACACAGCTTTGGTTGTGTAAAAAAATAGAAATGTTTTTTAATTAGTTATGTCATTGCTTAGAGACATGCTTTGTGTATAGAGAGCCACTCATGCCAGGAAAAAGTGTGTTATTGAGTCCTGTGGAGTTGGAGAAGGAGGAGGAGGAGGAGGACAAGGAGGAGGAGGAGGAGGAGAAGGAGGAGGATGAGGAGGAGAGGGAGGAGGAGAGGGAGGAGAGGGAGGAGGAGAGGGAGGAGAGGGAGGAGAGGGAGGAGGAGAGGGAGGAGAGGGAGGGGGAGGAGGAGAGGGAGGAGAGGGAGGAGGAGGGGGAGGAGGAGAGGGAGGAGAGGGAGGAGGAGGAGGAGGAGGAGGAGGGAGGAGGAGGAGGGAGGAGAAGGAGGAGGAGGAGGGAGGAGAAGGAGGAGGAGGAGGGAGGAGAAGGAGGAGGAGGAGGAGGGAGGAGAAGGAGGAGGAGGAGGAGGGAGGAGAAGGAGGAGGAGGAGGAGGGAGGAGAAGGAGGAGGAGGAGGAGGGAGGAGAAGGAGGAGGAGGAGGGAGGAGAAGGAGGAGGAGGAGGAGGGAGGAGAAGGAGGAGGAGGAGGGAGGAGAAGGGGGAGGAGGAGGAGGGAGGAGAAGGGGGAGGAGGAGGAGGGAGGAGAAGGGGGAGGAGGAGGGAGGAGAAGGGGGAGGAGGAGGGAGGAGAAGGGGGAGGAGGAGGGAGGAGAAGGGGGAGGAGAAGGAGGAGGAGGAGGAGGGAGGAGAAGGGGGGGGAGGAGGAGGGAGGAGAAGGGGGAGGAGAAGGAGGAGGAGGAGGAGGGAGGAGAAGGGGGAGGAGAAGGAGGAGGGAGAAGGAGGAGGAGGAGGAGGGAGGAGAAGGGGGAGGAGAAGGAGGAGGGAGAAGGAGGAGGAGGAGGAGGGAGGAGAAGGAGGAGGAGGAGGAGGGAGGAGAAGGAGGAGGAGGAGGAGGGAGGAGAAGGAGGAGGAGGAGGGAGGAGAAGGGGGAGGAGGAGGAGGGAGGAGAAGGGGGAGGAGGAGGAGGGAGGAGAAGGGGGAGGAGGAGGGAGGAGAAGGGGGAGGAGGAGGGAGGAGAAGGGGGAGGAGGAGGGAGGAGAAGGGGGAGGAGGAGGGAGGAGAAGGGGGAGGAGGAGGAGGAGGAGGGAGGAGAAGGGGGGGGAGGAGGAGGGAGGAGAAGGGGGAGGAGAAGGAGGAGGAGGAGGAGGGAGGAGAAGGGGGAGGAGAAGGAGGAGGGAGAAGGAGGAGGAGGAGGATGAGGAGAAGGAGGAGGATGAGGAGAAGGAGGAGGAGGAGGATGAGGAGTAGGAGGAGAAGGAGAAGGATAAGGAGGAGGAGGGAGGAGAAGGATAAGGAGGAGGAGGGAGGAGAGGGAGGAGGAGAGGGAGGAGGAGAGGAGGAGAGGGAGGAGGAGGAGAGGGAGGAGAGGGAGGAGGAGGAGAGGGAGGAGGAGGAGGAGGAGGGAGGAGAAGGAGGAGGAGGAGGAGGAGGAGGGAGGAGAAGGAGGAGGAGGAGGAGGAGGGAGGAGAAGGAGGAGGAGGAGGAGGAGGGAGGAGGAGGAGGAGGAGGGAGGAGGAGGAGGAGGGAGGAGAAGGAGGAGGAGGGAGGAGGAGGAGGAGGAGGAGGGAGGAGAAGGAGGAGGAGGAGGAGGAGGGAGGAGAAGGAGGAGGAGGAGGAGGAGGGAGGAGAAGGAGGAGGAGGAGGAGGAGGGAGGAGAAGGAGGAGGGAGGAGGAGGAGGGAGAGAGGAGGAGGAGGAGGAGGGAGGAGGAGGGAGGAGAAGGAGGAGGGAGGAGGAGGGAGGAGAAGGGGGAGGAGAAGGAGGAGGAGGAGGAGGGAGGAGAAGGAGGAGGAGGGAGGAGGAGAGGAGGAGGAGGAGGAGGAGGAGGAGGAGGAGGATGAGGAGTAGGAGGAGAAGGAGAAGGATAAGGAGGAGGAGGAGGAGAAGGAGGAAGGAAAGAGGAGGAGGAGAAGGAGGAGGAGGAGGAGGAGAAGAAGGAGGAGAAGGAGAAGGATGAGAAGGAGGAGGAGGAGGATGAGGAGGAGGAGGTTCAGTAATCTCACAAACAACTAACCAGTATACTACAGACACATGAAGTGATATGTGATACTACACTTCAAACAGTGAACAATGAACAGCATCAGAATGAAATAATAAATAACTAATGACATTAACTGAATAGTGATGGACAAGTTTTTCAGTTAACATTAGCTGTAAATTATTAATTGATCAGCATGTACAGTAATTGGTGATGACTCAGGTATAAAGTTTCTGCTAAAGCAGTCACACTAGAGGTGCAGAAAAGTCACAGGACATGGTTTTTATTTTCATGCAGGTGAGAGAGCATGGAGTCAGGTGGAGTCAGAGGAAACCTCTGACCTTGGATGATTGTGTTGCTTTTGACCAGGACTGAATTAAGATATATAGGATCCATGCCCTAAATATTGATCCTTGGAACACACAGAAAGTTTACCTTGAATGATTTAGTTGTAATAAGTACAGAATAGTTTCCTGTTTTAAGTCTTTATAATAAGAAACTCTCAGTGCTTTAATTCCTTGAACCTGAATTTTTAGGACTTGAATTTCAAACAGGTGTATTTAGACCCAGTATATTTTAATAGCTCAAATTTTGATAATAGAACAGTCCATAACATTCACTGACCTAAATCACCCATTACATTTTAGATTCCAGTCTTCCAAGCATTGCTTCAGTTCTGTTTGCCATTCAGTGCATTGCCATCACACGTAGCATTTCGCAATCACAGTGAAAAAGAGGGCTGTCTAATAGGAATGTTTACAGTACATTTAATTTCCAGACAACAAAAATTGCCAGGGCGTGCTGATCTGTTCTTGTTCCTGAAATGTTCGAACCTTTGGATAGTTTTCAAATGTACAGACAAACAGACAGTAATTTGATTGCATTTGTATAGCACTTTTAACAATGGACGTGTCACCAAAGCAGCTTTACAGGAAAATAAAAATGATAACATTTCAAATTGAAATTTATATTTATCCCTAATGAGAAAGCCTGAGGCAAAAAGGGTGAGGGAAAAACTCCCTGAGACGATATGAGGAAGAAACCTTGAGAGGAACCAGACTCAAAAAGAAAGCCATCATCATCTGTGTGACACTGGATAGTGTGATTAGAAATAATTTTCGCTCTATAACTATACACTTTATAGTCAAGTGCAGTTGTGTAACATTGGCTTTTAAATAGCTTATGAGCACAAGTACAAGCGGCATTTCTGAATTCAACACAGATGGCCGAAGCCATCAAATTACTTGTTGAGGAATTGTTGAGGCAGTTTCCTGACTCATTTTCATGTTTTTAATTATTATTATTATTATTATTATTATTATTATTATTATTATTATTATTATTATTATTATTAGCACCACAATAAGACTCTGATCTGTGCTGAACTCTATTAAACACTGTGGTTACTACAGAGGTGCAGCCCTCAGACTGCAGCTTTGCAGAAGATGAGATGATGAAATGTTGTTTTTCAGCGTTACAAGAGTCCAGTTGTCTTATGCAACACATTGTTTACATGACGGTTTATAATGCACACTTCCTCATTTCAGACATGCAGCTCAATTGATTTAGCATTTGAACTGTTTTGAAGTCCTTTGTCAAGTGATTTGTTGAATATTCTTGCTATAAGCATAGTAACGATATGCTTTAATTAACTGCTTCACCCCACTTTTTGAATTCTTGAGTCTGATTGGTCAGAAAGTGTAGATGTTTATTTGTAGATTTTCCTTTAAGCTATCAGTCTTCTAAGTGTTCAGCTATGATTGTAGTGCGCACTGAAATCTAAATCACAGATTCCAATACATAATTATTTCTATAGTAGGGAGTCGTGGTCCATGCATTTGTCCATTTTCTGTAGTGTTTATCCTCCACAGGGTTGTTTGGGAACCTGGAGGGGACTCGGGGACACAAGGAGTGGAGCAACCCATCGCAGGGCACAATCACACCCACACTCTCACACCCACACTGACATGGTTAAATTGTTGGTCTTATCGTCAGGAGAGAGAAATAAGAAAGGCTAGTGAGAGAACAACTGTTTTTCTTTATGTATTCATGAAGACAAAGCCACAACGACAAGCATGAACCACAGTTGATCATATTATCAGCATTTAAGAACACGCTGTATATGAATTCATGTATCGAGAATTCTTCCTTTAAACTAAATAAACTTTAAAATAATTTAATGGAGACATTTTTAACATTTAAATACACCACTGAAGGTACATGTTAATTTTATCAACTTTTTTTGGTTTGTAGTTTGTGCATGTCAACTAATGAGGTAAATAGTAATAGGTAAGGAAACATTATTGTAAAGTGTATAAGGGTTATAGTGAATGGAAAAGAAAGAAATTGCAAAGGCAGATATACACTCACTCACTCTCCCTCTCTCTCTCTCTCTCTCTCTCTCTCTCTCTCTCTCTCTCTCTCTCACTCACTCACTCACTCACTCACTCACTCACTCACTCACTCACTCACTCACTCCACTCTCTCTCACACACACACACACAGACACACAAAATCCATGGATCTTCTGGGTGCTTTGCATACATCTAAATCTAACCTTAACCTCAGCAACCAAATGGGATACATTATGGTTCCTTCACACACAAAAACACACACACACACATTCACTCAATACATTTCATATTTTGTGGCTTATGGGCAGCAGCGATTGGTAACCTGAAGAATTGTATTTTGTTTTTTTCTGGGTTTTTTTTCTCTTTGTCTTTTTTTTTTTTATTTATTTATTTATTTATTTATTTATTTATTTATTTATTCATTCATTCATTCATTCATTTATTTATTTATTAATTTTTTGTGAGGCACTGTGGCTTGGTGGTTAGCACGTTCACTGCACATCTCCGGCGCTGGATTACTTTGCATATTCTCCCTGTGCTGTGGAGGTTTCCTCCAGGTGCTCTGGTTTCCTCTATTAGGCCAAAGGTATGTGCTGTAGGCTGATTGGTATTTCTATATTGTCTGTAGTGTGTGTAAGGGTGTGTGAGTGTGTGTTTGTGTGATTGTGCCTGGCGATGAGTTGGCACCTCGTCAATGTCCCCCACCTTGTGCCTCAGTTCCCTGGGATAGACTCCAGGTTCTCTGTGACTTTGTATAAGACGAGCGGTTCAGAAGACGAATGAATTGTTGTGTGGTTTTGTTGTTTTTTACGGGTTTTTGAACCCATATCTTGATTTTTGCTGTATGCAAATAACACACACAAGCAGAAAATCAAGTTAGGTGAAAATCGCAGCCATACATTCATTTAGATGTTACAGCTCTGTCTGTTAATATGATAATAATATATCAGTGATGGCACTTCATGGTACAGTTGAGTTGGCATTAAAGAAAAAATGGCATTAAGTAGCTGGTGGTGGTGCTGTTGACATAAAAACAAAAAAGTATTACACATCAAGCTAAGAAGAAATAAAGCTGAGTTTTATAAATAAATATAGCGAAGTCGGAATATCACATGATTTCTGCATTAAAAAATGAAACGTGGGCATGTCCTTCATCAAGTCAGAAACCAAAAGTAAAAAGTCAACAAGTTTTGAAACGGAAGAATGATCTGGAGTCATCTGGATGGATTATCATCTTTCACATATAAACAGGGATTCACATAGATTCACACAGTTATGAAAGCAAGTTGGTCATAAAGAATTCTTTTATATTCAGAACGGAAGATATAAACTTTTGAACTGATGTCACTTCATTTCTTCAAGTTAATACAGAACTTCAGTTAAGACACTGAACTGAAAATGAAAACACAGAGAACACACAGAAAAACAACAGTGTGACCCAAGGGTATGCAAACCTTTGCACTCAACTGTATATGAAACATTTCGTGTAGAGGCAAGTCCTACAGGCTTCGATTCGCTCTTTGTATACTGGGATTTACTGTTTTTGCTGTGCCAGGCAAATTGATCCTTTTAACTTTTTAATGATTTTTCCATTCCTGGTGAATTTTATTATTTTCAATTGAAGATCTTAAATTTTTTTTTTTTTGGTTTGTTTGTTTGTTTTTCATTTTAAGTGACATTTGAGCTACAATGCATTAAAGTGAAAAAGCCGAACTCTTGTTGACTCTTGTTGAAATCCTATTAAATGGAGCCGTACCCCTTCGTTGTCCCTGGGAACGTGTCCTTTTACCATTTTGGTTCCTACCTTTGGAGCTCAAAAATGATGAAAATAAGAGTTCGTATTATTCTGAATCTACTTACAATATTAAACATTCATTCATTGTCTACCGCTTATCCGATCTACTCTCGGGTCACGGGGAGCCTGTGCCTATCTCAGGCGTCATTGGGCATCAAGGCAGGATACACCCTGGACAGAGTGCCAACCCATCGCAGGGCACACACACACACACACACACACACACTCACTACGGACGATTTAGAGGTGCCAATCAACCTACAATGCATGTCTTTGGACCGGGGGAGGAAACCAGTGCACCCGGAGGAAACCCCCGAGGCACGGGGTGGACATGCAAACTCCACACACACGGCGGAGGTTGGAATCGAACCCCCAACCCTGGAGGTGTGAGGCAAACGTGCTAACCACTAAGCCACCGTGCCCCCCATCCCCCAATATTAAACACATCTTCGAAAAGATCTGGTGCTGTGACAGCTAAAAGTGACAATAATAGCAGCAGATACAAAGAGCCACAAGAGAAAACGACAACACAAGCAACTTCTCACTTACTAGTGTTTATGCAGTATAAGAGCTATTGCTGTAAGTTTAAATACTTTACCTTTATTTTAAAGACTTTACCTTTAATTTATAATCCCACATTCCAGAGTGACCCAGATGATGATAGGATCCCGTTTGAGGATGATTCCTCTCAAGGTTTCTTCCTCGTATTGTCACGGTCACCTGTAGCTTGCTCATTAGGGATATTAATCTACATACACACGAATGTAAAGCTGCTTTGTGAGAAATCCTAATGTTACAATCACTTCCCAAATAAACCTGCATAGAATAGACTTGACTGCTCTCTTCCTCCCACATTCCATTTGATGCCTTCACCTCTGCCGTGTGTTGACCGAAATGAAAAGGGATTAATAAAGGCAGCTGAATACATGACATGGTTAAATGTTAAATTCCTCTCTGATAATACTGCCCTTAAAAAGGAAGGCATGTGGACTGTAATAATCTCTCTTTCCTGATGTAATTTGCTGAAGGGGCACTTGGATGAGGCCCATGCGTATTTGCCATGTGCTCTTCATCCACATTCTGACCCTGACCTGATCTGCTGAACGGTTATCAGGCAGGGGGCTATGTCCTGTCCAATCACAAACATGCCAAAAAAATCTATAGCCTCTATCTCTCTCTCTTTCTCTCTCTCTCTCTCTCTCTCTCTCTCTCTCTCTCTCTCTCTCTCTCTCTCTCTCTCTCCTCAGAGGGTATATTAGAGAGTTAGCTGAAATCAGAAATGTCAGGAATAAATAATTAAAAGATAATCTTAATTAAAATTAAAATTGTCTCATTAAAACAAGACACAAATAAAAGGAGGACACATAATATACTCATATACAGTTATGAATGTTGAATGTTCAGAAATAATACAATTCAGTACAGAAAAAACATTCAGTCTGGAAGGTCAAAACCTATTGGGTTCAACTGGTATTTAAAATTCAAGGAGTGTAAGGAATGCTAAAAACATTTGCGGAGTCTAGCAACGTCTCACATAAGCTCTGACTTTAACAGCTAACCGAATGGATGCTTAAAAAGGATATGATTTGCTAATTATTAGAAACCCTAACTTTCCCTTCCCCTTCCCCCAAAGCCTAGACCCAGAACATCTGATACAGTGAAAATTGAAGTCATGTAAAACTGTAATGAAGTCCTGGCTCATAGCACAACAACCAAGTCACAGGAGGGATGATAAATTCCAGATGGCCTACACTCAGCCTAATTTATGAGGAGGAAAGGTGGACATGATTAAAGAATACGATCATCCCAGAGCTCTTGAGCCCATACATTTTTAGAGAAATCTAGAGCCCATCAATTTTTAGGAGTCAGTTCTGAGAGTAGTAAGTGAGGCCAAGCATTTTTTTAATTAAAATATAATTGGATTTGTAAAGCTTGGGGTAGGAGAGTAGAGGACACTGGGGTCGAGTGTGTGGGAAATTGTGTAAGATTTCCAGCAAAAATTGCATGTTTGGAGATCTGGATATGTGTACCTTTAAGCAAAAAAAAAAAGCACTGAGCTGAGTGGAGCAGCATGGGGTGGGGTGAAAACTAAGAGTGTGCAATTCATCATATTTTTAATCATTGACATGACATTAGTTTCCATGATAAACACATTGTGAAAATAATGGCCTTTAGATTTATGGACTTGCATGTGCAGGTGACGTCATTAGAATAGGACTGCAGAACACACACACCACACACACACACACACACATCTCTTTTCGAACAACGGCTTATATAATGTCATAGCGCAGCTGCATGAGCTAGGAGAACGCTGTCCTGTTTTATATACACAAGCGCACACATGGCTGTGATTGGCTATTTGTCCTTTGATTGACTCGGTCAAGAAGACATTCCTTATAGTTCTGCTTATCTGGACACACATCCTTGTTTACCGGTGTCATTTTCACTTACAACATCTCAACAGATAAAGGCAAATGGCTTGCGATGGACTGCAATGCATCCCATTCATGGTGTTTTCCTTGCTTCATGGGCTTGGATCCATTGCAACCCTGACTAGGATAAACTGCATACTGAAAATGAATGAATATAAAGTTGCTTTAGTCTTTTATCAACTTTAGATTAGACTAATGATAAAGATAATGAAATTCAGGCTGACTAATAAATAACTAATGTGTATCCTCACAAACTGTATATACATACATATGAATGTGGTATGTAATTATCTCAAGCAGCTCAAATAATCCAGCTCCAGCTTGGATTGTGGACTTTTCACATAAACAGAAATGTTTTTTTTTGTTTTTTTGTTTTTTTTTGTAATTGGTGAGGTTAAGACAGTAACATATACTGTGAGGAGACTTTTATTTAGTATTTATGGAAAGAGTCTTGAGTAATCCTGACCACTTCGCTCTGGACCTGCCCGATCCAGCCTGATGCCTTACTTATGTTTGGAGTTGTCCACTCACTACTGCTTAGGATGAGTACAAGATACATGAGATAACTGTGGATGGAATCTTTTTTTGCTATGATAGCTTAAGGACTGCAATTGCCATGAACAACTTTGTACTCAATTCTCCATCAGAGACCAGCTGATCAAATAAAACACACTTCTATTAAAGCTATGAATGAATGACTTTCCTGGTACTTTTTGACAATATAGAACACAGTTATAGAAGGGGAAATGATTTATGATCACATTATCCAGTGTTACCCAAATGTAGATGGCTTCCCTTTCGAGTCTGATTCCTGTCAAGGTTCTGCCTCATATCGCCTCAAGAGGTTTTCGTCACCACCGTCGTGTCTGGCTCACTCATTAGGGATACATTACAATTTATCATGTATGTCCTAATCTTACATATTTCTATAAGCTGACTTTGTGTTCATTATTAAAACTGAATTGAATTGAACTGAACAGCACTTTGTACCAGAGTGTTCATGACTGAGAGCTTCCAGGTTTCTTGGTAACATTATTTTTTTGTCTTAACATCTTTGGGTTGGAAAAAAGAAAGGAAACAATTGTTCCCAAATGTCATTCTTGCTTTCATAACTTAAAACTTGTTCATGTTGGAAAATTACTGTGGTATGAGATGAATAGAACACTTCGGGTTATTGGAAAATACCAGCTTCGGGGTGCAAACAATAATGCTTTGTGTCAGGCTACATCACACCACCCAGCTATTCCGCATGTTTTCATAATAACTAGCCCTTTTGGTGTATTTTTGTGCTTGTTACAGGCCTGCATGTTTTTAGCAACTTGTAAGGCATGTAAATTGCAGTCACACAAATCAGGAAAAATGAGTACTCGCTAATGAGCAGTTATGACATCCTGTGCTAATAATTTTTTTCTTCTCAGGGTTGAGCTGATGGAAAAAATAAACAAATTCTGCATTAAAATGAACACTGCTTATCACTGTTACCTCTAGTGTAACCCCTACATTTACATTTATATTTTATATTTCTGGCATTTGGCAGACACCCTTTGCCAAAGTGCTTTGAAGTCTCTATCAATGAATACAATAACACTGGTTTAATAGGTCACGGACTTAGGGGACCATCAGCCTAAAAAACTGTGTTGAGAGGATTTTTTCTTTTCTTTTATACATACAACAATACATAAAACAGACAGGAAAAATAAGAGCTAGTTTAAGTGCTTTAGAAAGAGGTAGGTCTTCATCAGTCGTTTGAAGACGGTCAGTGACTCGGCTGTTCGGACATCTAGGGGAAGTTCAATCCACCATCTTGGCGCCAGAACAGAAAAGAGTCTAAATGTATACCTACTTTTTACCCTGAGAGATGGTGGGACCAGTCGATCAGTGCTAGTAGATCAGAGGGAGCGAGGTGCAGTGCGAGGAGTAATAAGAGCATTAAGGTAAGAGGGTACAGGTCCATTCTTGGCTTTACTATACCATACTATACTGTAGCATATGTAGACTTGCAGGACTGCAGTCATTATAGTGACTATACAACAGGGAGGTTGTGTGCAGAAGGTGGTGCAGTTTCTTTTTCTTCTATAGCTCCTGTGTGCTTATACTACATCTGTAGGGAAGTGCTTTGTTTCTGTAAGGACTTTTATTGCTGATATAGTGATCTTGCCAGCTGGATTCACCCTCACCAAGCCAGACTGGAAAACACCTGGTGCCTGCTGTTCATTAGGCACTCAGGAACTTTTTTTAGTTTGTTTGTTTTAAGGTTTTTACACTAACTTTTATGATGCTGTTTGAAATACGTTGACGGTAACTCAGTTCCTTTTATTTGAGAATAGTTCATGAAATTAAAAAACAAAACAAATAAACAAGATACATAGTGAGATGTGAAACTAAATGTGGACAAAGCAGACATGGCTTTGTTTGTCAGTGATGCCCTCTGGTGGATACAGCATCAGCCTTGTGTTATTTCACGTTTAATTCTTAACATTTACAGTTTTTTTGCATGTCAACATTATCCTCATTTGACTAAACTCCCTCTTGACCTTCAACATGCCATCATTTCAAGTCTTCTGTGGCTGACGGCTTCAAGCCACGGCATGAAATGACTACTTTTGCCTCCCTGAGTATGTATTGCACAGACACACGCACACACTTTCAAACACAATATTTTCTATATTGAAAAAAGAAAACATACTGTGTATGTGCCATGGATTGCATTGGAAGTTACCAGAGATTACACGTTCCATATATTGTTTGTTTTGACACACTCGGCGCAATAAATGTACACTGCTGTCATCCTTAAGGACGCACTGTGGCACAGAAATGTTATTAACGGCACACCACTAATCTGCTGGTCAGTAATGGTGCTTTATTTTCATTACTCTTGTGGTTTCCTGTTCTGTTTTTGACTTCTGGAGGGAAGATGAATTTAATTTTTCACACATTTTTTCAGTATTCTGTGTTTATCACACGTCTGTCCATTTACGTTCAGGTGCATATTAGTTAACAAAAATATTTTTAGTTAAGTTGAGTTTAGTGTATAAAAATGAAAGCAGCCACAAGTTGTCATTTCTCAGTAAGATTATTGGCAACATCATGAATTGTTTATTATTATGGATTGTTCAATACTATAATAGCTATAATAACGCCTATATTCTTCTTCATATCCTTTTAACATATTCAAATAGTTATGTTAGCAAGCCTAAGTATAAAGTATATATAAGAGAACATTTTAGGATAATTTGGAGGATAATTTTAATACATTGCGTTGATGTAAAGCACAATCAATTTGGATTTTCCTCGTTTGAATGAAATACACTGAGAAACAGGTCCTAGCTGCTTTCCTGGATTTAGTATTTCCTGTTTATCAGTCCAGGTTCATGTAAAGGTCCCTTTAACTGTAAAATAAATTCCATGATCCCTTAGTCCAAATTGATTTTTCGAACATAATCCAATTATTCTCATTTTATACAGCAGACGGATTTGATTTCTTTGAGCGGCATACCAAGATATAGTTGGTATATATAGTTAACAACTATAACCATAGTTGTCTATAGTTACTATAACCTCACTGGGACGTTTCACTGTGTCCATCTCCTCTCATCGTAAAATTCCACTTCCTAGTTTGAAAACGGCTACTACACAAGTGCTATCAACATCATCAATGGACGTAGCAATTTCCTAATTTATAGAAATATGACTTTTGGTTAAAATATGTAAACTCCTTAAAGAAAGAAGTGACACTAATTAGACAGGAACAGGAATTTAAGCTAGCTAGCTGAAGTGCAATATCCAAAGTGTTAATTATGGTATTGGTATGGCGTCATTTAAGTTTGAAATTTTTCGTATATCTGTTGTATAAAAGCAATACCGCACACTCACAAATTGTTAGTAGATTGAAGTTGGCATTATTTATTTTTGGGTTACTGAAGTTTGGATACAACTCATTTGATTCATTTTACCAGTCAAAAAACCAAATGACGGGGGGCTTGGTGGCTTGGTGGTTAGCATGTTTGGCTCACACCTCCAGGGTTGGGGGTTTGATTCCCGCCTCCACCGTGTGTGTGGAGTTTGCATGTTTTCCCCGTGCCTCGGGGGTTTTCTCCGGGTCCTCCGGTTTCCTTCCCCGGTCCAAAGACATGCATTGTAGGTTGATTGGCATCTCTAAATTGTCCGTAGCGTGTGATTGTGTGAGTGAATGACGGTGTGTGTGTGCCCTGCGATAGGTTGGCACGCCGTCCAGGGTGTATCCTGCCTTGATGCCCAATGACGCCTGAGACAGGCACAGGCTCCCCGTGACCCGAGAATAGATTGGATAAGCGGACAATGGGAAAAACCAAATGACTATAAGAACTAATAAATTCTATTAACTAATAAATTCAATAATTATATATGGTGCACACTGAATTCTATACTGTGCTATGGTTTCTACACTGCATCCAACTAGCAGCACGCTAATCACCCCAAACACAATTATTTAAATCCAATTAGGGTGTATATGATTTTTACTGGAAAGTAGTGGACAGTAGTGCCTTTTTTTCCTTTTTAAGACATCTTATGACAAATTCTATATATAAATGTTCTTCAGGTGGTCCTGGTGTCTACACTATTGGCTTGTGTGTTTTATAAAAAGGACAGGATTTTACTAATCTTGTTAAGTGATTACTGCGCTCTTCACATGCTGATGAAGTGGTGGTTAATGACCACTGATCAGACTTTATGGAGTGTAACTGCGTAACTTTTAACACCAATAAAAAGAAATACAGGTTGTCTTTCCATGATAGTCACTTGATCCACATGTGAAATCCAGTGTAGAGGAATGTGAGACACATTAAAGATTAAAACATTAAAACATTTATGCAGATGGGCAGCATTAAGAAAGCTCTCTCATTTTCAGTTTAATTTTTTGCAAGCACTATGGTCCCCCTCGCCCTGTCCGTGTACTTGTGCTGTTTATAGCTTTGGTGTGCACTGAGACACTGTACACTCAGCTAGGTGACCAGCAGTGCATCCCTTTTTTATTTTTTTTATTTTTTTGCGCTTGCACACTCTCTCTTTCTCTCTCTCTTTCTCTCCCTCATCTATCCTTTGACTCCTCCCTCTTTGTTAGTGCCGATGTTCAGGGATCAGCATCTGATGTGTCACTGGCGTCAGGTTGGCCGTGTGACAGTAGCTGATCTTCACAGCAGAGATTAGCATAACACCTTCCTGAGCTCAGACTTTGGGGAAACTGAAGGCAGCCGCATTAACAGCACAGCCCTCTCCTCTCCATCAAGCATGGAGCAAGGAGAGAGCTCCCGACGCCAGGGTAAGTGCCTAGGGGTCACGCTGTTTGGCGTAGTCATTTTGAAATGATGGCAGGTTGGACAGTAACTTTTAGTCGGCTTTCTTTGGATTTCTTACCTGTGAAAACTTTTAGCTGATAGTTCTTTATTTGTGAAATGTTTCCTAAGATTTAATTGTTTCTAAGGCTTACAAGCAGCATACAAATGCTGTTACATGGCTTATCCTCGTTATGAGCTGCTTTTATACTTATACTGCTTTTTCACTGTACCTTAGTTTATTTGTTAGATGATATCAGTGAAGTGCATCCTCTTCCTTTTTTTTCTTCTATTGCTTCTGGCACTGTTATTTTTTTTAGGGAAAACTAGCCTAGGTGTGTATTAGACAGCGTAGAGTTCCAGCTGAGCAGGTATAAATAGACAGCATGTTCAATAACAATATGCTGATGCTCTTGAATCATAAATGATCATAGTAATTAATAAGAAAATACTCTTCACTGGACCAGTTTTCAATGATATTCATTCCTGACTTCAAACCTATACTGCAGAAGGGTATTAAGTCATTTTAAATAGTCTAGTTAAGTGCCAGGGAAAAAAATAAACAGTGCAGAATGATTCCTCCGCAGTCTCTTTGAGAGTAATATGGCAACTGTGACAGGTCAAGCGAAGGGCCGGCTCAAGGACTCCATTGCTGTCCATCTCAGATACACCTGCAGTCATTTATCACTGAGACTGGTGCAACCCCTAGCAATTTCAGCAGTAATGAGCACAGTGCAGCTCCATAGGGGGAACACAGCTGTAAATCAGGCGGCACTGCGTGGACTTGTCAAGACAGGCGATTAAAGTCAAAGCTGCACTGGACGTCAATCATGTGTCATCACCTGTTCATGTGTTCAAGCGGCAAAGATACTGACATATTCTGTAGAGTTTATAGAGCTGTCTGGGTTGTGGTACAGAGGATGTGGATGCAGATACAGTAATAAGACTATTGTAATGAGAGATGAGTGCACACATTTGACTGTGGCGTGGTTGTTGGTGTCAGCATCTTGTGAAATACTCACACCTGATCTCCTGCGATCCAGTGAGTGGCAATTCTGTTGTTGAAGATTGGGTTGAGCTGACAGGATGTCTATGTTAACTCAAATGGCTACACTGTACAACCATGATGAGCAGAAAAGCATCTCAGAGCACACACCATGCCATACCTTCAGGTGGCGGTTCTACAACAGCAGAAGGCCAGATTTTGTTTCACAAATGTCTGCCAAGAACAAGAACCTAAGGCTCAGTGAAACTGGACAGCTAATGTTCTCTGTAAAGTGTGCATGTAGAAGATTTATATTTTATCAACGTAATGTAATAATACTTCCAAGAAGTGTTTAAAAAACTCTTTTCCATGAGATGTGCTTCATACATTCTAAAATCTTTAAGAAAATCTTTTTACACACTTGATCTATTCAATAAACAGATAATTATTTGTATCAGGTGTGTGTGTAAGCAATAAGGAAAAAACTCCATCCAGTGTTTCCTTTACTGCTGCACTCTATAGGACAGTACATAGTAAATAGTGAACAAGTGAGTGATGGAGTGATTTCAGTTACATCATCAAGTACTTAAGATCGCTCTAATTTGACTCAAGTAATGAGACACCATATACACAAGACTCTTTGCTTCATCTTAACTCTGGATGCTTTTCAGAAACGAATATAGTTTCTTAACCTTTGCCATTTGGTTCTTAACAAATATTTGGAGAGTCTTCATTGTTTCTGTCTATTGTATTATGTTGTCCATGGATAAATATCATTTGATCCTTACTGGATTGCAATGGTGCAGATTTTCTAGTCGGTTGGGAATTAATAGCAGAGGTCAGATACTGTGCATTGGCATTAGTGAAGAGTCAATGTAGTGAGTCTCACAAGCGGCTTTAGTAATAAACTTTCCCCCAAAACAAACCAGTTTTGATCAAGTTGTTCAAAGTAGCATTTGTGAATTTTTATGTTACACGTTTAATTAATGTCTTAAGATCATACCAGTGTGGTTTATTCAACACAAAAGCAAGCAGTTGGTTAAATAGAGCAGGGTACCTTTATCTGTATTATACCACAGTCAGTACTGCAGCAGATTTGCCCTTCACGGATGCCCTAGTATATGTTTATAACCTAGTACTCATTAAGGAACATTGCAGGCGGCTGCAGACAGGGTTAGCCAACGTATAGTCACATAGCCTTAACGCTTTTAACAACAGATATTGTCACAAAGCAGCTAATCAGAAATCCGGATGTAGATTTAGATCCATAGCGAGCAAGCTCAAGGTGACATTAGCAACAAAAATCTCCCATGAGGAAGGAGTCAGACTCCTAAGGGAGCCATCCTCTTCTGGGTGATAACTGACAGCAGGATTAGAAATCATTACTTTTCTATAACTGTATACTATGACGTCAAACACTCTTCAATGGTGTGAGAGGATATTCAGCGGGAGTGTATTGTGATGAAGTGGGATGAGCACAGGACAGTTTTTATGATTCCAGCTGCAGTTCTTGGGTGAAAATCTACAATATTCTGATAAATTTATTCACTGAAACTTTTGGGGAAATGCAGATTTTTAGGGTATTCATGTGGGACCATCTACAGTAGCACAAAGTGGGTCAGGAGTGCAAAAGCTTCAAGAAGAAGTAGAGCATCAGGATGATTCAGGGAGGGCAAGAGGAGCCACAATGGCGGTGATGTGTCAGGATCTGGCACTGGCATTGCATTAAGCAACAGGAGTGAAAATCCAGCAAGAGAGAGTGATGTAGAGAGAGTAGAGATTATTAGGCATACTGTTACCACAGATCAGAAATTCTGAAGATCAGTAACTCCCTCAATCTGGACTCACTCAGTGTAATAACAAAAGATGTTTGGCTTTTAGATTTTATTGAGTGATACTACTAGCCTATTTTGCATTCAACAATAACTTCAATCCTAAATGTTCTAGTAACTTCATGCTGTTTCTCAATGGAATGTGACAAAACCACTGCAGTAAAGTGTTTTTTTTTTTTCTGTTTTGTTTTTTGCATTTTGCCCTTTAAATTGATTGAATTGCAGTATTAATAGTAGCACTTGCTTTTGTGCTACTCAAAAGGCTTCACATTTACACAGTGATCTTTATTTCAAAATCATACTGATAGAAATTTGTCATGTTGATGTGAATGTTAATGTGAGTCTGAAGATCCTAGTAGATTGGTGAACAAACATTCTATTTACAGTTGTCACATCGAAATCACTGTCACTTACACTGGTCAGTTAAGAGCGAGGGCTGCCGGGGAGCAGTGTAGGGAAGAATTCAGAGAGTCCTCTGTCCGTTATTTCCGGCTGTCATACCACGGTTACTAACAGGCTTACTGAGAAACTTGAGCCCTTCAACAGACCCTTCTTTCTTGATCCTGATGTCAGAAGTTCAGTTATCTATTCATGGTTCTCTGTGAGGTTTTTTTTTAACTCTTATTTAATTTGTCTGGTTTTGAATGGATCTCTGTCCATGGCCAGATGAGACTCACTGTGTACCATGATTAAGGCTTTGAATAAGTGAGTGTGATGTGGGCAGTGATGCAAACAGGTCAGGAAACTGGGTCATTGTCCTCTTCCTGGTAAATGAATGTGGAACATGTCTCATGTGAATTACACTTTATGGTATACTAAGGATGGACAAAGCACAGAAATTATTTTCAAATGTTACATACCCGTGCATAGTTTGGTATTTGCTTAGATGCAGCTAGCAGTAGTATCAAATTAGGCTTGTAGTTTGATTATTTTTATAGAAATCAGCAGAATATGTTACAATAACAATATTTTTTGCACATTTCAGAGCCTGAATCATGCTGACACTGCTGACATTTCTACCCCTGGGGTTTTCCCCAGTGTTTTCCAGTGTTTCTGGTTTAGGCCATGCCTACTATGGATTTAAATCAAAATTCAGATGCATGTAGTGGCACTGGGTGACGTGGCAGTAAGAGGTGAAGTCTGCCATGTTGTTGATGGTATGAAGGGATCATGTTTGTTCTCGGGTGTGTAACTGCATCAAGTTCGCAAAAACATGCCCACACTTCTGCTTTCACTGTCTTCTAATTTTCTTAGGCAGCATGGGGTTTTCATTCAGGGTTTACTTAGCTCTCGCTATATCCACAGCTCATGTACCTTTAAGAAAAGGAAGTTCAGCATTGGCTCATGTCTGTAATTATACGGAGCTTTCATCTGAAAGTGGGTTTAATGACAGGGAATTAATTATGTCAGGTTTAAGCGCTTTTCATAGAGCCTTAGGCAGAAGGCTCAGACATATGAACTTCACACTATATCTACACTATATATGATTACACTGTATAGATTAAGGTTTGTTGTTGATGGTTGTTCCCTTGCACAGGCAACCACAGCCTGTGGGAATAGTATAATAAACTGCTGCCTGCTCACGAACCTGCACTGTGTGAATTTTACACAACATTAACCTCTGTTCAGTGTTGGCCTTGATGGGATTTTCAGTATTACTGCTAGGGCTGGGCTATATGACATTAGAATATCAGTTTTGAGATTAAAAGCAACCTAGTCGCTGCTGCTCAGGATAATCATATACTGATAGCCTAAATTAAATGAGATTACTGTCAATTGTATCACTTAGAAGCCATAAAGATGGTTAAGGACTGGCTTAAAACTGCTATGAACTATTTTGTACTCAAGTGTTAGTCACTGAACACTTCAACAAAATAAGCTTCTTGTTAAAAGTAGAATGAATTTCCTGGTTATGCAATTGTACTTTTTGCCCATAGAGTACACGGTTATAGAAGGGAAATTATTTATAATTGCAATATCTGGTTATTTAGATGAGGACGACTTCCCTTTGTCCCCTTGAGTCTGGTTCCTCTCATGTTTTATTCGTAATGTTGAAGAACTGTTTCAACAAATGTCTAAAAATTTCTACATTTAAAAATTAATATACAGAGTGTATACATTTCTGTAAAGCTGCTTTGTGACAATGTCCATTAAAAATGTGATATAAATAAAACTGTATTGAAGTGAAGTCACAACATACTTATCACATATATCATCTTATTATTACAAGCAGTCATTGGAAGCATCTGATCAAATTTCACTAAATTATTTAAATAATTACTGTGTACTGCTTGTTAGCAAACCTGTGTGTCATAGAAATTTCTTGATGTATCAGAATGTCACTCCTACTACCTTTGCTGGAGCAACATTGACTCCAGGGGCCAGGATTAGACTCACCTTTGAAACATTAAATTCTGTTTCAAAGAGTATTTAGTTACTAATAAAGACTGTATGCCACTCACTAGCATATTTTACACAGCTGTGATTGAATTGCCACTGAGACATTACCATTTTCTTCATGCCCTATTTGTACTGCAGGTGCTATTATTGTCATTTTCTTTCCATCTGGCTTGAGGAATTAACCACTTAAAGAATCCTTGCCTTGCCTGCTATTTTCTGATCATTTTAGCTCCACCTGGATCTTTCTCTGTGTCTTTTACTGAGACAAAAATAAAGCTGATCACTAGAGCCATACTATGTAAACTCCCTGCTGGAAAAACTGCAATGCATATAAGCTTAAAGGCTTTTCCTTGGGACAGCTGTAACGTGGCTCCGCCAGAGGCGGAAGTGTCCGGATCCATACGCCGAGCCGGCGGTAGGGAAAACACAGAATCGGAAGTCGGGGACAGGCAGTAAGTCAGCAACAGGTAATCCACAGACCGAGCAATATAATCCAATAGGGATAATCCAAAGGGGAAATCAGAAACCAGTCCAAAGTCCGTAAACCAAAAACAGAGATATCAGAGAGAGAGAGAAAGAATATCCAATAAACAATCCAAGTCGGCAACGGTAATCCGTCAGGGAAAACGCTCGATACAAACATAGAGAATAATGCTTCATGTAGTGCAGTGAGTGCGCGCCGTATTTAAATCCCCCGGTAATCCGGAAGTGAACTCAAAACACGGGCGAGGGCTCCCTCTCGCGGTCACCTCTAGTGCGAATCGTGACAGAGCCCCCCCTCTAGGAACACCTCCCGGGGTTCTACGCTGAGGGCGCCCCCTCGGGCGCGGAGCAGGCCTCTCAGGATGTGCACGGTGGAAGTCCTCAATCAGCGACGGGTCGAGGATGTCCCCGGAGTCCACCCACGAGTGTTCCTCGGGACTGTACCCCTCCCAGTCCACCAGATACTGCAGACGGGACCGGACTCGCCTGGAGTTCAGGAGAGCCCGCACCTGGTACGCCGGAGGACCCCTCAATGTCAAGGGGTGGCGGTGGCTCCCCACCGGGCCTCGCCTCCCCGACCGCAGGGTGTGCCAGCTTGAGTAGCGACACGTGGAAGGTCGGGCATATACGATATGACGCGGGGAGCCGGAGACGGTAAGCCACTGGGTTGACCTGGCGAACGATTTCAAATGGCCTGATGAACTTGGGGCTCAGCTTCTTGCAGGGCAGTCGGAGACGGAGGTTGCGGGTCGACAACCAGACCTTCTGTCCCACCTGATAGGACAGATGCGGTCGACGACGACGGTCCGCCTGAATCCTCTGCCTCCTCACAGCCCTTTGCAGACGAATGTGAGCGCGCTCCCAGACCTCTTGGCTTAGGCGGTACCACTCCTCCACGGACGGGACGTCGGAAGGTTCCCCATGCCAAGGGAACAACGAAGGCTGATAGCCCAACACGCACTGGAATGGAGTTAGTCCCGTGGAGGAGTGAATAAGGGAGTTCTGGGCGTACTCCGCCCACGGCAGGAACTCACTCCACCGCTGCTGTTCTCTGCTACAATAGGACCTGAGGAAACGCCCAATCTCCTGGTTAAGCCACTCCGCCTGCCTGTTAGATTGGGCGTGGTAACCCGAACTCAGGCTCACCCCAATGCCCAGACGGGCACACAGCGACCCCCACACCCAGGAGGTAAACTGTGAGCCCCGATCTGACACGATGTCCTCGGGCAGGCCGAAGTTGCGGAATACATGCTGGAACATTGCCTCGGCCAACTGCATGACCGTAGGCAGTCCTTTTAGAGGGATCAGCCGGCAACCTTTGGAAAACCGATCCACCACGACCATAACGGTAGTAAAACCCCCTGAATCCGGCAGGTCGGTTAAAAAGTCCACCGACAGGTGCGACCAGGGGCGACGGGGGATCGGACGGGGCTCCAGCAGTCCCTCCGGGAGATGGCGACTGGTTCGCGCCTGCGCACATGTCGGGCAAGCACGAACATACTCCTCTACATCCGATCCCAGGGAGGGCCACCAGAATCGGCGACGAGTGAGCTGTGTCGAACGGTGGATCCCTGGATGTCCAGAACTGGGGGCCTCGTGCACCCACCGCATCACCTGTTGCCAAAATAGTTGGGGCACGAAGGTCCTATCTGGTGGGCAGCCGGCAGGTGGCGGCTCGTCTGCGTGGGCTCGCCTAATCTCCTCCACGAGGTCCCAATGTACCAGCGCCAGAATAGCAGTGGCCGGCAGGATGAGTTCGGGTTTCCCGGGGTTGTTGGCCGTCTCGAACTGTCTGGAGAGGGCATCAGCCTTGTCGTTCTGGGAACCAGGGCGGTACGTCAACGTGAACACAAACCGGGTGAAGAATATCGCCCACCGAGACTGTCGAGGGTTCAGCCGCTTGGCTCCTCGGAGGTATTCCAAGTTACGGTGGTCGTTGAGGACCTGAAACGGGTGACGCGCCCCCTCCAGCCAGTGGCGCCACTCCTCTAGAGCCGCCTTGATGGCCAGTAGCTCCCGGTTACCAACGTCATAGTTCCTTTCAGCGACCGTCAATTTCCTTGAATAAAAGGCGCAAGGGTGGAGCTTCCCAGGCTCCCCATGCTGTTCGGAGAGCACCGCCCCTAGGCCACTGCAAGAGGCGTCAACCTCCACCACGAACGGTAGCTCTGGATCAGGGTGCCGTAAGATGGGTGCCATGGTAAATCGTTCCTTCAACTGGAGGAAGGCTGTACGAGCCTGATCCGTCCAGGACAGTTTTTTGGGCTTCCCCCTGAGTAGTGACATCAGGGGCCTGGCTACCGCACCATAGAAGGGGCGTGCCACTCCGTCACAGCCCGGACCTTGATCACGTCCATCTCGACTCCTTGGTGCGAAATCACGTAACCCAGAAACATTACCATGGGGCGGTGAAATTCACATTTCTCCAGCTTTACTTAGAGGTGGTGCTGCTGCAGTCTGGCTAGAACCAGTGAGGTTCACTGGCCGCTCCAGAGTCAATTAGGGCTGAAACGGGGAAACAACGGTCAGACATATGTAACGACGCTGGCACCGTAAAGTTCAAAAACAAAGTGCTGCCACCCTCTGGAGTAGATGGGAACCTTTTGGGGCACCGAGGGCTCAGATGTCCAGAGGCCCCACAACGATAGCATAACCTCATCTGACCCCGAGACCGGTGTCCCTGAGCCGCTAAACCAGATCTCCGCAGTTGCATGGGTTCAGGCTCCACCTCCCGATGCGTAGAGTAATCCATGCGTCTCTGGGGCCGAGCTGCGGAAGACGCCTGGACCCCTGCTTGGTGTTGGCGTCGCAGATTCTCCAGGCGAATGGCCGTAGCCACAAACTGCGACAGTGATGTGGCCTCCACATGACAGGCGAGTTCTGCCTGGAGGGCGGGATGTAACCCGGCACGAAAGACGGCCCATAAAGCCGCGTCGTTCCAGCCTGATTGAGCTGCTAACGTGCGGAACCGAATGGCGTAGTCCGCTGCTGCCTCGGAGCCCTGGCGTAGCTCCATCAAGCGGTGAGTGCGCGCCGTATTTAAATCCCCGGACGTGAACTCAAAACACGGGCGAGGGCTCCCTCTCGCGGTCACCTCTAGTGCGAGTCGTGACAACAGCACAGTATCATGATTTCCATGGTCTAATAAATAAAAAGCATGTGCCAGAAATTTGTAAGAATCTAATTATTAGGTTTATTATTAATCATCCATGGGGGCATTGGTGGCTCAGTGGTAGGTTTCTCGCCTACCATGTGAAAGGCCCGGGTTCAATTTCCAGCCAATGCCCAAACCCCAGCCACTGGATGCAGTGCCGGTCCCAAGCCCGGAAAAATGGGAGGGTTGCGTCAGGAAGGGCATCCGGAGTTAAACCTGTGCCAAGTTGTGCGGACCAGTTGGTCCCCGAACAGGGAGCAGCCGAAAGCAACTTTATTCTTAATCATCCAGATGCAGACGTTTTGTCACAGAGGAGATATGAAGATTTTCTTTTTTTAGTGCAGACATCAAAGTGAGAAACTAATTCAATCTGATTAGCAATGAGTTGGGAAGCAGAAGTTATGGGTGCAGACATCATCAGAACTGATCTCATACTGTATCTATTTTATGAAGTCTCATATTGTCAGAGCTGTTTTTTATTAAATAATTGATTAAATATGTGTTTATTTCTGTTTGGTGATTACCCATTGCAGATTATTTTTTAGATTTATTTTTTTACCAGATTACTAATTTTTTTTTAGCTGATGGAGTGTCCATTTTGAGCCCAAATCAGACATTGGCTTGTATACAGGCAATAATTAATATTCAAACAGTAAACAATTAATTAATAAATAAATAAACAAACAAACAGACAAACAAGCAAATAGCCTAGTTGCTTGCTTCTCACCGCAAGCCTATTCTTATATTCCAAGTGTGGTGAATGTAATCTTACCCAAGAACACATCCCCTTGTCCTTTTGTCAGTGGTTAAGGATTTAAGAGGTTGCTTTTGGGTTTTGGTTAGACGAAGCATTTTCAACTCTACAGATGAATGTTCAATGCTTGAATCTTCAGACCAAACCCACTTAAGATTTAATTAGGTAATTCTGCCTTTTTGTATGAAACAGCTATACACCATTAGCATATATATTTCCTACTGATGACATAATAATAATGTATGCAAAAGAAAGGTATAAATGCTTTGTTAAAGTTAGATTCTTTAAGAATTTTTGGTTTAGGGCCTGCCTCTGCTATGCCATGTCTGTTATGTCCATTTCATTCCCCATAGATATTTTTCCTTTCCAGAGGTTGTAAAACATGTACAGCATATAATTCTAAGCAAAAAGTGCATATTATGTGAAAGTCTACTATACTTTACAAAGTTGCTTCTATGCACATGACCAATCTGAACCATATAGCCAGAGGGACGGCATCGATCACTTTTACATTCCAATTATAGGAAAATCAATGCTTCAGGGTCCCATGGACTGATTGGAGTGTGTTCAGTTGCACTGCTTTCTGTATTGCACTTTGTTTATAGATAAACCTTGTTATTCTAGCCTGGAGAATTTTGTTTAGATTGTGAAACATAAAGAGACAATATATCAAGGGTTTCTTTGAAAAATGATTAAAACAATGGTGTGAAAGGGCTTGACTGCTTGAGTCGATCCTACTCTGCCACTGCAGAAGGTCCATGTTTCCTGTAGTACTATAGTAAAGCTTCAGATGGAAATAGTCTCTTTCTCACTATAGTAGCTTTCTCACTGTCCTGGCCAGTTACACATATCTACATTTGATTAGTTAATTTACAAGCCTTATCTAGCACTGTATAATTATGCTAGCTTAGGGCCATATACAGCATTTAATACCCTGACATGGGATGTGTGAAACTGGCACACAAAGCTTAAATAAATAACATGGCTGGATTAATAACTATAATCTATTATTGCACCAAAAATATTTTCTGTGTAATGGATTATGCACAGAAACAGGAACAGTGCTGACAGAACATGAAGACTTAATGTTGTATCCAAGTGGTTAAGGCATGGAACTACTGATCAGATGGTTGTGAGTTTCCAGGTTGTGAATCCCAGGTCCACCAAGCCTCCACTACTGGGTCCCTGAGCAAAGCCCTTAACCCTCAATTGCTCAGTTGTATAAAACAAGGTAAAATGTAAGTTGCTCTGGATAAGGGAGTCTGCCAAATGCCATAAATGTAAATGCAATAAATACAATTCATGTCGCAGCTTGTGTGTTGATTTCAAAATCTGACCACAGTTTAACAGTGTAAAAGAATGCATTTCAGAAGCAAAGTAGAGTTGCTTTACTATTAAACTATGATGTGCAACTATAAGAAATAGATATGGCAGTTTACTAAAATCCTGGACTTGGTCTTCTTCTGAAGGTCTTAATCATATGTTTAGCTGCATAAAATTCCATGCTTGCAGAGGTTTGGATTAGCAACAACCATGGCTGAATAGCGATAACAGTTAACTTCTAATTCTTAACCATTCAAGGTTTTTATATATATTTTTTTCATACTGGACTTATCTTTACCACTTTGGATTAGAGCTGTGGTCTCTGCTTTAGATTTGCAGACATCTGTTTTGAATTTGAAGCATTTTATGTTTTCATCGTAGATCTAAGATCTTTCATCACTTCATTAATCAGACCAGATGGGAAAGCTATGAAAAAATATTACAGCTGTTATTGATTGTTCTTGAGTGCTATTGTGCAGTTTTTGCTTATGTTTGTGCCTGACTCTGTAATTAACTTGATGAGTGATGACAAAGTAAGCAATGTAGTATAAGAACTGAATTTTTACATGTTAAGATATATTGTAAAGATGTGATGGACTACAAGGTGTTTATTAAGATAATGACCCAGGGCTTACCCTAGAGATTCCATTTGTTCTTTAGCTTGCATAGGTAACTGAAATTAACATAAAACTATAACCTAAGTATTACATTATGCCTTTCTCTGTTTTCTTTCAGGTGATGGAAACCCCAAGGAAAGCAGTCCCTTCATCAACTCGGACACTGACAAGGGGAGCTTATACGATGGCAAAAACATGGCACTGTTTGAGGTAGACGATCTATTTAGTCAAGCTAATAATAAGGATTTAAAATTTTCTTGTTCTCATTCATTTTGAAATATTTTAATGGGTTAAATGAGCTACAATGTTGATATATACTTGTATTCACAGTGTGTAAACATAGGTATCACTTGATTTTGGATAAATCACTATCAGGTCTCCAGCCTCTTATTTCCAGTGCCAGTGTCTTATAGTTGTAATCTTTGGCACATAATGTGCAGTTACAGTTGGATGCAATTTTTTAGTTTAATGAATTACATTCAATTAAATGGGGCACTATGGCTTAGCAGTTAGCATATTTGCCTCATAGCTCTGGAGTTGGACATTTGATTCCTGCCTTCACTCTACATTCAGGGAGTTTTCATGTGCTCCCTGGGCTTCGGGGATTTCCTTCGAGTACTCCGGTTTCCTTACCCAGTTCCAAGACATGTATTCTAGGCTGATTGGCACCTCTAAATTGTCTGAAGTGTGTGAATGGGTGTGTGAGTGTGTGTGTGAGATGTGATGGTTTGGCACCCAGGGTGTCCCCCCACCTGGGATAGGAACCAGGCTTCCTACAACCCTGTAGCATAAATGATACAGAAAACGGATAGATGGAATGGAATTAAATGCATGGGTTTTCTCATTTCTAGGAAGAGATGGACAGCAACCCAATGGTGTCATCGCTTCTCAGCAAACTGGCCAATTACACTAACCTTACACAGGGGGTTCGGGAACATGAGGAGGCAGATGAGGAGGAGAATGCAAAAAAGAAAACTGTCAAAGTAAGTAGCACTCTTTCAGAAGGGGTTATTTGGTAGTTAATTTTCAATTTAAGGGATCTTCTGCTTATAAAAAGTACAAGGTTCTGCACTCAGGTGTAAGTCTTTGTTTTTAGTCTCAGTCCTTCAGTGTAATAGGATGATATTAAAATGTTTTTTTTCTTCAGGTAATGAGTACAGAAAACACACACTGTTGTTTTCATCTATTCGGTTAGTGTATGTTTTGGCACCCTTAAGTCACAGTGTTTGTGTAAATGTAGATCATGTTCCTCTTATGAAAAATTGCAATAACATGGATATTTTATGGTGATACTTGGAACTAGTTGCAAAGCAAACACTCACAAATTGCACAATATTACACAATATGTAATAATATTTAGAATGATAGTTTATGCACATTCACGTCGATCAGTCAAAAATACTTGGACAAATCGTACAAATTGACTGCTCTTCGGTTTATTTTCCCCACCTGTATATCTAGGGAACCAGCCCATATCTAACCTTCATTTGTGTGATTCTTAAACACAACATTCTACTTTGCTGTTGTTGAAATTTCAAAATGGTTGCCAAGTCATGGCATGAAAACCACACACCATGCTCATTGCCTTGTAGCGATGGTGATGAAGTTCATTTCCTTGTCATATTTTATGCTAAGAATGGTGCAGCTTCTGCCTGTTGGTCAGGCTGCAGAAATACAGAGAAATGACCATAAGGAAAGGCTAAATATGTCTTGCATGCTGGAGATGTTAATGATTAAGAGCTGTGAGTGGTACAATAAAGATGTCCTTTGGTCTTTTAGAGTGTATGTGACATTAATGTACATTAAGCTACACTACCTACTATAACTAGCCCAGATCCAAGGCTACTGATCATTCTACCCCTAGAAATCACTAGTGTTAAATTACTATAAAGAAACATTACTTCATATACCTAAAATTATAAGCTTTGATCACAATTCAGAAGTCCAAAATACTTTCAGTATTTCATCACACCAGGATTTTCCAGCCTTACATTGTTTTACACTGTACAATTACAATAATTTTGTGCAATAACAAAAATTTAAGTTGTGCAATAACCTAGTGTAATTGTTTTTGTTTTTTTGTGAAATTTTTATTATTGTTATTTTCTTTTCTTCTGTATTTATATAGATTTTTTAATCTCTGCTTCATATTTGCACTTTTTTTCTTTTTTTCTTGCTGCTGTAACGGAAATTTTCCCACTGTGGGACGGATAAAGGTTTAATATACTCAAATTGAATGCGCCTTTTCAGTTTCTATTCTGTTATCATTACTTATTTAATCAAGAGTGGAAAAGAATTCTGTTCTATGTGAAAAGTGTTTTCTGCTTCTGTCTCTCTGTATTTTCCGCTTCTACCTCACTAAGACGAGACCACAGATGGGAACATTCATGGGTGTCTACCTGCCCTGCCTTCAGAATATCCTGGGGGTCATCCTGTTTCTGCGAATGACCTGGATTGTTGGAACTGCAGGCATTCTGGAGGCCTTTATCATCGTATCCATGTGCTGCTGTTGTGTAAGTACGCTGTGCTCTGACAGTTAAAAGTTCTCTTTTTTTTTTTTTTTTTTTGTCCTGATGGATTGGAATATTTTGAGTTTTGGCACAAGTCATAAGGGGATTTAAATATTTAGACATTTAGATATTTTTCCAAGTCACTTTCCAAGTCATGTTTTTTTTCTTTTTGGGTGACTTGTATCATTAGTTTTTTACTGAGAATATGAGCACCAGAGACAAAAAAGAGAAGCTGTATGTGAGAGAATAAATGAATGGAAGTTTAGTCTGTCTTCCTCTTCATTTAAAGTGCTCTAGCATTTTATGCCTTTTGGCAGCTTGGTGTGTAATCTTCACAGCTTGGAACTATGAAACAGGTGTATATTTATAACCCAGAGCAGACAATAGGATCAGTCGTCTTTTTTGAGCGTGGCAATGCGCTTCCTGTCTTTGTGGGAATGCTTATTTACAAAAAATATATACTACATTGCTTTTGCACTGTGTTATGACATTGCTAGGTCAAATGTCATATAATTAAATGTGTTTAGTTGAAATAGAGGGATGTAGAAATGCAGTGAAGGTTCTTCTGATTGCATATTTAGCAGTTGATTTTAAGACAAACTTGCCTGGTTTGCATGGCCATCACCGGTCATAGTGGGTATGACATTCTCTGTCGAAGGTGACTGATGCATGTTATATTGATATGTTTCTCTCTACTCTAAACATTACAGTCCTGCCATTAATAGCTTAGTCCCAGTGAGTCTCAGGGAAACTTATTTAAAGGCTCAAATAATTCCTAGTCCTTTATACTGACTACTAGAATCCACTATGAGTGTGCATTTTATTTAACAGTTATTTATTTTAATATATAAACATAATAGAGCCTATGATTAAATCAAACAGATTTATTACTCTTCATAGTGTTTGCCAGAGATCACAGAATCATTCATTCAAGTAATGCTCTTGCCATCACTAAGCTCCTGTTTGAGGTAATGGACCAGTAAGTGGCTTTAGGACAGCTTTTGGACTACGACTGAGACTGAAGCAGCTGAAAGGATTTATACCGATCGTGTGTCCGAGTTAGACTCAGTGACACTAGAACACAGAGGTGTGTTATATAATAGTGATAGAAATATCCATAAAAAGCAGTGAGACCTCTTTAACAATGTTTAAAACTCCTCATAGCTTTAATTAAAGTGTCCTTTAAAGAAAAAGGTGTGCTTAGAGGATTACCTCTGCTGTCTGTCATAGCCAGGCTGTACAATGAATCACAACAAAAATAGTATTTCTACTTCTGTGCCGATCATGTTGCCTGTCATTTCAGAAAGCCTCGTTCTCTGCCCTAGCTTTCAGGTGTTTTGCAAATGTGTTGCAGATAAAAAAAAAAAAAAACATCCATCATATCACCAAAATATAACTTTAATCCTGGCACACAAAACATTAGGGGTTTTCTGAATATTTACATGTGGTTTGGGGTGGGGCTTTGGAGAAAGCACAAAAGAAGAGAATTGTTTTTGTAAGGATTTAGGGCTTTAAGACAGCTAGTTTCACCTCATTTCCACTACTTTTGCTGATTATACCTTTAATGTACTATTTTGAAGCAGTTCCACTCAAGTCTGACCCAGTTATATTTGAGTCTGTGCTCAAATTGTCTATTGTGGCTCTATTGTTTCTTTCAGACAATGCTCACAGCCATATCTATGAGTGCCATTGCTACAAACGGAGTAGTTCCAGGTAAGATGGCATTATTTAGTCATTATAGTCATTACTAATTATTAGTTAATTACATAGTTATTATCATGGTCGTCACTTTGTCCACTTTTATTTAGCACACATTCATATCAACAGTGATGGACATGAACCACTTGTTCAAATACTTTGCAATGTAAATGTTTATGACTAATATTTTCCATGTCTCTGTTTTCTCATCACAGCCGGTGGATCCTATTACATGATCTCTAGGTCTCTGGGCCCAGAGTTTGGAGGAGCTGTAGGACTGTGTTTTTATTTGGGTACCACATTTGCTGGAGCCATGTACATCCTTGGTACTATTGAGATCCTTTTGGTGAGTTCTGTGTGAAAGTATTTGTTTTACGGTCTGGTCTAAGGTCAGGTTATAACATAAAGCAATAGACTACAGAGATCAGGCGTGACTGCATCAGCATTTACTACAACAATTTAGTTTATTCATGAAATGCAACGGGCATAATATTATTATTCATAATATTATTCATAGAAGATGAAAGAAAAAAATGTTTAGGGATTTTTAAACATTTCTGAAATTATAGGGAGCTTCCTACTCAGTTTACAAACCAAAAGAAGGAACTTCTCTCACTCCTTAATTGACAAAAAAAGCATAAGAAAAATATTACAAAGAAAACAGTCCTATCTCTAATTCAATCACAAATAATATACAATATTTATAAAATGTTTCATCTTACTCCTATATGCATTTATTGCTACACACACCGGTCACAAGACAACAATTAACTGAGAGCTCGATAGCACCATCTACCACACGAAGATAAACTGGCTCTGCTCGAGAAATGTCTGGGACACCGGAAGATGATGGAAAACCTGCCCAGATGTGAACACACCCCCGTGAAGGTTTAAGGTATACAGGCAGCTCCCCCTGCTGCTAGCAGATCATCAGATCATTGGCCTCTAATTAGCGGAATACACCCAAACACCTACAAGAAAGGATAGGAGCCAGTCATTACATCAAAGAATCATAAAATTTCTTTGCTTCTGTCCTTTACCCGGAAAAGAATTTATCAAAATGTGTAGTCACTTCTGGTTTGCATAAAGTCCACAATGTATGGATAAAAGTACCTTTAACTATTTGCAATTTAACTGAATTACTGTGTAGATCGGGATTAATTGTCCATTGTTTATAATCCAGACCTACATAGTGCCCAGTGCTGCCATCTTTAAGGCAGAGGAGAAGGAGTTGGAAGCAGAGGCTATGCTGAACAACATGAGAGTTTATGGCACCTGCTGCCTCGCCCTGATGGCGCTGGTGGTGTTTGTGGGAGTGAAGTATGTCAATAAGCTAGCGCTGGTCTTCCTGGCCTGTGTCATCCTCTCTATTCTGGCCATCTATGCTGGAGTCATCAAGACCATCTTCGAGCCACCAGTCTTTCCGTGAGTAAAAAAAAATGCAAGATTTGCCTGGTGACAGTACTTCTTTTGTTTTATTGCTTGGAAAAAAAGGCTGTGTGACTGGATGGTATTTTTGATCCATTTTTATACGCAGGATGTGGTTTCTAAAGTGGTTAGGCCAGGTGTGTGGGTTTATTAAAGATAGACTCAGTAAGAGATGTAAATTCTCTGTAATTATGCATACACTGTGCAACAGGGTGTACTGTTACTGAGAAACCTGAAAGTTCTGTTGTGGTGGAAAACTTTGTTATAGAATGCTGATATTTAACACGCCATTCATAAATTTACAGAACATTTAATCATATTAATGGTTATATATTGCTCCTTTTTAAAATAACATGGTTTGAATCCATTTATTATTAGTCTTAGATTATATGGCCCATTTTCCATGCAAGCCCCTGTGACTTAACTGTTTCTATTGAAACTGTAACATATTACAACAAGCACATTAATTATAAACCTGTTATTCTCTGTTATAGAAAGTTAATTATCACTTCTCGATCAATCAGATTATATGAGAATTTAACAGTACTGTGGTAAAAATGGTACTATTTGGATGCGTCATGCCTTGTAGGTTATATTGTACACAATATTATACTGAATAGTGGCTTTTAATGTATATTTGGTGTCTGATTGGGAAGGTTTAGAAGTTATCTTTGGAGCCCAGGATGTGGAAATGACCCATTTAGCCTGTAGAACTATATAACTAGATTTTTATTTAGTAACACAGTTTCTGTGTGATCCATTTACTGTGTTGTTCTTTTAACCGATATACACTAGCCAAGTTATTTTGAAAGCTGGGGATAAAAACATGATAAATTAGATCTCACTCTTTTATAGTAAGCCAGAATGCACTTTACAACCCAGACATGTAACACCAAGCTGATTGTGAGACTACATATCCTTAAAACCTTGTGTTTCCGATTTGCTCTCCAAAGGGTCTGCTTGCTGGGAAACCGCACACTCCAAAACCAAGACTTTGACAAGTGTTTAAAGACTGAGATCATCAACGACAACATTACTGTGACCACAAAGCTGTGGTCTCTATTCTGTGACTCCTCTCATCTCAATGCGACCTGTGATGAGTATTTCAGAAAAAACAATGTCACAGAAGTGCAGGGTATTCCTGGCCTCACCAGTGGTGTCATCTCAGGTGAGGGACAAAGTGTCTCATGGACAGACTCATGTAAATCTCTCTCAATCTCTTAATTATTTGCTCCTTATATTTAGCAGAGATAAGGTTCTCCTCGAGTAGCTTACCATTTCTTTTGTCATTACGTCATTCTTAGAAGTATAGAAATGGGTTTTAGTCAACACTAGCAGATGTCCCTCACTAGTTGTAAAATGTAAATGTAGGCCACATTTATATAAATGAAAAGTAATATTCAGAGACAAGATTTTTTACTTGCTTACAGTGGCCTAACTATAGATGGTTGCTGAGCATATCTATTGTATGCTGGACTTATCAATACACTCTGAGAAAATTTTAGTTAGACTAAAATGCAGGTTTTGACAAAAATATACTGTATGTCTCTTACATACTGTACTTTTGACAACTTTAAGAGAAACAAATATTTCACTCAAATGACATGGAATTTTTTGTTTTTAAAAATTTTTTAAGTTTAAGTTACTTAGAGGGGGGGGGGGGGCACAGTGGCTTAGTGGTTAGCACGTTTGCCTCACACCTCCAGGGTTGGGGGTTCGATTCCCGCCTCCGCCGTGTGTGTGGAGTTTGCATGTTCTCCCTGTGCCTCGGGGGTTTCCTCCGGGTACTCCGGGTTCCTCCCCCAATCCAAAGACATGCATTGTAGGTTGATTGGCATCTCTAAATTGTCCGTAGTGTGTGATTGCGTGAGTGAATGAGAGTGTGTGTGTGCCCTGCGATGGGTTGGCACTCCGTTCAGGGTGTATCCTGCCTTGATGCCCAATGACGCCTGAGAGAAATAGACATAAGCCTAAACAGTTCACTTTGTAATCAGATGTACTGCTGTAGCATTAATGTTGGTTTGTGTCTGAGCAGAGAACATGTGGTCAAGCTACGGCCCTGACGGAGAGCTGGTGGAGAAAAAGTTGGAGTCAGTGCCACCGTCCGAATTGACTCATGACACCTCCTTACCCTATGTACTCAACGACATGGCCACCTACTTCACTCTACTGGTGGGCATCTATTTTCCTTCAGTCACTGGTAAGGGCACGTTAACCTCTCCCTTACCTTTCTTTTTTTCCCTTTCATTTTTTTCCATTCATTTCTTTCAGTTTGTCCCCATTACTTGTGCAGTACACTGTGTTCTTTAGCTGTGTAATCCACTGGAAGGCAGGTTATTACCAGTCAGTTCCGCCCACTTGAATTTAATCTCTGTTATTGCCTGGTGGCTTGCGCTGTATCTGAGAACACGTAGAGTCAGAGAGCGAGCAGGGAGATCATGCTTATCTGTTCACTTCAGCTGGAAATGTCTCATGCCAGTTTTTTTCTCTCAGAGGCCTCATGGCTGCTCGCTGTAAAACAACAGTGATCATATCAGCACTGATGGAAAATTTCAAGATATAACAATTAATATAAAAAATACAAAATAACAAAATGATTAACCAGAGGAATAGGTTTATGCAAATTCAAAATTAGAATTAAATAGTACTTATAACCAAAAACATTTTTGTTATAAATTTGCTGAATAAAAACAAAAAGATTCATCAATCCATTCATTTTCTCTTTATTTTCCAGGTATCATGGCTGGATCCAACCGCTCTGGAGATTTGCGGGATGCACAGAGGTCCATTCCCATAGGAACCATTCTTGCCATAGCAACTACTACCTTCATCTGTATCCTTAATGTAGTCTCTGTGACACTTAGAATATTAGCCTCAGTAGTTGTTTCTTCTTGTAAAGAATGATGTCATTACAAATACTGTCTCATACACTATCTTTTATATTTCTTAAATTAATTAAGGGGGGGGGGCACGGTGGCTTGGTGGTTAGCACGTTTGCCTCACACCTCCAGGGTTGGGGGTTCGATTCCCGCCTCCACCATGTGTGTGTGGAGTTTGCATGTTCTCCTCGTGCCTCTGAGGTTTCCTCCGGGTACTCCGGTTTCCTCCCCCGGTCCAAAGACATGCATTGTAGGTTGATTGGCATCTCTAAATTGTCTGTAGTGTGTGATTGCGTGAGTGAATGAGAGTGTGTGTGTGTGTGTGTGCCCTGCGATGGGTTGGCACTCCGTCCAGGGTGTATCCTGCCTTGATGCCCAATGACGACTGAGATCAGGTCAGCACAGGCTCCTCCTGACCCAAGAATAGATCAGCTAAGCGGTGGACAATGAATGAAATTAATTAAGGTTCACTTGGTTATTTACTTTATTTTTGAACATTCTCTTAACTATGACATTTAGACCTCTCTTGTGTAGTGCTCTTCGGTGCCTGCATTGAAGGAGTGCTCCTTCGAGACAAGTGAGTACATTTTACTTTGTCTATAAATAAACCAAAATCTGAATTTAAGGTTTAAAAATGAAAAAGCAGAAATCAAAGCACTAGGGCACACAAGGAAGATGGATATAAAAAAATCCAGAAGCACTAAACAGAAAATTTTTAAAGGCAAAATCCTAAAAAACTAAATTGTGTATGTATTTCTAAATGACTTACAGGCAAGTATGAATCAGATGATGATAACACTGATAGGATTTTGTGACGCTTCTACTATATGGCACAATGAACACTGCATATACACTATCCCAATATACACTATCCCAATTTCACAATAATTACAATATGTACCTTAATATAATACCATGTATACATTTTGTATATCTAGAATATTTTATTTATATTTAATTTATTTCTTTTGTAATCTGAAGCAGTCTCTGGCAAAAGAATTTCCATTGGGATTAATAAAGTTCTATCTTATCTTATAGTAGACTTGAATCAAAAGCTATCTGTGGAGGCTGCTCTAAATTTAAAATAATAAACATAAAATTAAGACATTAAATTTTACCTAGAAATATGTTTCTCTTATCAGGTTTGGAGACTCAGTGAAGAAGAACTTAGTGATTGGTACTTTATCATGGCCCTCTCCGTGGGTGATTGTAATTGGCTCGTTCTTCTCCTGCTGTGGGGCCGGTCTGCAGAGTCTCACCGGCGCCCCTCGGCTGCTGCAGGCCATCGCACGGGATGGCATCGTGCCTTTCTTGGAGGTAACGGTGACACACAAACACACACACACACACACTTGCTTTATTTCTGACCTTCTGAGTAATTATAACTTCCCCATGTGGTGGGCTATAGAGCTTGCTATTTTTAGAGGCTTAGTTCACATCAGTTCTCACACTCATTCCTTATCTCAACTCAGGAAGTCTTTTTAAATTATACAGTTTTTTTTACATGTACATTTTATATTATAATATTATTTTCAAAAATCAAATAGTATTTGTATTATTACAAAATTGAAATCTGATTGCACTTTATATTTAACTCACCACATGTCTATGCTTTGTCCTTTGCACCGAAAGCTTGGATATCAGTGGTATAATGTATAACATAAAAAAATATATAATCCATAACATTAAAAAAAACAGGAGTGTAATATTGGCAATAAATAAATCTGGGTAGTCTGGCTAATATAGTCAGATGCAAAATGGAGCTGCTTGGCTCTGTTTTTTTTCTTTTTACATTTTTGGCATTTGGCAGACTCACTTATAGAGCGACTTACATTTTTTATCTCATTTTATACAACTGAGTAGTTGAGGGTTAAGGCCCTTGCTCAGGGGCCCAGCAGTGGCGGACCTGGGATTCAAACTTACAACCTTCTGATCAGTAGTCTAACACCTTAAGCACTGAGCTACCACATCCCCACGTTTTTTTTCCCCTTTAAAACATGCAAGGCCTGTATAGTATCAGCTGAGGACATATAAACGGGCAAGGGGAAGTTAAATCCTGTTAGTCTAACTTGCCTCACATGCAGAATAAGACTATAAACAAATACAAATAGTTTGTTTAAGTGTTGTGTTTAATTGTTTATCAGCTATATTTCTGAGTAGAATTTCTATCATAACAAATAACTAACTAATTCAGGGATAAGTTTAGCATCAAGCTGTAAGTCTAACTGGTTTTGCTGTTTGTGGTCAGCAGCCATATATATACAGCACTATGTATATACTGTAGAACTGGGCAGCGGACGTTCTCCAAGGTTCTTGAGGAATGATCGTAACCAGTGCCACAGAAACATCATTGTAACACAGTGAAACAGATCATAAATGGACATGTACCATTTAATGTGTATCTGAACGCACACCTCACATGATTCCTCCTGTTTTCAGGTGTTTGGCCAAGGAAAAGCGAATGGGGAACCTACATGGGCTCTGCTGCTTACTGCTGGTATCTGTGAAATCGGCATTCTCATCGCCTCACTGGATGCTGTGGCTCCCATCCTGTCCATGTGAGTGGAGTTATCTTCCTATCACTCTTTCACGTGTTCATTCAAAGTACCATAATAGTACTTAGTCATATTTTTTCTTTTCACTATCATTTGCTGCTTTCTCTCTCATTTTCATGTTTTTCCTCTAATTTGCCCTACACCTTTTCAATCCCTGCTTTGGCTGACTGAGACACCTGTGCTTCTTCATCTCCCTTTCTCTACTCATTTAATTCAAACTGAAGTACTCACTTATCCCCATGTCTGACTGCACTACCTCACCAGCTTTAATGATGATAATAACTTTAATAGACCCTCAAACCCCCTAACAAGCTCTCGCTCAATATTCCCTCCTTTCTTTCTCCTCATCTATTTTTACCTTACTTTCATTTTTTTTTTACCTTTACCTTAATGTCCTTTTTTTTAGGAAGCTGTTTTCTAAATTATGACAGATGCACATTTTTTAAATATGTGTGTGTGTGTGTGTTTGTCTTCTAGGTTCTTCTTGATGTGTTATTTGTTTGTAAACCTGGCCTGTGCTCTTCAGACCCTCCTTCGCACTCCGAACTGGCGTCCTCGCTTTAAGTATTATCACTGGTGAGCACAGGGCCGAGGTCAAACTCGCCTCACTCATGTTGGATTGTGTCTGTCCGTTATCAGTATATGTGCTGTTTTTAGCTTATCCGTGTAAAGCAAGTAAACCAGAGCTAATTATCCACTTAGGGGTCAGTGACCTCTGACAGTTGTTTTGATCACCATGGCAGGCAGGCAGGCATGGAAACCTGCTCGGCTTCTATTAGCTACTCCAATTACAGAGTCTCAAATCTCTCTGAGGACACACTCTCTAAGGATACACACTTTGGTCCTTGATGAGGTATCAGGGCAGGTGCCACTGCAGAGGCGGTGAAGGTTCTTTAGGGTTAAAGATGCCCTCCTGCCATTACGTCAGAGTTGAGGGATGCCTTGTCTTTGCTCCTCTCCCCTTTTGCAAGCCTGCTGGGTAAATCCCATTAAAAACTCGTGTTCTAGTCAGACTGCGTCCTAGTGCCATTCCCTCATGCAAATACGAACACTCACAGCGTAATTGTTGATTGTAAGGGATGTTCATGCTGGCAAATTCTTCATGGATTTGTGTTGTTAATGGTGCTTTATGTAATGTTTAGATTGGGGAAAATGTGGTTTGAAATACTGATATGCAGTTTATCTGGTTAGTTTCTTCATGATATGCTTCTATATAAAATTTTATGACCCAGATGAAAAGCAGATCTTCAACTCTCAACTCTTTTTTTTTAATTTTTTGTTATATATGTTATATATACAGTCAAGCCCGAAATTATTCATACCCCTGGCAAAATCTGACTTAAAGTTACTTTTATTCAACCAGCAAGTTTTTTCTTGAATAGAAATGACACAGGCGTCTCCCAGAAGATAATAAGACAATGTACAAGAGGCATCATTGTGGAAAAAATGATTAGTCATCTTTTATTTACATTTGAACAAAAAGTGGCATGTCCAAAATTATTCATACCCTTCTCAATAATCAATAGAAAAGCCTTTATTGGCTATTACAGCAATCAAACACTTACTATAATTGCTGACCAGCTTTTTGCATGTCTCCACTGGTATTTTTGCCCATTCATCTTTAGTGATTAGCTCCAACTCTTTCAGGTTGGAGGGTCTCCTTGCCATCACCCTGATCTTTAGCTCCCTCCACAGATTCTCAATTGGATTTAAGTCAGGACTCTGGCTGGGCCACTGCAAAACGTTAATGTTTTTGTCTGCTAACCGTTTCTTCACCACTTTTGCTGTGTGTTTTGGGTCGTTGTCATGCTGAAATGTCCACTGGTGCCCAAGGCCAAGTTTCTCTGCAGACTGCCTGATGTTGTTGTTGAGAATTTTGATGTATTGCTCAGTTTTCATGGTGCCGTTTACTGTGATTAGGTTCCCTGGTCCACTGGCTGAAAATCACCCCCAAAACATTAGGTTCCCACCACCATGTTTGATAGTGGGGATGGTGTTCTTTGGGTTGAAGGCTTCTCCTATTTTACGCCAAATGAAGGCTACATCATTGTGGCCAAACAATTCAATTTTTGTTTCATCTGACCATAAAACAGAAGACCATAAGTCATCTTCTTTGTCCAGATGTGCATTTGCAAAGGCCAAGCGGGCTTTTGTGTGCTTTATCTGGAGAAGTGGTGTCCTCCTTGGTCTGCGTCTGTGGAACCCAGCGATGTGCAGTGTCCGTTGTACTGTCTGCCTTGAGATGTTGCCACCAGCAGAGCCCAGATTCATTAGGATGGCCTTGGTGGTGATCCTTGGATTCTTTTTTACCTCTCTCACTATCCTCCTGGCCAGCACAGGTGTCACTTTTGGCTTCCGACCACGTCCTCTGAGATTTTTCACAGTGCAGAACGTCTTGTATTTTTTAATAATACTTTGCACTGTAGCCACTGGAACTTCAAAACATTTAGATATGGTCTTATAGCCCTTTCCTGACTTGAGAGCAGCCACAATGTGCAGCCGCAGGTCCTCAGTGAGCTCCTTTGTCTTAGCCACGACTGTCCACAAACCAACAGCAGAGAGCTTCTGTTTTTCACCTGTTGGGTTGATTAAAACAGCCGTTCCCAATGAATCAGGGTAATTATGATGCTTTAGAACAGCTTGGGCTATTTGGAATGGTATAGAACTTTGGATTTTCCCATAGACTGTGACAGTTTGTAAAGGGTATGAATAATTTTGGACATGCCACTTTTTGTTTAAATGTAAATAAAAGTTGAGAAATATTTTTTTCCACAATGATGCCTCTTATACATCGTCTTATTATCTTTTGGGAGAAGCCTGTGTCATTTCCGGTCAAAAAAAAACTTGCTGGTTGAATAAAAGTAACTTTAAATCAGAATTTGCCAGGGGTATGAATAATTTCGGGCTTGACTGTATATGTTTGTCCAATGTATTAACATAAGGTATCTAAAGACTCTGTGAGCTCTAAAAAAGTAGAGAAACACGGACATAGGCTGGCATTTGCTAATAATATTTATATTATTTTATATATTTTAAATATTAATATAAAATATTTATATATTTTAATAAATATTTAAAAAAAAAAAAAAAAAAAGAAGTTAAATAGTCATCTACCAGACCCTATTTTTTTTTTCTTCTTTTTTATTTAAAGTAACTTCTACATATTAACAACATCTCCTTGACAAGCTCTTATGTCTCTCTCTTATCCAACAGGACACTGTCTTTCCTAGGAATGAGCCTGTGTCTTGCCCTGATGTTTATTTCCTCTTGGTACTATGCCCTGGTAGCTATGGTCATCGCTGGCTGTATCTACAAATACATTGAGTACAGAGGGTAAGCTCAGCTGAATGGTACTGAAAGCACAGGTGTAAGCAGCATGTCCAGATCCACAGCACTGCATGTGTAGGCGTATAAGCTGATTTCCTTCTCTGAGTGGCTTTGTGTCTCACAGAAGTGTCCAAGAAGTGTTGAAGAGTAACCTCTGGCTTTAATATATTTGTATGTTTGTATGATACAGAGCTGAGAAGGAGTGGGGTGATGGCATCCGCGGACTGTCGCTCAATGCAGCTCGTTACGCTCTCATTCGACTGGAGGAAGCGCCGCCACACACTAAAAACTGGAGGTAAGAATTCTAGTGTCTATATATAAAATAATCTAAAATTCATATGGAGAACTAATATTTGAATCTGATTTCTCTTTGCTACTCAGATTATAGTGTCCGCATTTCTCGCTAGTCGCTATAATCCAAAAACAATTACTATTTGATTTGCCTCAAGACCTTGCTAATCCCACACTGAATAAATTACCTGCCCTTACAGCAAATCATCCAGCGCTTAACAGTCTGTTGTTGAAATTGTGTGTTTTGCTGAGGCCAAATCCTTTCCTCCTTCTCAGTCTAGCAATCCAAGGGTTGTCGTAATCTGCCAAGAAAACAAGAACTTATAGTGCCATCTGTCCTAGAAGGCAGAACGTCACGTGTGAAGACGAAACCAGTGCCCTTCTGCACTCTCATTGTTGCTTAAGCCTCTTTACATGGCTTGATGCCAGTGTGTTGCTGCAGACAGATTAAATTTGCAGACCTGCATATCAGTTCTTATCATATCATAAAAACGCCATTACTCCTCTTACTGTTATAACTCCAACAAGATTATTTAACCTATGTGATTTGACATTCCCAAACCCTTAGGTGTTTATATGCAGTAACTACACTGTGAAGAGTGTTTAGACTTTTTTATTAACCACAGCAGAATGAGGAGTGACAGTGTGGAGTTTCGTTAGGTATGTCAGCCTGTGAAGTTCATGTTATTAAAAAACTAGAAACAGCAGGTTTAGTTTCACCAACTGAAATAAAGGAACATTGTACAAAACATAGGACAGTACAGTGATGTAATGTGTAGCATTGATGCCTCTTAGCTCCAGGGTCCTGGGCTCAATCCAGAGCTCGGGTTACTGCTTGTGCAGAATTTCACATGTCAGCATGATTGCCTTACACCTCCGGGGTTCAGGGATTCGATTCCCATCTCCACCCTGATGCATACACAGAGTTTGCTTGCTGTGATTGGGTGAATTGGTTTCTTCCAGGTTGACAGGATTCAGGTTGACAGGTGACAGGTTGATGAGGACTCCAAGATATGTTGTAGGCTGATTGGCATCTCTGAATTGTCTGTAGTATATGAATGGTTGAGTGTTTGTGTATTTTAATGTATGTTTGCATGGGTCTCCAGGATACTCAGTTTAAAAAAAAAACATGCAGGTAGACAGATTGAATATGCTAAACTACCCATAGTGTGTGAATGAGTGTGTGAATGTGTGTATGAATACAATGAGATGGACTGCCATTCCATTGGAGGTGAATTCTCCCATCTTTGCACTCACTGTTCCTGGAAAAGGCTACAGATCCACCACAACCTAGCTCAATGATTCTTAACCCTTTTTAACAGTACACTGGTGTTTCAGTCTACGTGTGAAATGGGAATTGACTTATCAGACGTTTTCAATCAGTATAAACAAATTTATTATTATTATTATTATTATTGTTATTTTTATTATTATTATTATTATTATTATTATTTTATATTAATTATTCTTATATAAAATTAGTCATCATGTCAATGTGATCAAATGTGATGCTTTTTTTTTTTAAGAAAACTACTTGAATTGGTAAAAATGCAAGCACAGAATTATTCTTTTAAACTAAATACACATATGTCATGACTTTCTATGATAGCTGTACTCATGTTTCACGCACATGAACCGAAAAGGGCTGAATGTGTGTTGTGATGACTTTAAACTATAAATACACATCTATTATGACTTATTGGCCCAAAACTGCAGAAAATCTGCAGTTATTTAGAAAATTACAACCTTTTGTGCTAAATTCTTCAGTCGTGAAATCCTGGAGAAACTGCAACTTTCACCACAGACCAGGATTATAAATCATTACTCTTCTACAACTACATACCATAAACTGTATTAAAAGGATGTTCAGTATGAGTGTATTGCGAATAGGAATCCTAGGATGAGCACAGGGATGTCTTTATGATCCCAGCAGCAGTTCTTAGGCCTATTTAAGCCTCTTCAAAGCACCATATAAGAATACAAGCGCAACAAAACCTCAGAGAAATAATCAGTAGTTGACGCTTGCAATACATCACACATTTCTCCTCTGCTTCAGGCCTCAGCTGCTGGTGCTGGTGAAACTAGACTTGGAGTTGAAAGTGAAGCACCCTCGTCTCCTCTCTTTAACCACACAACTAAAGGCTGGTAAAGGGCTCACTATTGTGGGCTCTGTGCTGGAAGGTACATACCTCACCAAGGATACAGAAGCCAAGAAAGCTGAGCAAGTAAGACCAAAGATCTACACAGTGATGGCTGCATGTATTAAGCAACATACCTAAAAGACTTAACTAGCATGCTACATTAATTATACCAAAAATTAAAATATATTTTGATGTATTGGGGCACAGGGTGTCCTGTGCAGGTCCCAGAATTAAATTTTTAGGAGGTTGAGGTGGCCTGCAGTATAAATCATGAGCAGACACTGACATCTAGTGGCATAAAGAAGAACTGTAGCTGTAATCAGATTATTTGAAGTCTGCTTATCTGACAACTAAGATGCAGGAGAAACAACATAATTCTTTAAAAGCAATAAATCAGCTTTTTAAAATATTAGTCTTTTAAAGCTTTTAAGTGTCTCATATACACACTGAATTGGGTTATATTTTTAATTCCGATTGGTCAGAAAGTGTGGATTAATTCCAGCTTCAAATCACAGACTTATTTTAACATTCTTTGTTCAAATGCACATTTTTATAGTAACAACTTAAAAAGAGTGTAATTGTTGATGACGTTTTCTGTGAGGAAACTATTATTCATAGAAAGAGTTTACAGTGTCTGTAATAGTCACCAGTAAAGCTGTAAACTTTCCATCATTGGAAAGTCTTCAGGACAGAGGAGTTTTCGTTTCTCAGGAACACAACCAGCTGCATTTGCTATTTGACTTATTAACTGATGTTGACCTTTTGAACTGAAATCCAAATGGATAAAATATATGACGTATCATTCATTGATATATAAGCTCCTGTTAGTTTAGGTAAATTACGTTGGTGCAATAAGAACAATAAAATATTTTCGGACATGTTGTTATAGGAAAATAATCAACTTTTGCTTGCTAAAAGAGTAGGTTCCGTTTATGCATACGGGCCGCGCTGCACTGGTTCATTTTACAATAACAGCATGCCTCCAAGTGTTTTATTCCTTATTTACATACTAATGTTTATTCTTCCATTCTTATCACAAAACAGTTTTTCTTATCACAATACTCAGTTTATTCTTCCATTCTTATCACAAAACAAATAGCACTTAAGGTAAAGCAATCAAGACAAGTGAGACAATGAAGAAACATTCTAATAAGATAATTTAAGTGTATCTGAAAAGGATTTTTTTATTTTTTATTTTTTATTATTTTTTTTTTTTACTTTTTTTCTTTGTAGAACATTAAAGTAGCCATGAGTGCAGAAAAGACCAAGGGCTTCTGTCATGTGGTGGTGACATCCAACCTGCGTGATGGCATGTCACACCTAATCCAGTCAGCCGGGCTCGGGGGCATGAAGCACAACACGGTGCTGATGGCATGGCCGAACTCCTGGAAACAGTCCAATGACACTCTCTCATGGAAGAACTTTATCGGTTAGTGTCTCAAAATATCGTTTTGGCCAAGATTATATTTATAAAAGACACCTTTAACTATATTTTCATCTTCTTCCTCTTTTTCTTCTTCTTCTGTGTTTTTTAGAGACAGTGCGAGAGACCACAGCAGCTCATCAGGCTTTGCTGGTAGCTAAGAATGTGGACAATTTCCCTCAGCAGGAGCGGCTACGGGAAGGCACTATAGATGTTTGGTGGGTGGTTCACGACGGAGGAATGCTGATGCTGCTGCCCTTCCTGCTCCGACAGCACAAGGTACATCATATGATCCATGACCTTGATACGTGCAACAACACCAGAACTGATCAAGAAAGCTAGCCAATGATGGATTTTTTGTTCATAAAAGATGTCTGTTCTCCTTCTCTTCTCCTTCCTCCTTCTACTTTTCTCTCTGTGTCTCTGTCAGGTGTGGAGGAAGTGCAATATGCGCATCTTCACCGTAGCTCAAATGGATGATAACAGTATCCAGATGAAGAAAGACCTTCAGATGTTCTTGTACCATCTTCGGCTAGATGCTGAGGTTGAGGTTGTTGAAATGGTAAGCACACATTGCTTGAGCTCTGATCATAGTCGTATTGTAAATGCTGTTTTTTTTCCCCTTTAAACAAATCACGTGTTGTTTTGTGTTTTCATGAAAACAGCATGATAGTGATATCTCAGCTTTCACCTATGAGAAAACCCTTGTTATGGAGCAGCGCTCCCAGATGCTGAAGCAGATGCATCTCTCACGGACGGAGAGGGAGAGAGAGGTAATGTTTTTGCAAATGCTTCCTTAATCTGATATGTTTAAAACTTTATAATGCCATTTGGCTAGCAACCATAAAATTTCACTGTGATACTAGCAAGCAAGGTTTTAACTTACCCATGTTTGCAGTTCTGCAAAGTGCTGTAAAATGAACCTTTAGTAATAGTTTGGATAGCATGTGAAAAAAACAGGAAGTACAATTTCTGGTTCTCCTGCTCAATAATGTTTGAAAATCCAATCTTGGATCCTAATGCATTTACCTGAGAAATCATCATCTGAAAACAAGCATAAATCCTTGTTGCACACGTAATGTAGCCATATGACATGTCTTATATTGTTGCTGCTATGGGGACTGGCACTTCCCCCTTCAGATTCAGAGCATCACTGACGAATCTCGTAGCTCCATTCGGAGGAAGAACCACACTCGGGCTCAAAGCTCGGGCTCAAGTAACCAAGGTGCTGCACTGGAAGACGAAATGGAGAATGAGGTAGCGAATATGAAAACTGTGCCCTTCGACAACACCACCCTGGATCCCAACCCTCACAATTACAGAGCCGCAAACAAGCGCAGAGAGCTTTACAATACAATCAAAGACAAACCGTCTTAATCTTTAATCTGTACACAGAACTCTCTGTCACTTGGGTATCTGGTGACATGGTGGCTCTGTAAATGTCATGGTGTGTTCATCCAGCTCAGTGACTCCTCCCATTAAGCATGACTCTCTGATACCATGCACAGTGGCCTCCACCTCCTTGTGAACCCCCTGTGAACATAAATATTCTTCTCCTTTCCTTACACTCCTTATCATTTGCTACCCTTCTCATAGTGAGAGCTTCACTACAGACTCTCCTCTTTACTTAGTGAGCAAAAAAGTAGCAGATGGTACCTTGGATTTTGACCCATGCGTTGCTTTTATGTTTTGTTTTGTTCAAAAATGATATGCATAACATTGCATGCCAGCTTGTTGGTATAACACCACATCATCATGTATGTTAATGGTTTTCATGAAACATGTAAAAACTAAACAGTAAATAACCTTTATTGTGTGTTTTACATGTTGTACAGCATGGGTCATTTGGCACACATCTGAAACACACTTTCACCATCATGTATACTTTTTTTTTTGGTGTATACATTGCTCAGTTTTGTGAGGATTTCAATGTAATTTGTTAGCAAATGTACTAAAATATGTCACTTTTACCTCAGTGAAGTTCCTTAGTTTATCATAGAGCTTCAGTAACTATGTTTTAATATTTTAATAAGCTAATCATTTTAATAACAAAAGGACATTAACATTTAGTGTACCTGTTTTTAGCTTTTTTTTTTGTAGTCATGTACTTTTTGTAGTTTTAAAATCATTACAAAATTGGAGAGATCTGTGTGGGGAAAAAACAGCTAAACCAAATCCTCCATTTTGGATTGTGGTGCTGTTAGCAATGACTTTGGGCTTTGAGCATTTAACTTTGGGTAGTTACTGTTTGCAGAAATAAGCAAATGCTTGATCAGATTATGTTTTATAAATATAATTGTAGGTTCTCTAAGTCAGTTTAGGAAAGGCTATAATGTATTTTTATATAAGCATGCCCAGAAACTGATTAGCAAGCTAGCTAGAGTTGTACTAGAGTTACTGCTAGCAAGCTAGTTAGCCACCTTGTTAATCATAAATAGTAAAAATCACTCCTCGTAATTTGACATCTGCAAATGTGTTTTATTTAATATAATTTGTCAATGTCAAACCCTAGCTAAGATTAGAGCATCCTCCATTTTGGATCTGATGCTCTTACATGAGTAAAGTTTTCAAAGTTACCTTCCTGACAGGCCAGTGTTTGTCTTTTAATGTTGACCTGAAATAAGGATCTCTAGGGGAGGACTTCCTTCTTTTGGCTAATATTCTTTAGTTTTCTGAGCCATGGGAACTGATTTAATGCTTGTGACCATTCCTCAGGCTCAGCTCATTCACGATAAGAACACAGCGTCCCATGCTGCTATTAACGACAAAGCTGAGGCCACTCCTGACCGGGTTCACATGACCTGGACCAAGGAGAAGTTCATTGGGGAACGCATTCGCAACCGGGAGCAAAATGCCAACATGGCTGTGCGGGATATTTTCAACATGAAACCGTGAGTACACAACGCAGTTTGAATGATTTCTTCAGTTAAAGGGGGGATTTGATTAGATTAGTGTGCACATGTACAGAAAAACTATGCTCTTGGCCTAAGCCTAGTCTTAAGAGATGCAGTTGGTTCAATCCTCATGTTTTAGTTAGTAGTACTTGAGATAAAAGTTAAGACGAATATTATTTCACTTGAAAACAGACTATCAGCATCTCTATCACAACTTCATGAAGTGTGTGAGATTAATATTAGTATACATCATCTCAGGTCTGGAAGACGTTTGCATGATTTGACACATACTCTCTGTTCCTGTGTATATTTGTTTATTTTAGTTGTGTCCTCTTTTCAAGGCCACAGCCTGCATGACCTGTAGTAGTGTTGGTTATCGCATATAGGATTTTGCAAGCCATCTCTGTTAAACAGCATGGCTCAGTGTGTAGGCACATTGTCTGGACTAACGGTCATGATCTCACCATGTGTCCTGTGTCTCTGTGTTACTGAATAAACCTCCATAGAGCCAACATCCATGTATGCAAGAATGCGTTACTGTTATAAGTACTACTTTACTTAGAAAAGATTATGAAAAACTCAAACAATAACACGTAACACTTTCTAAATATTCCCTCCGGGTTGAATAACATACAGTTACTATATTCAAGTTATGCAGTAACGTGTCACTATTAAAAGAATAACATACGGCATACTGTATGTTTGTGATCAACAATAGCAAGAATTTCTTATATAATGTCCGGCTCCTTCATTATAATTAGTTATAGAACTTAATATCTTTCTGTCATGACTACTAAATTATTTTTGACATTATGGGCTGGATTCAGAGTTGAGGTAAGCACACGCAGTGAGGATTTAATCAATATCCTGGGACATAACTATGGACTTTCAGAGAGAAGAGTCTTAGTTACACGGGATTCTGTACTAAAACCCATATTTCTTGGATATTAGCAGCTCGGGTGAGGAACAGTATTAAGTCCTGCTACATTGTTTGATGTATAAACACAATATGTCACACGTTTTGGGTTGAAAATGCCCTCCAGAAAAAGTAAGCAATGCCAATTGAGGCCAATAATAATTCTGTAAATATGACACTCGATGTAGATTAATTGTAATCGTTCCTTTAAAGTCTACCGAAAGTGTGTTTTTATGGCCCACTTTTTTGCTTAGTAAGCTTATCCTTCAAACTAGAAGCAGGCGAGTGCATTAAATTAACCATAGCAGTTATTAATTTGACAGCTCAAATTTATTCAAATAGAAGTTGCTTTCGGCTGCTCAGCTGGTCCGCACAACAACTTGGCACAGGTTATACGCCGGATGCCCTTCCTGCCGCAACCCTCCCATTTTTCCGGGCTTGGGACCGGCACTGCAGCCAGTGGCTGGGGTTGAGGCATTGGCTGGGAATCGAACCCGGGCCTTCCGCATGATAGGCAGGAAACCTACCACTGAGCCACCAATGCCTCAGCTCAAATTTATTCAAATAAAAGAGTAAATTAATATACTGTATAAATTAATAGCCTAGATTAGATTTAGTAGATATAGTATCTCATGCCTAAATTATATTTTGTTGGCAGCTAATATTAAAAGAAATACTGAAAATAATAGGCAGCACTGGATCATGTGCTATTGTATTAGCGGTTATCTAGTGAGGGAGGAAGCCATTTTGTTTAATTAAATTACAGAATTTAGGTTTGATTATATTATCTGTTACAATCTTCTTTCATCTTTATTTCCTGGCTTTATGGGAGCTCCTAGCGCTTAAAGGTCTGATCTGGATGTTATCAAAACCCACCTATCTCATGCTTCCACTCGAGAAAAATCCAGTAACTTTGTCATGTGAACTAGAGTAAGTTGATTTGTATAATCTGAATGTGAAGCCCAGAATATTTACATACGCAGCTGCGTAACCTGAGCCTGAATATAAGTAAATTTCTCCTGTGTAAATATTGACGGAAATATTAGACTCGTGTCACCAACTCTGAATCCGACCCTGTGTGTGTAGTTACGCAAAGTATCCTCATTTTTATGCTTTAACTCGGGTGTTTATTGGTCCAGGATCCTCATTATGAAGCCATAGCCTCGTGTAAATGAATTTCAAAGACTTTCTTTGAACGTTTAAAGCAGTGTTCCCTAATCCCAGTTCTGAGGAATGCTAACTCAACACAGTTTTATGTTATACTGTAGATTTTAAAACAAATCTTTTTCATAGTGTGTTAAATTAGAACATGTGCCCTTGGCCCTGGGATTGAGAATGCTGCGTTAATTGTAGGTTAAAGCATTAAGCATTTGTTCCTGTGGATTTCTGGGATGGTTGGCATGTCCACGTGAAGGGTTTACAGCAACGTCTAAGTTTGTCTCTATTGTTTTGTCCCATTTTCCTCCTTCCAGAGAGTGGGAGAGTCTGTAAGTCCACTTTATTTTTAATGTAGGCCATGTGTCTGTGTTGTAGTTGTCCTGTCTCCTTGGTCCATTGGTCCACTCTGCTCAGAGTGTGTGTGTTTGTGTGTGTGTGTGTGTGTGTGTGAGTGTGAGTGAGCGAGAGCGACTGTGAGTATATGAGTGTGTGAAAATGAGCATGTGTGAGAATGTTGTGAGTGTGTGTGCACGTGTGTGTGGATATGTGAGAGTGTGTGTGCGTGTGTGTGTGCACGCGTGTGTGTGTGTGTGTGTGTGTGTGTGTGTGTGTGAGACAGCGTGTGTCTGTGTGTGAGAGTGGGTGTGTGTTAGTTAGTGTGTATGAGAATGCATATGTATGTGTGTGCGAGCGAGAGTGTTTGTGAGTGCATAAGTGTGTGTGAGTGTGTGTGCAAAAGAGTGTGTGAGAGAGGGTGAGTATGTGTGAAAGCGTGTGTGTGAGAGCATGAGTGGTTGTGTGTGTGTGTGGTGTGTGTGTGTGTGTGTGTGTGTGTGTGTGTGTGTGTGAGAGAGGGTGAGTATGTGTGAAAGCGTGTGTGAGAGAGAGCATGAGTGTGTGTGTGTGTGTGTGTGTGAGAGAGAGAGCATGAGTGTGTGTGTGTGTGAGAGAGAGCATGAGTGTGTGTGTGTGTGTGTGTGTGTGTGTGTGTGTGTGTGTGTGTGTGTGTGTGTGTGAGAAAACGTGAGTAAGTGAGTGGTTGTGTGTGTGTGTGAAAGTGTGTGTGTGTGTGTGTGAACGCGTGTGTATGTTTGAGCGTGTGAATGAGTAGATGCATGCTTCTTACAATGTCATTATCTTTCACTGCATAAAGTCATTTAACTAGCATGACATGGTAGTATTTTGCCTTCAATCAAAACAGTACATGCTTTTCAGACCACAGCACCTGGTGTCAGCTTGATAGTTTAATATCTTAAAACATCATTCAAACTTTACTCTACATCATAAGCCTGGAAACCTCTTCAACATAAACAGATCCTTGAGTGTGGACAATTGACATCAGGATGTGATGGAGGGCATGTGTTTTTGATTGTGTTGCGTGTGAGTGTGTTTAACTGTAATTTGCTTTAAGGTCATGTGCATATCCTGCTCCATTCACCAGCTATTAGTGTCATGCGCTTTAACCTCCACTAATGCGCTTTTACTTAACTAGCTGCTCTGACCTTGTAGAAGAGCAATGCAGTTTTTATTAAAGATTTCTATATCCTGTTAACTACAACAATAATACACATTGTTAAAACGTATGTATATACTTCTCTTTTTCTTTTTTTTTACCAAAACTCATGGTCTGTAATAGAATAATAATGTAATATTATATAAAAGTATAGTAACATAATTAAAAATAAAAATTAAGTCACCTAAAACCACAGTTTCCCCCCCATATATATATATATATATAGATTCTGTGAACATAATAAAAATCCTACATGCACTTAATTGTGCATAATATATTCATATTTTAATGCTTGTTTGTTCAATAAACTCAAATAGTCCAGTTAGATTTCAGATCTTCTTTATTATGTAAAAAATATCGTAATAACTGCTGCAGTGATATTTTTCACTTGACCAAATTGAAATGAATTCAATAATAAGGAATAAGGTTTCAGGTGACTTTAATGTGATTTTTTTCCCCCTAATAAATTAATTCTTACATAATCTTAGAGTTATAATTGTTTTTTGTGTATTTTGGAACGTAGAAAACCCTAGACATACAAGACGATATATCACTTGTTGGAATTGAATGGGAGATTTAAGCCACAGTACTAACACAGGCGCAGTTCAATACTTTTTTTCCCCCAATTAATTGGTACAGAAGTTGAACCAATTAATTATAGCATTATATTCTATGATATAAATCCAGTCTTGTGTCTGTACTATTGGAACGGCCAGCTAGGGCCTTGACCATCTACTACCTTGAAGCATTAAGTGCTCTCTTTGCCCCTGTATTTGGTATCTATGGTTTATCGCCCATCCTTTGAGGTTTTCAGACATCAGTACGTTGATATTTGCTATTTCTCTATACGCTTTTGGAAAACAGCAACCAGTCGAACGTGAGGCGCATGCACACAGCCGTGAAGCTGAATGAAGTGGTGCTGAACAAGTCGCAGGACGCTCAGCTGGTCCTTCTCAACATGCCTGGGCCACCCAAGAACCGTGATGGAGATGAAAATTGTATCCTTATCTAAATGTATAATTAAGACACTGCAAAAGAATAATATATAATAAAATAATAAGACACTGCCGTAGTTGTAGCTGTTCGGTAAGTTTTACATAATCCTTTGCCATAATCCTCCTTTTTAGTAACTTTTAGACAAACATTGTTGCAGAGCTCACACTTTGAGGTTTTCATTTTTTTAATTTCTGGTCCTGCCAGGCTACTGAAATCACCTCACATTACTATGCTTTTGAATTATAATTATTATTATTTATTTTTTTTTATTTAAATTTTTTTGGGTGGAAATTGTATAGTGTAGATGTCCATTCTTATCCAGAGAAGGCCGGTGTGGGTTTTCATTCCAGTCAGACAAGAGCCACACTTGTTTTTATCTGTTTAATCAGTTGACCTTGGCCTTTTATAGACCAGGTGTAGGTTTTGCTTGGTTAGGATGAACACCTGAACTTACACTGGACCTTTCTGGATATGATCGGACACCCCTGGTAAGAATACAGCCTTAGCTAACAAGTTGCACTGATTTATTAATTAATTAATTAATAAATTAAAATAAAATACATTTAATTAAAATTAAATACAATCTTATTTCTTTTTATTTATTTATTTATTTGGATTTATTTTCTTATTTACACTCAAATATATTTCTGGTTTCTGAAAATTGAGGTGTTAAAGGATGTTAGAAAGGTTCTGGTATATCTCAAAAATTAACACGTTTTTTTTTTCTTAACCTGTGGACCTCAGACATGGAGTTTCTGGAGGTTTTGTTAGAAGGTCTCAACCGGGTCCTGTTGGTACGAGGTGGTGGGCGAGAGGTTATCACCATCTACTCATAACTGCCTTGCTGTCCCAGCTGTATTTCAATAGCATTAATGGTGAAGCTGGGATTGGGATAGTGGCATTCTGGAGGACTGGTGTTTCTGGAGAGACTGCAAGTTTTGGCCATGAAGAAAAACAAAGGAGGCAGAGGATCCTCCCAAGAGGAACCATGGAAGGACACCGAAACTAATGGGAATCATTTCCTTTCTGTGTTTGTTTTATTTTGTGTTTTGTTCCTTTGCCCTTCCTTGTCTGTTTGTGTTCAGTGAAGGATATGTCAGTGAATCCTGTATGTGCTGATTGTTAGCGTTTTCCAAAGGCATCGATTCTTCTATCTGAAGTTCACGTACGTTCGTTAAAACAGCTGTTTGAGCATCTTTAAATTGCTAAGCCATTTTCTGTAGGTATTACAGAGTTTTCGTTGAGACGGGTAGAACTAGTGTTACTGTTAAATCTTAATATCCTGCTCGTGACGAGTGCTGTAATAATCTCCAGCTTTGTGGAACTGTTCACCACCGCAGCACTACATGTAGTTACGACGATGCCTGGCTAGCTGTTCTTCAGCCTTTACACCATATGTTTGTAAAATTAGATCAGATTACAAAACAGGTGGGGGTTTTTGTGCTATTTTATTTTTAATAGTCAAACACATTGAAGTTACAGATGTAGCAATAGTCACACACACAGAGACTCTTTAGAGTGATGTCATTGAGGAATTTCTGTTTCCCTGAAGAACAGCCCATCATTTTTTCCACTAAAAAAAAACAATACTACTACTAATAATTTTCCACAGCTAAGATGCTTTAATATAATAGTAGCATTTATAATAATAGTAGACTTATTTCTTTCTTTGTTACCAAAAATTTGTTACAAAATCCATCAGTTTTCTTCCTAAGAGCCTGTTGTCACCTTTGTCACACATTTTTCTTAGTGTTCATTATAAATCAGATCATCATAGTTCAGCAATCCAACATCATTATTTCATATTGTTTTGATGGGGTTTGATTCTTCATGACCTATATCAAAAAATTGCTCTGCACCAAGTTTAGAAATGAGACATTCTCATTTTCAACTGGTGAGTATTTATTTGTTTTATGTTTAGGATTAGCTGTGGTGTTTTGGCCAAAGCGTGTGCATGTCATTCTTTTTTTTTTTTTTTTTAGCGAATATTATATTCTGTTTAATATTATTATACATGCAATACTTTTGGTTCCTTCGTTACATCTCTTGCATATCATTCTCTAGCTGCTTAAGGGTTTATTATGTTGTATTACTTGAGGTGGTAACCAAGTTGCATCGAAAATGTTGCAGGAAATTAGCCATAATACTTTGCACAAAAAAACTCGGACAATCTTGATTTTAGTCGATTTGAAGTTAGTAAAAATCTTTGAATCTTGCTTTTGAACAAAACTCCCATAGAGAGTAAAATAAATGTCATCTAGTGGATCGTAATGTTTTAAACTGGCAGCAAAGTTACAACCAAAGCCGTATTCCTGTCTATACAGTTGTAACTGCCTTGACATCTGTACGTTAGTTCGACTTTTTTTTTTAAATGAGATGAACAGCTGCTAAAGTTTTAAATGCTGAGCCACTTAATGTTTTAGTGGTGACAATCATAAACACAGAGAAGATATAGGTATTTCAAAATCCAGGCTACAGGTCATAATAGGTTATGTATACCGTAACATAGTTGGAGTGAGCATGACTATAGTCCATGTGCTCATATGTGTGGTTTTTAGGTCGTTGTTTTTTTTTTCCCAGCACCAGTTAAGTTTAAATGTAAGAGCCAGATTCATAGGGAATCCTGTTTTTGTTTAGAAAGCCTGACAAGCTGGTATTGCAAAAGGAAACACTGTCATTTTATGTTTTTTTTGTTAATGTCATTGTCCTTTGTATCAAAGTATGATTTGTGCCAAAAAACAAACAGGAAGGTGTTTGTGTGTGTGTGTGTGTGTGTGTGCATTGTAGTTTAGGTGTATTTACAGTCACGCACAGTAGATAGAGAAAACGTGTTGTGAGATGTCAACCGTTTAAAAATATGTTTCTGTGATTGCAGCTTCTATGGCTTGAATTGGTTTCTTGTCAATGAGGTCAGAAATGTGGCCGAGAGAGCGAGTCTCGATTCCCTAATATCACCTCTGCAGGTTTTTGTTAGTATCCAATGCTGTTTAAGCCTGTGTGGTGAATAAGGGATACATTACTGTATATATTTGAACAGTTTCCTTTTGTTTGTTTGTTTGTTTGTTTGTTTGTTTTTTAGTTGTGCAGTATTTTGTAACCTGAACATTGTATTTTTCTACAGTGCATGGTGATAGAACTGGCCATAGAAAGGGAATCCCTACAAATGGACTTTGATGAAGTGGGACTCCCTTTCTGTGGAGTTTAACATCCATGTTTCTATCCGTGTATTAGTTTACTTAGTCTCATTGTGTTGTCTGTGGTCATAGTCTCTGCACTTCATGTTACTCTAAGTGTTATGTTTAATTTTAGTGAAATATGGAAAGAGCTATAAGTGTGTATGAGGTTTTTGTTTTTGTTTTTTCTTTTTCTTACCCCTTAACCAATTGGAACATGACATTCAATGCTTTTCTGGTTCATTGGAAGAACTTTATTATGGGACCAGGACAATAAATGGGCTCCAGCAATGTTAAGAATGGTGTTTAGCAGATATTTAGATATATTTCCTTAGCACCATTTGGTGTGAGAGAGGGTTTAGCTTTTAAAGTGACCACCCAGGTGAGACAGAATCACATGGAATTGAGCAAAAAAGAAATGATGATGGGTAGGAGGAGGAGGAGAAGGAGAAGGAGAAGGAGCTGATAAGCCATGGAACCAGTGACTGATAGGATTTACTGATATACTGCTACAATATACTGCTTGGTAATGACACACAGCTTGGAGAGGTTAACAAACCCTGCCTCATTAGTTTCTTTTAAAAAAAAATTTAAAAGTTTGTGCTTGCTTTAGTATGATTCTAATTGGGAAGAATTGTGTGTGTGTGTGTGTTTGAGAGAGAGAAAGAGAGAGTGAATGTTGTATGTATAATATCTGGATACAGTGGAATATGTAGCAGACTGATTAAAAATCCACAGGAAAACATCTCAAAATCATGAAATCTAAAGTCCCCCATCATTCTGATTTAAAGGAGAAAATCCTATGTCTCACATCCGCTGTGATGAACAGATGGACCAGCTCGACCAAAACCTGTACTACCCTTGTGTATATTATATAAAAAAGGCACGGATTGTAGCACATACGGATGCACAGTAGTGGAAAGTAGCCCTTTAAATTACATTTGTGCCTCTGAATAATTTAAATTAAATTGCTGAAATGTCTCTCGTGTCTTCTGTCTCATTTGTCCTTTATTTCTCTTGCTAGCCATAATTTAGTCACTGTTAATCATTTATTTTACTAAATTAATTGATCAAATGCATAAGCATTAGTTTGTGCAAGGTACATTGAAAATATTAAAAAAAATAAATATATAAAAACATTCATAGCTCCTTATAATTTGTTACACCAGGTGGCACTATTTCCACAAGAAAGAAATAACGTAACGCATTAAATGGCCTGATCATGTTTAATAAAATCACAACAGAAGAGATATTTTCTGCACCCTGTCCCTATGCATCATCTCATTTCGAGTACTGGCATTAAGTTATAAACAGTATAGCCAGTCATTTTAGCAGCAGTATTCTAATGCAAGCTGTTTTAGCCTTAAGTCTAAGTCAAATACATCTCCTCTGTTCAGTGTTTACTCCCAAGCCACACCCTCAAACACTTTTATACACAAAATGATACTTCATGATGGGAAGCTTGCTGAATTGGCATGCAACATGATTGACAGGCAATTAAAAACATCTTACTGGTTACACACTGGTGGTCCAGCTCATTTATTCTTTTTGTTCCTGTTCTTCCGGTTTACAAGTCCTGGGGTGCTGGGATATTTTATTTACAGCTGATGTACTTGTAATGTGAAACATCTTCAAATATTGCTCGAAAATCACCTGCACTCTTCATGACTCATTCTGTAGGACATGACTGATGACAGTAGAAGTCCAACATTGTCTCCCTGGACATATAAAGCTGACATGTATCTCAAACCTGTGTTAATACACAATAAACTATATACTGTACACACATTCATGGCAACACCTGGCAACACACTATAAACAAGAAGAAGAAAAATACTTGATTTAGAGTGCAATTAAGTTTCAATGCTTTATTGTATTCAGTAATTATAAAAACAGATGTTTCCTTGTTGTTCACCAAGTTACATTGATATGCTGCCTCAACCTTTTCCCCTGTGTAAATTTCCTGTGCTAATTCCTACTGAGGTCACCATTAAAAATAAATCGTAATGTATTCCTTATTTTAGAATAGATTCTTTCTTTCTTTCTTTCTTTCTTTCTTTCTTTCTTTCTTTCTTTCTTTCTTTCTTGATTGATTGATTGATTGATTGATTGATTGATTGATTGATTGATTGAATAGTTTGGCCAAAGAACAGGGTTGTCTAGAGGTAGCTAGAGGGTTGATTAACTAACAAATAATGGAATTTTTGTCTCCAATTATTTCTTTTCAGTAATTTCATTGTCTACCGCTTATTCGATCTACTCTCGGGTCACGGGGAGCCTGTGCCTATCTCAGGCGTCATTGGGCATCAAGGCAGGATACACCCTGGACGGAGTGCCAACCCATCACAGGGCACACACACACTCTCATTCACTCACTACAGACAATTTAGAGATGCCAATCAACCTACAATGCATGTCTTTGGACCGGGGGAGGAAACCCGGAGGAAACCCCTGAGGCAACCCCCGAGGCACGGGGAGAACATGCAAACTCCACACACACACGATGGAGGCGGGAATCAAACCCCCAACCCTGGAGGTGTGAGGCAACCATGCTAACCACCAAGCCACCGTGCCTTAACATCATGGAAGCATCCATCTTAGTCAACGGAAATGATTTTTGATATCATCCCCACCTCCTACAGCTTGAAGAATCCTGTGGCAGATAATGTAGTAAACTAAAATCTAAATACAGTATATAAATTATGCTTAAATTTATCTTAATAATAGCATTTTAAGCAAGTGCAACACGTTTAACTATTACATTAATCAAATCTTGTACGTTATATCTATGCAGGACTAATAAGTTAATAGTTTTTCCCTTTTCTATGCGTAGCACACAAGATGTGTAATGCCTGGAAATTTCCACATACATAAATATATGTTGGTTTGGGTCAGCTTTAAAGATGTGTGTATATGTTAGCGAGACATTATAACAAATACATTGTGTATAAAGTATAATCTAGCAAGTGCTGCCACTTTTTACGCAGTTAGGGCCTAGATAGTGTCTGCAACAAGTTCAATAGAAATAGAAATCACATTTACACAGGGATTTTCAGTATTTTCAGAGTTTAACTTAGTTGTATTAATTAATTCACAGGATTTGCAGGTTTCAAATCAATTTCTATAAATTCTTTCTGAGACATTGTTTGTTTCTAAAAAATTATCGTGCATTTTTTTTATTAATTTTCCCTAAATTTATTGTCGATAAAAAATTTTTTTATAAAATACATACATATATATATATATATATATATATATATATATATATATATATATATATATATATATATATATATAAATTTATTTTTATAAAATACATATATATATATATATATATATATATATATATATATATATATATATATATATATATATATATATATATTTAAAATGTATTTATTATTATTTATTCCTGAAAGGGGCAGGTTTCAGTCGGCCGCTGGAACCCCCAAGACATTGTTGTAAGCCACGCCCTCCGCTGTGCCACGCCTGTGCTATGGAAACAGACTGGCGTGTGCTCAGCTGCTGCAGGAGTGAAAGGGTTAACAGGGAGGAGGAGGAGGAGGAGGAGGAGTGAGCTGCGAGTCTCACTGACACACTGTCCGCAGTCCTGACTTGAGCACAGCGCGGCTGGTGTCCGGCTTTTCGTCTAATCTGTATCATTTGCGCTGTTTGGGACCGATATCTCACCCAGGAGGGTAGCTTTATATTCTGTATACGCATCTCAGAGCATGGACATAGGCGCGCACCCTTCACTTCCTTGCACCCTGATGATGCATTTTGGCGCTAGTGTTCTGCATGCTTGATCATTTGGATGACAGAATGCTGAAGTAAATACGAGGTGCATTTGGGAATAAGATAACAGAATAGAATAGGGGACACGGAAGCGAAAATGCGAGGCAGCGGCGGAAGCGACGAGCGCGGTGCAGGTGGATGGCCGACCTGATGCTACATAGAGAAAGATAGAGAGACCGACAAGCAGACAGAGAGAGAGTGAGTGAGGAGAGAGAGAGAGAGAGAGAGAGAGAGAGAGAGATCGTATGCTGTAGGGCTACCATGCTATACTAACCGAGCTGTGATCGCCATGCTGCCCGGGGTCGGTGTGTTCGGTACGAGCCTGACAGCGCGGGTGATCATCCCGCTGCTGAAGAGTGAGGGCTTCTCCGTGGAGGCGCTGTGGGGCCGCACGCAGGAGGAGGCCGAGGAGCTGGCCAAGGAGATGGACGTGCCCTTCTACACCAGCCGCATCGACGACGTTCTTCTGCACCAGGATGTGGATCTGGTGTGCATCAATCTTCCGCCGCCGCTCACCCGCCAGATCGCCGTCAAAACACTGGGTGAGAGAGAGAGTGAGAGAGAGAGAGAGAGTGAGAGAGAGAGAGAGAGAGAGAGAGAGAGAGAGAGAGAGAGAGTGGCATCTTTTCATATACAGCACATGTGCATGATTTCACTGGCTCTGCTTTCTACTCTAATAATAATGAAAATAATAATATGAGTCAAATCATCTTTATTTAGTCGTCTCAGCTTGGACAGGAATGGGAATGATATATAGTATTCCATCCAGAATCACTGTTTTATTCCTAACATGAAATATGAAAAGGTGACAGGATAAGTAGCAGTGACAGACGGTGCATTCATTCATTCATTCATTCATTCATTCATTCATTCATTCATTCATTCATTCATTATCTCTAGTAACTACTTTATGCACCAGTAAGATACACACAGATTGGCATGCCAGTTCATGCATATAGTCATTCACACACTCATTCACATCTAGGGGCATTTAGCTAGTCCATCTACATGGATGGCCATGTTTTTATTTATTTATTTATTTATTTATTTATTTATTTATTTATTTATTTATTTATTTGGGATATCAAAGGAAACTAGAGAACATGGAGAAATAAAGCAGACATGGAAAGAACATGCCAAACTCAATGTCTGTAATCAGAATGATAATAAGTAATAATAATGAAGTGGAGATGTACATCACATAGAGATGGAATGTTAGGATGGACATATAGTTGTTTTTTTTTCCAAAGTCATGGCACTACATTTGACACAAAACAGTACCTGACAAAAGCACTCAGCCGTATTCAGTCTTTTGACAGGTTATGGTGTGTTGGTACTTTGGAACAAGTAAAAGTTTTAATCTCCCTACATCTAAGGTTAGGAAGGATCATTATAAATCTATTTGAAAGCTCATATCAAGTGAATGCATGTTTCTGCTTTTACCGGTTGTCAGGTTTTAGCACATCTGGACTAGTTGGAGCCTAGGTGTGGCAACCAAATATACTGTCTAAGCAGCATGCAAAACCTGCCTTGTATATTTTATGAAAAACTTGATTCACATGTCTGGGTCATGCAGTTCTGCAGCACGTACAAGGGACAATCCAGGTTGCATAAGATTCATGTGATGGTCAATATCATATCGGCTGGTTGGAAGATTCTGTGTCATGACGTACAGAGTTTCCTCAGGTTTCCTCAGAGCTATGACTGTTTTAGACATGCTTATCTCGATTGGTGGGTATGATTACTCACATCCTGTGTGGTGAAACTTGCCTTCATTTTCCGGTTTAAGTGTCATGCTGATATGTTAGTGTTTTTGCATGTCAGGTGATTTAACTCTCTAAACTCCTAAATTATTACTCAGTTATTCATGTTAAAGCTTATTACTCAGTAAGTACTCATAGAAACTAATAGAAAAGGTGTGTAACATGAGTGAGGAATGTTACAGCTCGACACAGCACTGGGTCCTGAGAGTATCAGGGGTTAACTTCTAATTGCATATGCTATTGAAAGACCTTGAATCTATTTTTAAAATGATATCCAATATGACTCAAGCTTTTTTATTCTTGCTATACACCTTCTTGTTTTGGCTTCTTGGTTCTGGTGTTCTTCCAGCAGGGCGGGTGAACACAGACAGGCATACACAGGTGTCCAGTAATGATTCAAAATAACCACTAGATTCTGAGAATGATTCATCATTGGAGTTGAGGTCATGCTCAGGACCAAAAATAGCCCGTAACCCCCGGATGAGTCTGAGGAGCAGAATGATCATGACCTTGCTTGTGGACTGTGCTCTAGTGTCTCTAATCTGGTATCTTGTGACATTTTGCTATGAATGACAGTCATTTTTTTTTTCTTAACAAGAAAATGGCAGCCAAACAGTAATAACACCTTGTACACACCTACACAAGATCAATGGATTCAATAACAAAAATATATTGTTTAAAATGTCACACAGTACATGTTCAGCTGCTTGTCACAGCGAGTAGGTTACATGTTGTGTTATGTTACAAAAAGGTGTACATATTATGAGTAAGTGTGCTATTTTAGGAAAACCATTAATGACAGGGAGGTGTGGTGTAGTCCTAGCAAAGGTGTTGATAGATACACTTTTACTAGCCCTTTTGAAATGATTATTTTTCATTAACAGCACTCTTTTAATATCAGATCAGTTAATCAATAACAATTTTTTAATTAATTAATTAACCACATCTCTATAGATGTTTTTATCTTTATTTAATGCTGTGGAACATACACAAGAAGGTGTAGTTCCTGTGAGCACTTGCGTTATGACAGTTATCCCCTCATCAGCCTTTTTTTCTCTTAGTTATTATATTCTCTATAGCTCAGTCCCTGGAAATTGAGTTAAACTGAATTTACCACTTATGTACATTGAACAGAATGAACAAGACCACTAACTGTGTGTATAATGAACATCCCAGAGTGAATTCAGCTAGCAAGTCATATATTCTTTGTTTTATCTTTACATCCTATTAAATTTTCACTTCCTGTTGAAGACAAGGAAGAGAGCTTTCTGAAATTAGCTTTGCCTTTTCAACTTTCAGTATCAGTTCATTCATTTCAGTATCACTTTTGTCAGAGACATTGAGAAGACTGCACGTTACTGGTTTTACAGGAATGATTACTCACCTCATTTCTGCTTCATTTTAGAGCAAAGCCGGGGGGCAATGAATTTATAGTAAAAATGTATAGCTTTAAGTCAAATAGTGTAAACAGTTTCAGAATCAGTTGCTTGATGCATCTTTGTCATTTGGAACAACATATTTACTCTTAGTTTTTAACAGTAATTCCACTGGACAGCTTGGTGTTTACTTTGCTGTAGTATTTATCTAATCCCCTGCTCATGAAGACCTTGAAGTGAGGCCGGAAGTGAGGTGTACTGGCTTAGGTGATTATTCTGTTTATAAGCTGGTGTTCTTTATTTTTTGTTAGACTCAGAGACAGGCACAGTCCTCTCTTTTGTGTAAGGACTGTTTTTTATCTGTGTAAGTAATCAGAGTTTGCTCTAGTCAGGTTGCATAATACTGTGTTGATAAACGTGGCAGTTGCAGGTCACAGGCTAAATTCTAAGTAAACATGCACTGTCTGTGCTAAGCTAGGCAGTTAGCCTCTGAGGTGGAGCATTCTTTTACAACAAAGTACAACAAATAAAGACTGAATTTAGCTTATATCTCTGTGTAATGTGGTAAACCCACTTAGACTTCGATATGAAGTCCAACATATGAGGCTAGTATGTGTATCATATTTGTTTCTTGAAGTTTTGAATGTGTGAAAACAAGGCTGTCATCTCCATTTTCTTGTGCTGTTTCATCGACAGATTTAGACAGGGACAGCAAGTTCCTCAGTTGCTTTGGATGTAACACTTGGCTGAAATATATTTTAAATGATTAAAAACATCTATAGTTAGGGTTATAGATGATATCATCTGTTTTTGTTTTAGGATCAAATAGCGTAAAAGTGGCTAGCTTTATCATGTACATTATTGTAGAAGATCAAATTAGCTCCATTTTCCTAACAGATGTTCATGACTGATGCAGAAATAAATTGTGTATATATAATAAATAATTTTACTGTTAATATTTAAACGGAATCCTATGATGGTTGTGGTGATTATGGCTATAATTGCTATATATAATTGCACCTGATAAGATCCTGAAACGAAACATCAGGGGCTTCATTGTACTCTGACACACATTATGGTATGCAGTAGCTCCAACACATCAACAGGCAAAATGACTAGATGGTCCAACAGGCTGTCTCAGAATGCAAATCAATTTCCCCTTTCCAGGGTGTGGGACAGTCATTATCTCTACTCTGTTGGTCTATTTACTTTGTGTGGTGCCTCAATAAGCTAATCAGTTATTCCAAAAGAGGAATGTGAACTTGGTATTAACAGCTGGTATTAACAGCTAAGCATGTTGATGCAGATGATGGATGCTGGGGGAAAATGTGAAAAGTGAAAGTGCTAAGGAAAGGCAGCATTTGAAGACATTTGAGGTAAAAATTGTAGAAGCAGTCATGACATGATGTAAAAAATTGATGCACTGCAGCTCTAAAACCAGGCCTACAAAAACAATATCTTAGGACAAATCAAATAAACACAATAATCCCTTTAACCTAAAATGTTTTTGATCAGTTGTTTGGTGTGTGAAACTTTGCACTGGAATTATAAGGCGAATGTGGCTAACTAACAGGAAGCTGGTAGCTGTCAGATTTGTGACAGCGTTGTGTATATCTAAATCATCACACAATGACTTTAGACACTTCATAAACTTTAGTATCAAACAAACCTGTTTATATAATTTCTTATAGTGTATCTAAAAATTACAAACTCTTCTTTACAAAAATGGACAGAAAAATGGCAGATGGCTTTAAAACAGAAGAAGCAGCCATCTTGAATCCAGAATAACTTCCTGTTTAACAAATTCAAGTAGAATTTAATTTGAAGTCAGAATAGAAATAAACTGGATAATATATCATGTCAATTTTAATGTGATTTAAATATTTGATTTAACTATTTGAAAGTTTTTACTTCAATGGAAATTTTAGGTGAAGTATGTGAAGATTTAGGCTAAGCTAACAGCTGTAAGGATCCCACATATGTTAGCTGGATTAGCCTTGTAGGTCCAATGCAATAGTCACAAAAACGTTTTATCTTCATGGCTGAGATAAAGGGGAATTGTAACACTTTTCTTTTTGCTTTATCTTTATTGTGCAGACACCCATCACACAATGAAAGTGACACGATATCTACAGAATCTTTTATTTTATTTTCAAGAGACTACCTTTTTTTTTTTACTTGTCCTGGAAAATTGCTAGTACAAAGAATGAAACAGAGTGTGCTTATCAGCTGAGGACAGGACAAACAAGAAACACAGGCTGACAATTTAGAGCAAAACTGCAAATGATCCACACACCCAGCTTCACTTTCTCTGGTGCCATCTTCATTCGTTTTCTGGCACCACATTGTGAAGCACTCACCATATTATACATATTTAGTCTGCATATCCAACACCTTTAAGAAACTCTCAGAGAAGGAGTGCGAGAGTGAAGCTGCCATTCCCATGCTTCTAGTAAGTGCTGTGACTTGTATAAGAATTCCTTGTGCCTCTGTCTTAAGTCGTCTGGTTGGCTATTTACATGCTAATGGAAGCACAGAGGGTAAGTCTAAGAATGAGAGAGCTTTACTTTAAATTTGTGTGCAAATGGTTTTGTTCACAAAATGAATTGCCCACCATCTCTAAGCACTGACAAGTGAGCATTTCTGAGTTAGGGAAGTAAAGCTCACATGCTGATGGGTGTAAAGAAGTAAAGAGCTCTCACTAGGCAGATCAGTGTCCTCATTCAGAGGGACATTTTCATGTATATTTTATTTAGCTTTTGAAAAGCTTTGTTTCACGTTTGACCTAGCACCACAGAGCAGCAGGAGTGCATATTTGCATTTCATGTTAGCCTCGCTTTCTGAATACAGTGAACTGTGTAATCATGCAAAGCTGCTTTACAGTAGAAGGAGGAGTGTGTACCGGGCTTTATTTTCTGAGAGTAGATCATGCTTATGGAGCAGTGAATGCAGAGGGACTTTACTCCTTTCTCATGACCACTGCTTAAGTGAAGTGGGCTTAGCTTGGCTGAAACACTTTATACTCTGCCTGACTACACCTTCATTTAAATGACGTACACATGTTCCTGTCTGAATGTAGCTACATTGGTAAAGGATATCATAATAAAAATAGTAGTCAAATGAACCAGTAACAAAAGTTTTACAGAAGGTGATTGGAGAAGGATAGTAAAATAGTTCTTTAAAAGCTCTTCATTCTTTTCAGTCCTTATGTGTGTTTGTCTCCTAATTGGTTTGATGTAAATTTAGACATGTTTGATCTCATATTCAGGATGTAACTTGCATTATGAGCACTCACTGCAAAGTTTCAGTATAATAATCATAATTTGGTAAACAGTAGCAAATCTATAAATGTAAGAAAATATAATTTAGGGTACTATGAAGCAGAGTTACTGTTACAACTGCTATCTATCTATCTATCTATCTATCTATCTATCTATCTATCTATCTATCTATCTATCTATCTATCTATCTATCTATCTATCTATCTATCTATCTACAGACATTCTGCAACATTAAACTTAATCAAATAAATAAGTTCAATGTAATGTAAAAATGTATTGGAAGGTCTGTGAAACAAGTTAGTTCCTGCTATCATTTATGTTATTACAGCTATAAACAGTTATTTCCTCACCAACCTCTGTTTTTTTTTTTTATTCTTGCATCACTGCATTGGTGTCATGATACAGGAAGTTCACTGCAGTAAGAACAAGCTTTAGGCACAGTGTGCTCTCTTTTTAAAGCAAGTTAGTCTCTTTTAGTATTTTTCACATCCCACATTATGAAATACATACATCCAGCCATTTTTGCTTCCCATATGTAATTCTCAGTTTCTGACTCATCCCTTTCATAGAAGTTAGAGGCTAGAGCCTAGAGGTTTTTTCAAATACTCATTGCTGTAATTGAATCAATGATTGTACTTATCTGAAACAAATACAATATGCTAGTTGGGCAAACTTTATAGTTTTAATCAAATTTTCTAGGTTAAAGTTGTAAAAGAGTAAAAACACACAGTGCTTAGTGCACTATAGGATGGTTAGTATTGTGAATAAGAATCCTTAGATGAGCACAAGACTGTCGTTATTTATTAATTAATTATAATAATGTTCATTTTTGACCATTTATCTATTGGCTTCATGTTGTTTGTTTCACAATTAATTGCATTTTTTACATGTTGCTTTCGTTTTAGCTGATTTCTTATAATTGCACAACAGAAATTACAAAAGTATTTTTTTATAAATAAGCATTCCAAAAAGGCAATCTGCAGTAATTAGTGTTACAATGCAGCCAAGGACAGAAACTGCAGAAGAGAAGCAAGCAGTCATCCAAATGAGGCCGTGGTATGATCTCCCATAATGCTCTCTGACTAACGCTCACACAGCTGGTGGGAGGAAGATAAAAGAGACTGTAGGCTGACCAAGGCAAACAGTGGCCTGCATATACTGACAACGCATAAGAAAATCAAACATTCAGGGCTCTGCACCACTAATGAGAGGATGAGATAATGACGGTCACTGTTGATGCTATTGTAGCACTACTGTCACTAATTGGTCAGGAGGAGAGCAGAGTCTGATAACATACGAGTGTTAATGCTTTAGCTGTAGTATATGTTGTGGCTATATGTAATTCCGTCAAAACACAAAACCTGTTGTGTCTTTCACCAACACTGTTTTTTCAGCTGAAATTATTTCATGTGACTCTTTTACCACTGAGTTACAGCCAATATTAGAATTAGCGTCATGCTGATTGTATTGTGTAGCTTGTAGAAGGCTTAGCCTGTACATTTGATGCCATTTGAATAGTGAACATTGTTAAGAAATTAATCCATTTACATAATGTTCTATAGTAGTTTGGACATAAATTATTTCAATCTCTTATGTAAGGAATAAAACATTGTGGATGCTGTTAAAGAATGATAAATGATGGGATGGTTTGATGCAGTACAATACGCAAAGCTAAATTCCTTTATAACCACAGCAATTTTCCTGCACTGACAATTTTTAGGTATTAAAAGATTCACATCATACCTTTTATCACCTTATAGTTACGTTTAATGTTAAGGAAAATCTGCAAAGCCTGATAGATCCTGTTGTCGGTAAATATACCGTCTATAGACAGTTACATTCATTCACTAGCTTCTTTCTTTTAGCTTTTTTGTTTTGTTCATCTTGAAGACCTTCCCACTGCAGAAAACCTAATGGTACAGCTTTAGCTCTGAATTATTAGACATACATGATATTAGAATATATAAACATATTAGTAATAGATGATATATTACTGTCTGAGTCATTCTGTTATGGAAAATTAATTCTCAGCATTTGACCAGAATCAGAATAAAGCGTTCAACATTCCTGTGGTATTAAACTGTATTACTTTTCAAAATGCTGCTTTTGCTGTAGTTTAATGACTTCCAGCATTTAACTTGAGGTGGGTAGTTAGAGGTGTTAAAGGTAGGCAAAAAATGTTAAAATCAAGAAATTAGTTCCCCCCGTACTTGACGTTGAGCTCAAGAACTCCACAAAAGGCAACTTGTGTGTAATGTGCTGGCACATGAGGCAGGATGCAAAAATGGACAGAAGGCATAATATTTATTTGGGCGACTGGAATAATCATAATCTTAGGACATAACATGCATTATTGCATAATCATAATTCTAGAAAACAAGAACCCTAAAAAATAAAATGTAGAAACTCAGGAGGCATTCAGGAGAACATGATTTAGTAACATAAAGCACAAGACTTTTCAAATGAACTCAGACACAACAGGGTATAAATAAACTAACTAATCAAGAATACACAAAACAGGTGGACACAGTAGGATGACAATCCAATAATAGGACATGATTGCGAAACAAACCAGAACACCAGTGCGTGCCGTATTTTGTTTAAATTGTAACTGGAATTCATGTCATTTTCACATTCACTTATTCAATCCTCTCTGTGTTAACTGAAGCTGAGCATGTTTAAGCATTGAGTGTCTTCTAGCGTCAACTCTGAAAAGAGGTAGTTTATTTGAAGCTATCATGAGTAAGCAGGAGTAGCTGACAAGCAGACAGGATGACAGGATGGCAATTACAGACAGGAAGAGCGATAGTCCTCGGCTGGTAGTGACCTTGCATATATAAAAGCTGTGAGTAAAAATGTCTTTCTTCATTACACCGGTTTTCCCATTCAGCGTGTGGACTGACCATACTGATGATTAGGGTTGGCTCTAGGTTTCATATCGTTAATAAGTGTATTGACTAAAGAAATCGGTTTTGGCTTTTTCAGTGAAAACACATTTGATGAAAAAGGTAATCAGCAAAAAAAGAATTTACTTTAGAGTGGGTGCTATAACATTAGGGTGGATCGGCTGCTGTGGCTCCTTTGTGTATTTATATTTCAGTGCTGATGAGCTATAATTACATTATAATTTCACCCATTTATTGCAGTGCAGTAAATTATAAACAGCCGCTTTTGGTTGTGCGTTGTTAAATACAGTAATTTAGCTTTACTTTTAATATTAGAAGAGGTACAGTTATGGCTTATAGTTAAATTAATTGCTATTACAAGCTTGTGGTTATGTCAAGATACCAAAGGAAAAAAAAGCAAGAGAAGGTTCATAAGTATTTCTCATATTACTGTATTGATAGTAGAGTTTTCTGTCTGCCGTGACCATGTCCTTCTAACCACTGCATAATCATAACAGTTGAAATGAGATTAGGTTTGGAATGAACATGTCTCACATGCTCAGGGCACGTGTTAGACTAGATCTGTCCTCATTACTAGCATTGGAGCACAACTGTGTTTTGGAACACTATATCTACTGTATATCATGTTAAGATGTGTTGCTTTGGCTAAGAATGATCAGCCTGCTGACCTTGGATCTTGTTCCATATTTTTATTATATTACATGTATTCTCCCATAAAAAAAATGGATTAATGGAATGTTTTGAAGAAGAGGATATATTATGTCATTTGACACACTTAGCAGCCTGTATTGTTATATACTAACACATCACACCAGTAAATTCTGCTTTCTGTGATGCATTAAGAGATTAACCCCATTTATGTATTTAGCTTTAAAGCACGTGGCACGGATGGACACGATGATAAGACATGTACCTCTACACAATGTGCTTTTGTAAAACACAGAATGGAGAAAAATAAAGGGCTCACAGGAACACCACATTAATGTTATGCAAGTCTAGGGCAGGGCAATATGATGATACAATATTGATACTGTAATCTTTTAAGCCAGGCTTCTAGCTTTCTTAAGAGAGTCTGGTACTTTTGATCACTGAATGGAGACAAAAACTAGTTACTTTTGCAGAAAGAGGCTATTTGACTGGTACTGTAAATGACCACATTGTATGTTAGCTTTTTCAGTCTTTTACAATATATGCTTTTCTAGTGGAATCCAGTGTACACTTCTATACACTGGTTTCCACTAGAAACCAGTGGGGGATGTGGTAACATAGTGGTTTAAGGTGTTGGACTACTGATCGAAAGGTTGTGAGTTTGAATCCCAGGATCCCCAAACTGCCACTGCTGGGACTTTGAGCAAGGCCCTTAACCCTCAATTGCTCAGTTCAAAAAAATTTTTTGATAAAATGTACGCCAATTTTTGTAAATGTAGTAGTGTAGAGAGCCTTGTGGTCAGCAAAGGGGTTTAGTCCCAAAACAGGGTATGAAAATTTGGTAATGTGGCATGTGAAATTGGAAGTGTAACATGGTACTGAACTAGAGACTGTTGGAGATGGTGTGAGTTTGGTTGCACTGGAACTGTGCCGTGAATCCTGTGAATGTGACGTTGTGGGACACAGAAGACGTGAGGTGCCTTACTGTGCATAATAGCATAAGAATAATATACAAAACATAAAAATATGGTGAGTCACACTATGCTCTCCATGCATTTGTGATGAAGTAAGACTCAAAAGCACTGATAGAACCAAGTGAGTCTGAAGCCAGACCAGCGCTGCTGAGGCCCCAGGTATAATCACACTCAGATTCGGAACTCAGCAAAAAAGGCCTGTGTGAAAACCTAATGCTATCAGTGGAGCATCAGAAGCTGAGCTTAGATAATTAAATCACAATAAAAAAATTGTTAACGTTATGGTTTTATTGCACTGATTACTTAGATGTCTACTTAGCTACTATTTTTATACCAATTTTCCTCATTAAAGAAATATATTTTTTACATGATGCCACATTTTTGGCCACTTTATTATCTTGCTAAATACATGATATTGCATATTATGAGAATGTATTTCATGATATAAGATTTTTTTGCCATATTGCACAACCTCTTAACATACGTACTATGACCACAATATGTCATACACAAATTGCAAGCTGTAATTATATTAACCTTCATGCATAGTGTTAAATAAAAACAACCCATTTGTGGCCTTTACTCATTGTTCATTAAAGTAGCACCTGCCCTCTGGCCTTTGTTCATTTGCATAAAATTCCTGCTAGAATAATGATGTGTACAATCGTATGTGTTTGACGGTGCATTCTACCATGTCAAATGTAGACTTATTAGTCCCGAGGCTTATGGTGGGTTCATCCTGACATTAAGTCAATTCCTATGACTGAATCGGTGCCCTAATTTTTTTTTCATACAAATGGCAAAGTGAATTGCAGGTGTTCGATTCTATCAAGGGAAACTTAGTTGGACCTGAACCTATTCTAGCCCTTTGGTGGTTGTGGGGTGTGTGTGCAAGAGATGAACTTATAGAATTTATGGCAATTGAAAATCGGTGCTATTACTGACCAGACAAGTGTTTTAATAAAATCTGCAGGCATACTGCATATTTAATGTAATGATGAAGGACAGTGTTGCATTGAAAACACGAGCATCAGTTATTTACATAGAAGGTGAGCCTTGCCTTACAACAATGCTACTATAAATAGATTACAAGAGATCAAAAGTGCAAAGATAAATATCATAGAATAAAGCATTAAGCGATCATTTATACTCAATTAAATATTTTAAAGTGCCACATTGTAATAAGAGTATCCAGTTTCAAGGTCCTAAAGGTGAAGTTTATTCCAGGTCGGTGCTGAAGTTTCTGAAGTTTTTTTTTATCTTTGCTTTATCAGGTATATGAATATGAATGACTCTATTTGGTTTGGTTTTTCCAACATAATATAGTAATAATCAGGTGATATGAGTGCAGTTTGGACAGTTTTCCAGGTGCACTTATCAGGCAGGCTACTTTGTAAGTATACTTTAGGCCATCTGTTACATTTTAGTTCTCATCTGCCCTCTATGCTCTGTATCCGTGAGTGAAAATGGTCCACCCAGGACCACTACTGACCAGATATTATCCAGGTGCTGGACCATTCCCTGCACAGCAGTGGCACTGACATGATAATGGCCTTTTACTGCATGTTGTTGGGGATATTAGCAAGCTAGCAAATCCCACTAAGTGATGCTAATGGCCATCACCCTGCCTGAGGGCTTCTTATTAAAACTAATGGAGTTTGATGAGTCCAGGCTTTTCATGGAGGTCAAATACAAATGGCTCCTTTTTGAATTTTCTGTCATTCAGATATCTCATGGAGCACCAGAAGTGTCCGTCCTCCTGAGGAGCTCTACATTAAATATTCGAGTCCTTAAGCCGTTGGCTTGGAAATGGCACACTTACTTCCAGTATTTGTTTCATTTGTTGGAAAGAAGTAAACTATTTAACATGGCTTGTCTGTATTTTTTTTCCTCACACAGCTCCTTGGGCCAGATTTGCCAGAGCACTCTTTTAAAACTTCTCATACTACACTAAGTGAGATTACTGCTTGACATTTAAAGCTCTTGCTTGTATGGCAGCAAACAACTGTTGTGTTCTGTCACATTCGCTGAAGAGAAACTACTTCTTGTCTTCTTCGTACTAAGGCATAAACATCTATCATTTCCAGTGCAGACAGAAGTCTTTTGGATCAGTAAAAACTAACATTGCTGGAGCCTTAGTGATGCACCCATCCATCACGATTGATAGCGACTGCATTGAGATGCTAATGCAGACGGCTAATGGCTTTTGCTCTTGGCTGCTAGAGTCAGCAATCAGTAAAGGGTGTTATTCAGCAGAAAGGTGTCCGGTATTTGGACATGTTCACAGGCAGTCTGACAGAGCTGTTATGCTGACATGATTATTTCGAGTTGTCGACTGTTTGTGTCCATGTTTTCTTTACTTGGACTATTGTCCTGGACTATTATGTTCCTTATTACTGTGCACAGTACTCTCCTTGTTCTTGTGTTACATATAACCCCTGTAATGTGTTTAACATTTCTTGCCAAGTTTGTCTATAACAAAGCCACTATTTTACATTCTGTTTTTAAGGGTTTTTTTTAACCTACTCTTAGCATGGTGGGACATTGTGAGATGAGTCTTCCAGAGAAAAAATCTTAATTTTAGAGCAACAAAGAACTCTACAAAAAAATTTCAGTACTGTTTTTGGTAAAACAAATCATAACAGTGCTTCTATATCTTTAATCTTAAAATATCACACATTGTGTTTTATTAATTTTATTGTAATTATGCTCATTTTCAATAGGGGTGGCAAATAATTCTGAAGGACACTGCATCATATCAGTTATAAATCTTATCAGATGTGTCAACCTTGAAATAAGATCATATTCTGTGCTATTTGCCAAAATCTGAAATATTCTAAATGATTTTTAAGAATGGAAGATATGATTGTGAAAGCATAATGCAGGAGGAGGACCTGTAGCTGCAGGAAGCCCAAGCACCAAACCGACCCAAACCTCTTAAGTATTCTGCCTTCTCCATTACATCTAGGTCAGATTTCGGGTAAAATTCTCCTCAGAACTTTGCAGGGCCTCCTGATTACTGTAATTGTCACACATATGCAACATTCAGTCATCATATGTGGCTCTCAGAACAGCTAAACACCCATTGAAATTTGTAGTAGACAAATAATTTGTGTGAATATTTAAGCAGCACTATGATATACAGACTGAGAAATGTCTGTGATTTCTGTGATTGGACGGTCATGTGAGAGAGACAGTAAGAGATCAATATTACAGTATGGACTCGGTATGTCGCCTGGGGGATGAGTAATTTAATCTCAGTGATGCCCTTCTGCTTAGAGTATGCATGCTCTCTCTCTTTCTTCTCTCTCTCTCTCTCTCTCTCTCTCTCTCTCTCTCTCTCTCTCTCTCTGTCTCTCTCTCTGTCTCTCTCACTCTCTCTGTCTCTCTCTCTCTGTCTCTCTCTCTGTCTCTCTCACTCTCTCTGTCTCTCTGTCTCTCTTCTCTCTCTCTCTCTCGTGTCTCTCTCTCTCTCTCTCTCTCTCTCTCTCTCTGTCTCTCTCACTCTCTCTGTCTCTCTCACTCTCTCTGTCTCTCTGTCTGTCTCTCTCTCTCTCTCTCTCTCTCTCTCTCTCTCTCTCTCTCTCTCTCTCTCTCTCTCTCTCTCATTCTCTCTCATTGTGTGCAGTGTATGTGACAGTGAAAGTAGTGTAAAGTGTGCCTTGTTGTCTCTGATGTCAAATAATATGCAATTGGCAGGTGTATAATGCTTTTAGATTGCTTATCTGCTCAGCCTGTGAATCTAAATCTTCATATATATGCCACACTTGTATCGAACCTTTATAATGAGGACCTTTAGGGCAGAGGTAGGAATCTCTGCGGACCTCACAGTTCGATTCCAGCTGCCTTGATGCTATTATAAATTGATTATTTCTGCATCTTAATGGATCTTTTATCTTGACCTCTGTAGCCTAGAGTGTTTTGTTTTCAGCATGACCATTTGCTGCTTTTAAATTTATAATATTTCCCATTAAAGATACTAAGTTTAGAGGCTGGCTGGTATGACAAAGTGATAAATTATGACATGAGAATTCTTATTCTGCTAATCTGTATAAAAAGCACTGTTAAATTCTGATTGGTTAATTGCGATTATCATTTCTGTAGTAACATTTTAGACAGAGACTTGTATGGTGGATGCTTCAACTAAACAGATAGAAAAGGGCGGTAGAGGAGGTGGAGGAGATAAGGGAATAATTGTTTATAGCTTTGTAATGTAAGTGATAATGGGTGGCCTCCAGGAGTGGCAGGATACCGCACTCTCATTGCTGCGGCCCGTTTGTTTGATTCCCAGGCATGGTGCTAACCCAGCCAATGAAGAGTTAACTCTCATTGCTGGTCCCAAGCCTGGTTTAAATGGGAGGGTTGCATCAGGAAGGGCATCCGGTGTAAAATCTGTGCCAAATCAAACCCAAATCAAAACTTGCGGACCAAATGATCCACTGTGGCAACCCCAAAACGGAGAAGCCGAAAGAGCACCAAAAATAATTAAGTGATAATGGGAAAAAATGGATGTTTTTTTATGGATTCATCTTATATTCCTTACTTAAACAGTATTGCCTAGGACTAATGTTTCCATTATCAGTTTTTAATAATAATTTTTTGTTGTTGTTATTCTTTATCCATTTTTTATTGCACATTTATTGCTGTGTTGATTGTTTAATAGAGCTGTTAATGGGCAGAATGACTCTGGCGTATTGTGTATTGTGTCTGCTGTCTCTTGCAGTGTAATGGCTCATGTGAACACACAGCTTCATTGGAATATTGGGAAGCCATGCAGCAGAGTAAGCCTTGTGTGTGATTAATGTGGCACAGCGCAGAGCTTTCATCAACAGCTTTGAGCTCTGGCTCTTTGTCACAGAGTCGCAGCTGCATCCTATGAACCCTATGTTACACACACACATACACACATACGCACAGACGTCTTTCCTGTAATGACCTCCATACAGTCTCTTCCTTGACACACAGAGCAGGGTGTGGTAGAGGCTAGAGGAATATTTTATGAGCACGCGACTCATTGTGTGTAAAGTGTTAGCCGGACCTGTTTTACTTGCTTCCGCTTCAATGCAGCTTGAGGTAATGTGTGTATGTATGTCTGTGTGTGTGTGTCTGTGTGTGTGTGATTGTAAAGGGGTAGAACTAGTAATGTGTTCACAGGCAGACACATGCATCTCCTCTCATTGGTCCATTCGTGTGTGTGTGTGTGTGTGTGTGTGTGTGTGTGTGTGTGTGTGTGTGTGTGTGTTCATCTGTGCCTCTGTGTCATTGTTTCCTGGGAAACACAATTCTACTGTGACTCTGAGGCTCTTGAAGTCAATGACATGCAGTGTATTGAAGGCTTTATATCATTTTAACAAGAGTGTCAATGTCATAGTAGAGGTTATAAAATCGCATATTTTTGCCTCTCTTTTTAAATCAATACTTAATGCTTCAGGTTTTCAATCAGATTTTTATTAACTAGTAATTATTACTATGAATTATTAAACACATATGATGAAACTACTGGCAAGAGGAGTGTAGTAGCGAGAGTTAATAATTAAATAATAATAAAATTAAATAATTAAATATAATCATCTTTCATATTAAATATAAAGCTCTGGTGCACAAAACTAACAACTTCCAAGCGTTTTAACTGTCTGTTTCGTTGTATGTGATGATGTACTGGGGTGTTACGTGTAAGAATTTTCACTGATATGATATGATATGATATGATATGATATGATATGATATGATAGCCTAGGCTAGACTAAAACTATCACCGTATCATGGCATTATAAATGTTTAATTATTATAAAACCTTTTTATGACTTTTCCATAAAAGTTCTCTCTGTCAGTATTTATGATGTTAATAAAGCTGAAACAGAGAGTAGCTGTGAGGGGAAAGAGTGCCAAAAAACCAATGCTGCTCAGCCAAAAATGTTTTTCTGAATCGTCGTTTAATTTAGTTTTAATCAGCAATGCCATGTTCATCTGTGCATTTGTGTGTGATAAAGTCACTGATATCCTACGAGTGGCAGCAGATAAAAACCCTAGTGGATTAAAGGGTTTTTTTAGCGCAGTAGCATCCTCCCAACGGAGAAGCCGAGGTTGGCATAGTATGGTTTAGGGCGGGTCCGGGTGGATGGAGTCGCAGGGTGACACATTGAAGATGAGAAACTATGAAGTAAGGAACTTGACTAGGTGAAGAAGAAAATGAACTGTTAGATGTTTAATAGACAGGAAATATATGTTTATCTGTATTTTGAAAAAGTCAACGATGAGGTAAACTCCTGATCATGTTCTGAGTAGTCATGAAATCAGGACACAGGAACAACCCTAGTGCTGCCTTCTCTGTCTGTCTGTCTGTCTGTCTGTCTGTACTTTACTTAGTGTTTTAAGTGCAAAAGATTTAAAAGCATAGACAGGAGGAAATACCAGCTTATCGAATAAAACAAATAATACTAAGAACACAAAAACCTTCCAGCTGACTGAATTAATTGGGATAAATAATAGTGATTTCTATATTTATTCTATATTTCTATAGTAAAAATAATTATATGACTACCTAAAGCCTTGTAGTAAAGGCTACTAGCTGATCATGAAGTCTAAAGCACACACACACTGAGATTTAACCCACACTGTATTTTTACTTCTTCCTTCCTCTTTCACCTTTCATCTGATTTCATGCTCTGGCCATGTAATGTTTCTTCTTTCTACATATAGCACAGCCAGATCTCAATGCTACCAGCTGTGTGTGTGTGTGTGTGTGTGTGTGTGTGTGTGTGTGTGTGTGTGTGTGTGTGTGTGTGTGCGCCTGTGTTTATGTGTATGTGTGGTGTTTGTGTGTGTCTGTGTGCATCTCCTCTCATTTGTCCGTTCTTGTGTATGTGTTTGTGTGTGTGTGTGTGTGTGTGTCTGTCTGTTTCTCTGGCTCTCTCTGAGTTGTTGTTAGGCAGGATGAATGTGTAATTACCCCCTTTGTGTCCTTTCCCTCCAGAAGCTCGCTCAATTATCCTCCACCCCAGCAAGCTGCATCGAGCACATGCTTTTCCCAGTTCTCAGTAGAGCAATTACTGGGCTGACTTGCAAAGCACATCTCTTAACTGGAATTACCTTTCATAATGGATTCCTGTTCAAAATGGTCAGATAAGGAGTGGCGATTACGTCTCTGTTATCAGTGACTCAGATATAATTTCAGGGTGGTTATCTGTTCCGTATACAAATAATTACAGAACTCTAATAGGAGTGCTGTAGAGTTTGTCAACCAGATCTAGAACGTATGTGTAATTACCATGGACAATCATTTTGACACATTTAGCCATAGTGAAAATGAAAGGAAATTGTTTCTTCAGGATTCGTTTGTAACGTTGTTGCGATGGTCAGTAAGAACAATAAGATGGTCAATAAGAACAAACAAACAAGAAACACAATGCCTTCATAAAGGATATTGAATTGAACTACAATGTTGCTTCCAGCTGTTTGGGGTCGCCACAGCAGACCAACTGGTCTACACAACAACGTGGCCAATGTTTTATGCCGGATGCCCTTCCTGACACGACCTTCCCATTTTTCTGGGCTTGGGACTGGCACTGCATCCAGTGGCTGGGAATTGAACTCGGGCCTTCCGCATGATAGGCAAGAAACCTACCACTGAGCCACCAATGCCCCTGAATTAAACTACAATGTCGTTGGTATAAATCATTTTCCCAAATTTTTTAGAAGGACTCATTTTCAGGGACATTTGGCCAATGCCCTTATCTAGAGAAATTTACATCTCATTTTATACAACTGAGCAATTGAGGATTAAGGTCCTTGCTCAGGGGCCCAGCAGTGGCAGCTTTGTGGACCTGGGATTCAAACTCACAACCTTCTGATCAGTATTTCAACACCTTAACCACTAAGCTACCACACCCACATGTGCTTATATGTTACCCATGTAGTAATTAGCTTCTTCATGATCGTCTGTGAAATCCATGAAACCTCAAGAAAAGTGTAATTAACTAGAAATACTGTTGCATCGTGCCAGTGTCGGAAAGGTCCCTCATATCATTGTGGCTTTAAATTTAGCTTATATCATCATGTTTTAAATGTTTGTTGACAAAATTCAGGAACTGCCCTTAGACCGCTAATGTAACTGAGTTCAGTTCTGGGTTATTTTTAATTCTTTTCTCAATACAGGAAGAACCAGGCAGGGATTACAATCAGAAAGAAAAGCGAAGAGTAGATACAAAAGTCAAAGTGGTCAAAGAACATTCAGAAACACACACAGGAAATAGAAAAACCTTGAAAGGTTTTCGGTGCGTGAGCTGGTATATTTAGCAGATATATAATATCTGTGATGTAATATCTGTATTGGATTTGGGTGTGGATTTGTGGTGGCTCCTGAATGGGTAGTCAGTTTGGATGTGGATTTGGATCAACACTGTCACAAAGCAGCTTTACAGAAGTATTTAAATTCTGGATAGAAATTTTACATTTCGAAATGTATCTTTAATGAGCAAGCCAGAATGACTCAATGAGTCAATATGAGGAAGAAACCTTGAGAGGAACCAGACTCAAAAGGAACCTCATCCTCATCTGGGTGACGATGACAGTGTGATGACAGATAGTGTGATTATAAATCATTTCCCCTCTGTAAATGTGTATGGTATGATGCAATTGTGCAACCAGGAAATTTATTTTAGATTTAACCGAAGTTCACTGGTGGAAACTTGAGTGCAAAATTGTTTGTGACAAATGCAGTCCAGTGCATATGGCAACGTAAATGCCCCAGGAGCAGGCAGCTTTTACTCATCCTGGTGGCAAGGTGCCAAGGACGTACGTAAGGCCACTCTGATTAACATAAGGAGAGTATTGGACGTGAGCCGATGCTCGCATGGAGATGCTTAATGCATTTGCCACATCTGGTGTAAAATCATTCATTCATTTATTTATGAACAAGTTTATCCTAACTAGAATTTTATATTTGGGAAAAGCAAATAATGTCATTCAAAACAAAAAGTAACACAAAATATTCATGCACACGTGTATCTCTAGGCTGGCTTGGTTAAGGCTAGGCATCCTTGTGTCTGGCCTATGTGTTTAAATTGAGCTTTACTGTTATATATTCACGCTACACAGCTGTGATCTCTGCTGGTTAATTTATGCCTGGAGGCAGCAGTAGAGATTTGAGAGCAGCACCTGATCCCAGGTTAACCACTGCATTACTGTGAGAATTCCCCTTAGACTTACATTAAGCACTCATGAAGCTTCAAGCTTCGTGACTCACTTCTCTTTCTTATCTGTGGTAGATTAATCACAGCTAGCCATTGTTGTGTAGTTGTACTTTTTATTAACTGGATGTTATGTGTTATCTGGGTGTCGAGGTGATGTGTATGATTTTGACCTCAGATGTAATAGAGTATGGATGTGACAATGAAAGAGTGTGAGAATAGAGACATACAGGTCAAGGATGGATATTCGTATTTCTCGAGCATAGATTAGTGCAGGTTGAAAATCCCTGTCACCCAGAGACTGGCCTTTACAATGGTAGTGTATTTCCTTAGAGAGCTGTGTGAGGCTTGTGCACACGCTGCTGGAGTGTTTGAAGGCAGAGTCTCTATAATTGATGAGGAGGGCTGAGCACTAATCCCAGAGACATTTTCCACTCCATTAGTGTTGAGGACAGAGTCTCTACAAGGTCTCTGACCCACTGAAAGACAGTCGTGCTCCTGGTTATCTCCAGGCGTGCCCTTAGACCTCGAGTTGATTCAGGCCAAATAATGATTTCAGCAACCAGGCTGTAAATCCCACAGGCTGGTGTTCCATTTTATTCACCCAAACAACATCTGGTAGTCCTGTGTGTGCCAGGATCACAATTTGCATCTTCTGTGTTGTTTAAATTTAGCTTTTTGGTATAAATTCTATTGGAAAATAATGAAAATGGCAACATAAAATGTAACATACTATGGAATGGAATAATATTAGATGAATTGATAAAGTTTACGATAGGACATTATTAGTGTGTCTAATAGTCTAGCACATTGGTTCTCAACCCGCGGCCCGCGGGCCGTATGCGGCCCGTTACAAATGCAAATGCGGCCCACAATGCTGACCACGTTAAAAAAATTCATTCATTCATTCATAACTTATAGTTTTACAATTCATATTTTATTTTTTTTATGTATTAAACAAATAAAGGTTTGAACAATAATTTTTATTAAATTATAATTATTACAATAATTTTGGGGATCATGTACTCTTTTCAGACATGCGCAGTACTGGCACAACTATGAACTGAAGTAATTACATAGTTAACGCACACAATTACAAGCGCGCGCTCTGGCAGATTTAAAATATCCGGTTAGTTTGCATTGGTAACGTCATATGTAAATGGTATGCGGCCCGTGAGACTTGGACATAGTGCAGCTCACTGAAAAAAAAAGGTTGAGAACCACTGGTCTAGCAGTTTATTGTTGTACATCTGCCAGCTGACAGATCCCAGGGTAGTTTGATCAGGTGTAGACTTTAGTGTTGTGGATGTGGATGGATGTCAGGCTGAGAGAGGGAGAGAGAGAGAGAGGGAGAGTGACATTGGGGTTTGAACCAAAGATGCATCATTTAGACTGTTATGTGTTTGTGTATGTCTGTTTATGTGTGCGTTTGAGAGAGAGAGAGAGACAGACAGACAGTGACATTGTGGTTGATACCAAAGATGCATCATGTAGTCTGTCACACTGCCATGTGTGTGTATGTATGAGAGAGACAGACAGACAGACAGACAAAGAGAGACATAGAGAGAAAGTGAAAGAGAGTGAATGAGTGGGAGAGTGACATTGTGGTTGATACCAAAGATGCATCATATAGTCTGTCACACTGCCATGTGTGTGTGTGTGTGTGTTTGAGTGGGTGAGTGACATTGGGGTTTTACCTAAAAATGCATCATGTAAGCTATCACACTGTCATGTGTGTGTGTGTGTATGAGAGAGAGAGAGAGAGAGAGAGAGAGAGAGAGAGAGAGAGAGAGAGAGAACAGACAGACAGACAGACACTGAGACTCTGGGGATTGAACCAAGTAAGCATTGTGTAGACTAAATAGATTAACATAGTCCAGCTTGCATAAATTGTACAGTGCTTTATTAGAGTTAGTCTGTGTGTTTCTAAAATTTAAGTACTTAAGATCGAGAGAAACTGGTGGGTTTGTGGCGAGGTGTGCTACATGGTTATATATCATGAAGGAGACCAAATTTCCCCACGATAACAGTAATATGTGACAGTTTAGACCTTGTATAGGGCATTTTTGTCAGACATCTCTGTGCTTGTATATTTGGTACCCTCTAAGGTACTAAAAACATGGCATCCTCTACACACACATGCTCATACGCATGTACATACACATACAGACACACATCAGGTTTGCTGTCTCTGTGTGTCAGTGTGTATGGGCTATGTGACTGTGTATTTTTTGCCCATTAGTGCTGGTTTGGTCCCCAGAGATGGTTAGCATAATAATGAGCCTGCGCTCTCTCTCTCTCTCTCTCTCTCTCTCTCTCTCTCTCTCTCTCTCTCTCTCTCTCTCTCTCTCTCTCTCTCTCTCTCTCTCTCTCTGTATCATCTTTCAAATTTATTTCTGGCAGATTTGCATTTAGTATCCACATTACCAGATCTTGTTTCCATGAATAATAAAGACCTTGTCCCTGTTCTCACTGCAGTTTCCTTGTGCTTTGTCTTTCTGAAAGTGTGTGAATGCCTCTGACACATTAGACTCACAGGACCTGCATAAACATCTGAGCTGGAGAGGCACACTCCTAGCACAATCAAGGCAAATTCAATTTATTCCTTTTCTGTAGCACTGGAAAGCTTCATTCAGATCAGACATACTAGTAAATGTAAGGTGATATTCCTGTCTGTTTATGAATATAAAAAATACTGCAGTCAGTGGTGCAGTCTCATTGAACAGCAGACACAAATGAAATGCAGAAGGGTGATGAGAAGGAATATTACTATTTAAAATGTAGTGTAATTGTAGTAATATTTATACATTTAAAATGTATATGCAGCATGCATATGTTTAATCCACATATCCTACTTTGTATCAAGTGAAATGAAATGTTTTGATAAAATAAAACTTGTGTCATTTGTGTGACGTAGCAGAATGTTTTATGATTTAAGGAAATATTACATTTTACATTTGGGGGCATGGTGGCTTAGTGACTTGACTCACATTTCCATTGTTGGGGTTTGCATGTTCTTCTGGAGGTTTCCTCCGGTTACTCCAGATTGCCTAGTACAAATACATGCATTGCAGCTGATTGACATCTCTAAATTGTCCGTTGTGTGAGTATGCATGTGATTTTGCACTGCCATAGACTTGCATCCTGTCCAGGGTGCACCCTGCCTTGTGTCCAGAGTCTCATGGGATAGGTTCCAGGCTCCCTGTAAGGACCCAGTAGGATAATCAGTTTAGAGGATGGATGGATGGATGGATATTTATGACCATAAATATGAGTGAGCATATATAGTGAATAGAAAATGATTTTAAATTCAGCTTGTGTGTTGAAACGTCTTAAGTTATCAACAATATCCTGAGCAAAACTCAATATTTTTTTCTCTTGGAGATAGATAGTGAATAGCAACAAAATATCACTGTCTATTAAAAAGCACATTTTCAATTGAATTGAAATGGTGAACAGAGCAATAGACAGTGTCACAAAGCACGATTACAGAAATCTGGATGTACATTTAGTTCTTTAACAAGCAAACCAAAGTGACAGTGGTAAAGAAAAGCTTCCGGAGGTGATATGAGGAAGAAACATTGAGACGAACCGTACTCAGAAGGCAGCACATCCTCTTCTAGGTAACACTGGATTGTGATAATATAAATCAATCTCTTCTACAAAAGAGTCTAAGAGTATCACAGGTTTTGAAATGATGTAGATGATGAGCATATTGTGAATCCTGGGATAAGGGACAGTCTTTATGATTACAGCAGCAGTTATTAGGTACAAAGCTATAGTAAGATCCATGTCTGTTGAGGAAAGTGCAAGTCTTGGGCAGAAACTGGTTTTGGGAAGTGCAAAGTGGTTTAGGGTATCGATGTGGGATCATCCACAGCAGCAGAAAGTCACAGAAATCAGAAATCTATCTGATGATTGGACGTGCGTAATAATAATGACTTCAGTGTGAAAACTGGATTTACTCCTTAATTAGGATAATTTATATAAACTATCATTACAAATGCAAATCAAAAGAGTCCAAAAAGCACATGACCATGTACAAATACATTCACTCTGACTGTGTCTGGATTCAGGAGGCTTCAGTTACCTTCACACAACCGAGGAAATCACGGCTCATCTTCTCCGCTGTTACGTTATCTGAAACTGTATTCCATCATATGCTCTGGGAGTGTAAAAGTGGGTCAAGAGGTTTAATTTTGTAGCCTGTGTTCCTCTGCTGGGAGCTAATGGGAGATTAGCTGGGAAGGTTTTCAGTGAGTCTCAGAAAACACAATGGCTTGTTCCTTCGACCAGGCCCCTTTAAGAAAAGGTCACATGAAGTGGTGGAGAGCTGTGAGAGCGGCACCACTCCAGCTTTCCTGCTGTTTGTCTAGCTGACCGGGCCAATCAGTCTGGCCTTTTACAGCCCAAACAATGGCAGGTCTGGCGGCCCACTTTCCCACTGATGCAACATTTTTCCTTAGATTGCAAAATACCAAGTTTTTAGCTTTAATTATTCATTTTGATCAGCAACTTTATTAGTAATTCATCTAGGTGCAACAATGTATTATCATTATAGACTGTTTTTAGTGTAGCATGTCTGGGTATTTTGAAGCAAGTGTGACTCTTGTCTGGTCTAGGTTTTCTCAGCTTTGAAATCCACACGTTATTGGAGAGAACCCACTAACACAAGCTAACTGAGGTTTTACGGTATATCTGAATGGCAAGTTCATATGAATCCAACTCTCCTGCTGTCTTGGTCACTGACATTTATCTATCATTATTTAATAATATCACAGTGAGGGTGGATTATAACGTGATTATTGCTGTAGGCAGTAATCTTGAGTTTAAAGGATGTAATGGCCTGCTAATCGTTTCTCTGTCTTGCACATGGCAAGTTATTTTAATGCACACTCATTTAAATGAATAAGAATGCCATGTTTCTGTTTTGAAACTATGCTGTCTGCTATTCCGACAGCACATCTTGTGTCCATGTTCAGTTTTGGCAGGGCATGCTATCTTTGGGAATTTCGGTGTGATGAAATGAAAGATGAGGCTTAAATAGAGGGCTTTTGAAGTACTGTGACTGAGATCTGCCTTGTGTCATTGAACAAATAGTCTCATTTGGTTTCATTTATTTCTTAAATGAAAGTGGTCAATAACAGCAAACATGAACAGTAACAAAAAATAAATGAACTGCTGCTTATTTTAGTTCAGAAATTTCTGGTAACATGCTTTATGGTCATGTCATTGTTTGGCTTTGGCGTGTAACCTGATGACTCAACATTTGACTAATTCTCCGTTCTTCTTTCTGTAATCTCTAAGGTATTGGCAAGAATGTCATCTGTGACCGCACAGCCACACCGCTGGATGCCTTCCGAATGATGTCAGCAGCGCAGTACTACCCCAAGCTGCTGAGCATTATGGGTAACGTTCTGCGCTTTCTTCCGGCCTTTGTGCGCATGAAGGAGCTGCTTGAGGAGGGCTACGTGGGAGAACTGCTGGTCTGCGAGGCACAGGTCCACGGCGGCAGCCTCTTGGGCAAGAAATACAACTGGAGCTGTGACGACTTGATGGGAGGTGGAGGACTTCACTCTGTGGGTAGTTACATCATCGACCTGCTCACATTCCTGACCAGCCGGCACGCCATCAAGGTGCACGGCTTCCTCAAGACTTTCATTAAACAGACAGACCACATCAAGGGCATCAGACAGATCACCAGTGACGACTTTTGCACTTTTCAGATGGTGCTGGAGGGTGGAGCCTGCTGCACCGTGACGCTGAATTTCAACGTGCCGGGTGAGTTCCGGCAGGAGGTGGTTGTGGTTGGAACGGCTGGACGGCTTACAGTGAGTGGCACTGACTTGTATGGACAAAAGAACAGTGGCATGGGAGGCCGTGAGCTGTTGCTCAAGGACAGCACATCTTTAGGCAACGCCTCACTGCCTGACAAGGCCTTCAGTGACATCCCTACGCCCTACCTCACTGGCACCATCTGCATGGTCCAGGCTATACGGCAGGCCTTCCAGGGCCAGGAGGATCGGCGGACTTGGGATGGCCGGCCGCTCACCATGGCCGCCACGTTTGAGGACTGTTTGTATGCTTTGTGTGTGGTGGACACAATCAAAAAGTCCAACCAGTGTGGCGAATGGCAGAACATTGTAGTTATGACTGAGGAACCTGAGGTCAGTCCAGCCTACCTGATCAGTGAGGCCATGCGACGCAGCAGGATGTCGCTGTACTGTTAGAGCTGCTTGACTGACGACTGAATAAATGTGAAAAGAATTAGGAAATAAATGACTGAAATTTAAGCTGGAATTAAAACAAAGCCTGCTAAATTTTGTGGTTAAAAATTGAAGGATCAGGAATGCAAACAGCAATATACTCTCTGCATTCTTTGAACACCACTGCTTCTGGATTAAATCACACTGGATTCACAGAGGATGAGTGCACAGCAGATATTTTCAACACTGGAGAACACCATTAAAAAAAAAACATTTAGCTGGGGCAAACATTGTTCTGTCCTCCTTGCATGGTGATGAATGTGAAAACCCAATGGGTTGTCCTGAGTATGTGTCCTCTGTCTGTGTGTGTGTGTGTGTGTGTGTGTGTGTGTGTGTGTGTGTGTGTGTGTGTGTGTGTGTGTGTGTGTGTGTGTGCGTGTGTTTGTGTTTGTGTGTGTGTGTGTAGAACATTACAAAAATCAATAGTTTGGCTGGTAGGCCTTTTAGAGAGGAACTCCCCTCTGGTTAATTACGCAATAAATCTGCCTAGATATGCTTGTGTGTGTGAAATACAAAGGAATGGCTTGTTTTTTAGCTGTGTCCACAGAGGACAGTGTAATTCCAGCATGCTAGCACAAGTCTACTGTTCCTTTACGTTTTAGGCACAAATTCTGTTCTTATACGAAGCTGGCCAGCTTGTTACTGAGCTTAACGTATCCAGCGTGTGATGCAAAACCAAAGCAGTCTTGCATGCAAAGACAAAAGCTGTGAATCACATCTCAAACAATCAGCAGTGGCCTCTGGTTAGCACAGCGTGGGTAGGTGTTCCAGCATGCAGCCGCCTGCACTGTTACAGCGTTGCACTTGAAAATAATTACTATAATTAAGCAAACCTAAGCAAACAAGTGGTATATGGGGAAGACATACAACATGAAGCAAAATAGTAAACACCCCTATTGTTTTACAGATTCATGGTCAGCAAACACTAAGTGTCATTGAGCTGTTACATGGCAGAAAAAGTTACATGGATAATATACTGTATATAAATAACAAATTTTTTTTACAGGGTCAGGTTAATATAATATCTGTCAGTTTCAAGCCAATTTTACACATCATACCTGTTCATCTTCTTGTATGCTCTGAGGTAGATTTAGCTCTGCTGATGTGTCATAATTAGATTTTCTTGCACATTGTTGAGGGCTAGGCACAGCGATTATAAGCCTAAAAAATATGTATACCAAAATATGTTCAAAATAATGCAAAAATTCCTACGCAATGCTTAGCGCTGTCTTGACCACCACATGAGCTACATTTCTAGTGCATAATTGTAATAAAAGTCTACCATATTCACCATTAGATAATTATCGCATCAATTTATTTCTAACATTGTCCTACAAGCCAAAAGATTGATTTATTTAAAAAAGAATTTATTTGTTTTGGTTTATTTAGGTATTGCTAATATATTACAAAGCTCTAATATCTATTCTGCTGTTTCCTTTTCCTGTTTATGTTCTAATTTAGTAATGTACCACTTCATGCATGACATGGGTGATATAAAAGGGTAAGATGTAACTGGTCGTAACTGGTGGTGAAAATCACAAACGTAATGCAAAGACTCCACAGGATTAGTAGCAAGAACTAATTCCTGTCACTGTGTTATTTGTTTGTACAGTCTAACGTCACGCTGCTTGTGATGCAACAAACTGAAAGTTCTTGGCCGAAAACTGGAAAATTGCTAGATTTTATAAAATTGGCTTTTTCACACTATAAACAAATTTTATTTGTTTATTTTTTCTTCTTATTTATACTTAAAAATAAATCTTAATTGAAGGCCTTAAAGTTAATAAATTATAATCACTAGCATTGAAATTGTTACACATGCTTGATACTGTGATGCACACATGTAGTGCAAACTGAGCAGGTCATAAATAAGTTCAGGGTTGCCAGATTGGACACAGTTTCCAGTTCACTAGAAATCACCCTGGAAATGTAACATATGAAAAATTACAACTACACACTCACAGACAATTTCTTTAGGCTCCAAATGATTACTGAAATTTCAGGGGTTGCATTTGTTAAGATTGGGGATCTTTCCTAACCTGGCAACACTGCACAAGTTTCTGATACTGTTTTTACTGCATAATCTTATTTGTAGTGTTGTGTTTTAAAATGCTGTATTTAAAAAAGAAAAATCCAAGATAACATTTCTGTTAACTTTTCGCAGCGTTTGTACTCTTTCATCTAAAAACAGGATGTGTCGTGCTTGAGCGTCTTCGGCCAAAAATTTTCAGTGGGTGAAATTTCTAGTACTACTGTAATAAATATTATGACCTTTATTCAACTGTTTGAAAAGTGTCATGGTAAATGAACTGTCAAAGAAATTTATTTTGAGAATGTTATTTTGTCATTTCGTCAAGTATGAGGATTTTTTTCTTTTTAAGCTGGCCGTGAAAAACATCTGCTGTACATAACTACATACATTTTTATACTTGCTATGCGTAATATAGACATATTCATTTTTGTGTTTTGGATGTTTCACGTTGAAGTAGGTATTGTGTGTCTTGTTCGAGAGGTGCATTGATGCTTTTGATTTAGACGCTTCTCCGAGAGAGGTACAGCACTTCCACTGTGATGCTACTGTCCATGTGTGATGAAAATCAGACTTTTTTAAAACTTTTTTTCCAGTTTCATGGCTGGTAATTCACACATAATGGTTATATGAGACTACACAGGAAAATTGGCATGAAAATCATCTCTGGATGTGTATATTTATTATATTTGCTTCCTAAAAATGCCTCTTTCCTGCTCTCTTCTTCCTCCTGTACCTGATATTTGTGCTTGTGTGCGTGCTATTCTTATAATCCTAAACAAATGGATACCTTTTCACCTCCTTCTCTAAATCATTTACATCTGCTCACTTGATTTGACATCTGTAGATTTTTTAGAACGATTTTTAAACTGGAAAATGATTTCATTTCAGGGATCTCATTACGAACAAACGAAAAGAAGGACGGATGTAAATTTAACACGTCCTGCAGCTTGCATTCGCTCGGCTTTCTGTTTAATTACGTCACAGCTCCAGTTCACTTTTCTAACTGATCTGATGACCACAGATCATGTTTTCTCAGATCAGAAACAAGCTGCAGCCTATTAGCTAGTATAGAGCCTGGGATAAAGACCTTGAAATTGAAACCAGTTATCATTACCTTGCAAATACAAGTAACTATCATGAAAACAGCTTGTGACGATATGCAGGTGTTGTTTATGAAGTAAGATCTCCGTTAAAAGATACAATAGGAACATGTTTATCATAAATCAGATGCTGGTTACAGGCAACAACGACTTTAAGGATTACAAAATGAAATCTGATTTAATTTGATATCAGAAGAGACTAATATCAGAAAAGCTTGATGTTATCTGAGTTCACCTGAGGCATCCTTTCAGATTTTATTCCTCAGATATCCAGAGATGATTCCTGCAGTGAAATGTAAAAAAAAAAAAGAAAAAAAAAAAGTTGTTTAAATTATTATTTATTTATTTTTTGAACAGAACAGATTTTATCACCAGTAATGATGTCTTTGGAAATGAGAAAAATGAAACGATTATGTTGCTCTGTAATTTGAACATGGTTTACATTTGCAAAAAAAAAAATGTTATTGTTTCATTGTCTTCACCTTAAAGCTCTGTCCTCATTCAGCTGCTGTAGTAATCCAGTTATGCAAATAGCGTAATACAGACTACAGACGTAAGTGTGATGTTATTGCGTCCTGATGAGTTTTCACCTCTAAAATACCATACCTGTGATTACAAATCTGTTATGTTGCCAGTTATTGCTATGCTCTTACTGAACTTGTTTTTCAACTGTAAGAAATAATTCAAAAAGTTGTTAAACATTACATCTGTATGTGTTTGAGGTGCATATGTCTGTTAGCACTGTTGTTGTGTAAGAGTGTCTTTCCTTCTCTTTATCTAGCATTAGCAAACACGTTGAGAAAGATGTTGGGGGTTGGGGCACGCTAAAAAGGCCGAGACTCGGCGGTCCGGCTTTGGCCACACTTCAACAGGACACGCTCGGCTTTCAAAACCGATTGTGGTGAAGAAAGCTTTGATGGAATGGTGAGAAGGCTGATTTAGAGAGAAAAAGTGAATCCTTTGACCCGTCCCTGGGACGCGACAAATGCGTAGCCTTCCCACTCAGAATTATAAAGGCTCATATGGAAGACGGGTTAGTGCTATTGTCATGGCTGACTTTTGATTTAAGATCGCTGTGTTTAAAGAGTAGAGATGATACAGAGATGGCCATCACCTTTAATTGCCGTCGGGATAGAGTGGGTGTTGGTCTGCTCCTACTGAGAGCAGCCTGCTTCAGTATGAAAAGACTCCCAGCTCAAAGAAGAGCTTCTTCTGCTGCCTCAGACAGTATCCTAGCAACCGAATACCGCTGGGCGAAACCAGCCTTATCTTACATGTTTTCTGCTCTCCTTTTCTCCTCCAAAGACGGAGGCACTGATTTGCATGGTAGACTTCCAGTTATCTTTAATATGATGTTTTATATTTTTGACCTGCTTTATTATAATATTTTAAAATAACGCTTGAGACATTTACCGATATTAACAAAGGCCAAATGGTATGCAATGCAATCCTTTATGCTCACTGGATTGGAAGTCATTAGAACACCACTGGGAGACTATAAATTTGTCAGATGGAAAAACACATTTTTACACACTTAAATCAAAATCTGGAACATTTTATAGGTTTATTTTTAGGATTGTGTCTTTGGGGAATTGGGGGTTTTATGCAGAGGCCATGCAGCAAAGTTGTATTCACTGTTGAGTTTCTATTCGCCTGTTTGATTCGTTACTTGAATTAAGTGGGCTTAAATTAAACCTTAATCACTGAAAAACAAGGAGACTTGTAAGTAATATCAACTTGGACCTGTCCTGTCTATAGAAAGTTTAAAATAAAAAGCCCTCCATTAAATAGCCAGAATATTGTACATATTTAATAATGAGAGTAATATTTGAAGCTTTTTTATTTATTTATTTATTTACAGCCAATTGGGTTGGCATCAAAACGTTTTTAGATCCTTGAGAACTTCCTTGAGAAGTTATCAAGCTCAATTAAACTCCCTGGATAAAGATAACTGAAACCATCATAAATCACAAATTCTGACAATCATTTAAGCACTATGAATGTCACTATTTACCCTGATAAAGCACAAAAAGGGTTGATTCTTAGACCATGAATATGGTGCTGATCAACAAAAGTCTACAAACTGAATGCTGTGCCCAAAATGCAAATTGTTTTATTCAGGTCTCAGTCATATGAGGTTAATGGTAGTTAATGAACTACCAGTTTCAGTAATCCACTCACTGAATTAACCCTGAGCGTGGTCTTAAAGATACAGAGCTTTGGGATGAATCAGAAAGAACACTGGGCTTTTGTTTGGCATGCCATTCCACCTGAACCTACTGTTCTCCTCACCACTAGACGTCAGTGTTGGTGCATGATCAAGTAAAGCGTTATTTGTCAGTGGAATCCATCCATTGTTATCACAGCTCATATACACACAAGAGACATTTGAGAAGTGAGTGGTTCTTGTGCTTTCTGTTTTCTTCAAGCACTTGAACTGATATTGTATATTCAAAGTCCTTTATTTGGTAAGGTTTATGTGACAGAAACTTCTGGCACATTGTGTCTTTAGTAAAATAACACAACTAAACTGACCGTCAATAAACTACGCTTGCGTTGAAATAAGCCACATAATGTTAGAAACTGTGAAAAGCCCAGGAATAAAATGCTCTACAAAATAAAATATAAGGTTAAAGGTTATGTTCATTAATAAAACTGGACTGGGTATTCATAGAGATGTTTTTTAACAGTTCAATAGGTCCAAGGCTTCAAAGGATTTGAGAACCCCAGACATAGAGGCAGACATTCTTGGAAAGTACACCTTGCTAACTCTTATTTGACTATTCAAATGTGTGACGCAATTCTGGCCTGGAACCATCTGCAACTCACGCATGTTTCCTCATCACAGGTGGCTAGACGAGTCCAGCACTTTTTGACAAAGCATTAATTTTGTAGTTGATGCCTCTATGGCCTCCGTCTCAGAGATTTGTTTGTGAAAGCTGCCTTTGCATTGTCGATGTCAAAGATGCTTTCTGATGCTACGTTTATTTATTTATTGTACTAAATGTACTGTATATCATGGATGCATGGGTACATGTATATATATTCTGGAGTGGCAGAAGCATATTTATCAGTCTTGAACTAGAGAATGTAAATGTTTTAGTAGCATTAAAAAGTATATTTTCTAAAGCTGTGGTATGGAGAGCTGCAAGAACAGGAAAGCAAGAAAGTCATATTGATGATGTGTGGCAAACTCTGACCATCCTGAGTTCCACTATCCCTACACTGCCACTGTGTGTGTGTGTGTGTGTGTGTGTGTGTGTGTGTGTGTGTGTGTGTGTGTGTGTGTGTGTACTCGTTAAAAGTGAGCACGAGTCGATGCTTTCACTCGTTGAGTCTCTGTATCAGATCGTTGTTTAGGGAATGTTTCTTGTCCAGACCTGACCATCCATGTGGTTTCTTATCTGATGCTGCAGTTTCTATGGAATTAAAAATATGTAAACAAATACATGTGTGCTATCCTCTTCCTTATCACTTTTATGACATTGTTTTTTTTTATCAGACACACTTTTACTGCATTGTTTAAGCATATATAAGAATCCTTTGATGCATGCTGCCCTCTGCTGGTTAGGATTAACCCTGCAATTTTTATATGCTCGTTTTACAGCAATATATACAATATATATTCTATAGTACAGTATTCTCACCAGCCACTTTAATAGGAACACCTGTACACCTAATCATTCATGCAATCACCCAATCACCTCATATGGCAGCAATGCAATGCAGCTACAGGTCCAGAGCTTCAGTTAATGTTCACATCAAACAGAGTGAGGAATGTGTGACATGGTTGTTGGTGTATATTTTACAATTTTATTCTATATGTAAGGGGGCTTAGTGGCTAGCACATTTGCCTCACACATCCAGGATTGGCGGTTCGATTCCCGCCTCCGCCGTGTGTGTGTGGAGTTTGCATGTCCTCCCCTGGTCCAAAGACATGCATGGTAGGTTGATTGGCATCTCTAAATTGTCTGTAGTGTGTCTGTAGTGTGTATGTGTGTGTGTGTGTGTATGTGTGTGTGTGTGTGTGTGTGTGTGTGTGTGTGTGTGTCCTAGTCCTACGATGGGTTGGCACTCTGTCCAGGGTGTAACCTGCCTTGATGCCCAATGACACCTGAGGTATGGCACAGGCTCCCCGTGACCCGAGAATAGATCGGATAAGCGGTAGACAATGAATGAATGAACTCTATATGTATTAACAGAGTTTCTACAATAAATTAAAAATATCTTTGAAATCTCACTGGCTTACAGAAGAAGCCTTTATTATTATCACCACACACATATTACAGCACAGTGGAATTCTTTTCTTCACTTATCCCAGCTGAGGAAGATAGGGTCAGAGCACAGCATTAACTATGATAAAAGCAACCCTGGAGCAGAGAGGGTTAAGAGCCTTGCTCAACTGTGGCAGCTTGGCAGTGCTGGGGCTTGAACCCCAACCTTCTGATCAACAACCAGCACCTTAACCACTTGACCTACCACTCAACCAGGTAGAACCACCCTTATGCAAGTTGTGGTTCTACCTGTCTGTAGAAATATAAATGACTTATTTGTTTATTTAAGTATTTGTTTATTTATACATATATATTTGATAGAGTATACCAACATAGTGTGTGTTGGTATACTCTGAGTGTAACCTTGCATGGGAAACAATTAATAATACAGATTATTAATAATAATCAAAATAAAAAATAATTACAGATTTACAATGTGTGGTTTCGTGTAGATAAATTAACTATCAAACACAGAGGAGAGGAACACATGTAGTATCTGCTACACAGCTATAAGCAGGAGATTATGTAGGTGTCATGTTGGTCAACTACACATCCCAGAACCCAGCACGACCTACAAACATGGCTGTCTACTACAACACCCAGACTCTCTCATGTTGATGTTCACCAGACTACTGACTACACACAGACTACACACTTTAACAGTTTTTGAAGACTATAAACATTTATGTCAAGTGTTTAATATTCCTGTTAGTCTTTCAGGTTTTACCTTTATTAGATATTTTTGATATTCTCTGCTCTAGTTCACGCTGTTTGTTCATCATTTGACCTTTGTCTGTCTTTTAACCATGTTTTTGGATTACATCTTTCTTTGTTTTCCTTGACATAAAGATCACTGTGTACCTGCACTTGCATCCTTAACTGTTTCCTGACAGTAGGCTATAAATCATGTATCAGATCATCTCTTTTGGTTTGGGGTTTTGAAAAAAAGCATTATGGTTTGAAACTGATTGCACTGAAGTCCTTAAGGTGCTGGCTGTTAGCTGTTATCTACATTTACATTTACATTTCTGGCATTTGGCAGACGCTCTTATCCAGAGCGATGTACAAAAGTGCTTTAGTTCTCAGTCAATGAATACATTAACACTGGTTCAATAGGACACAAACTTGGGATACCATTAGCCTAAACACTGCGTTGGGTTTTTTTTTTTTTTTTAAACTTTGTAACATAATATATAAACAGGGAAAAATAAGAGCTAGTTTAAGTGTTTCAGGAAGAGGCAAGTCTTCAGTTGCTGTTTGAAGACGGTCAGAGACTCGGCCGTACAGACATCTAGGGGAAGTTCGTTCCACCACCTCAATGCCAGAACAGAGAAGAGTCTAGATGTATACCTACCTTTTTCCCTGAGAGATGGTGGGACCAGTCGAGCAGTGCTAGTGGATCTGAGTGAGCGAGGTGCAGTGCGAGGAGTGACGAGAGCTTTGAGGTAAGATGGCGCTGGTCCATTCTTTGTAGGCAAGCATTAGTGTTTTGAATCTGATGTGTGCAGCTACCGGAAGCCAGTGGAGGGAACATTTTGGATCATTTGCAGTGGGCGAATTGCGTTCAGAGGTAGACCTGCCAGAAGAGAGTTGCAGTAGTCCAATCTCGAGATGACCAGAGATTGAACAAGTACCTGAGTAGCCTGTGTGGATAGAAATGGCCGAATCCTTCTGATGTTGTAAAGAAGAAACCGACATGAGCGTGTCACATTAGTCACATTAGTCACATTATCTACTTTTCCTCAAGCGTGGTGCTGAGCCCGAGGTCTTAATGAGATGTGTGTGGACTGCTCTAAGGTATCTAAACAGCACAATAGAGTTTATAGTCTCTATTGTCATCTCTATAGTTCCCAGTTCAGTCTGTATGTGGATGTGTTTTCAATGTTATTTACCACACACATGAACTAGTCACACCAGCGACAGCCACCAGAGGGCGCACAGGTAAAGGTTAAAGGGCAGCTGCGGGGTTTCAGCTCTGCATTTCAACTAAAATAAAGCAGAACACAGCACGTCGAAATGACTAAAACAAGTAAAATTAAATTTGTCTTTTAGAATAAATTTGTAGTTAGAATAAAAGCCCACACATGCTCTTTGTGGATAAGCTCAAATACCCATGGTGTAAAGAAATAGAGAAATGTGGAGCCATTTACCTTCCACAAAACTCTAGTGCCAAGGGTGCATTTAAGTATCAAAAGCAGCTGAGAACCTGTTTATTTAATGTGGCAGTTTACGTCTATAAATATTTATTTAGTTTTAACTTCCATTTCTCTGGCCTTTACATTATTACAAGCTTGGAACAGAGTGTAATTGAATTTGGTCTACTGAATGAAGTGTGTAAAAGAATGTAGCCTAGCGAGTGTTGCTATGGAGGGAAATGTTTAGGTAACACAGTAAACAGATGCTTATTTTATAACAATCCCAGAAGATCAAAATCTCCCTCATGGCTGATTGACTGACTCATGAAGTCAGAGGTATCCAAGTAAAATTTTAAAATGTCTGGTTATATAACATTCCTTGCTTACAAATGTGTGAATAAACAGCTAACATGAGTGAATAGTGACAACAGTTCCTAACCAGTAGTGATTAGACTTATTTATGGCTATAATTAAGACAGTTTAAAGTGATGTTTAACGATGTTTTGTTTCCAAGTAGGGTTTCATTTTACCAATTTGATTAGCACATTGAACAGATGAACAAATGAGACACAGAATAAAGGCATGCAATTCTTTGTAGTCTCTCAGCAAAATGTCTAATCTACAAAAGACTTTGAAACTTTCCCCTTTCTGAGCTAATGTATTTTGCTCTGTAGCTAGTCACTGGTCCAATGAGCTGCCTTCAGCAGAAGATCTGCTACAGAGATGAAATGGTTCATGTTTAACAAACAAGAGTTGATGAACTATGGCTGTTTTTTCTTAAGTCTCTGGTATGTTATCTGGTTTCAAAGTCATGCATTTTAAAAGGAATTACTCCCTCCCTGGTTTGAATGTGTTCTAAAGACTGAACGCATCTTAATCAGACTTCAGTGCACTGCTGAAATCATCATGCATTCAATCCACACACAGACATACACTATCTGTTTATGAAGGAAATGATTTTGCTGATGCTATATGATTCTTCACTGCTCAGGCCACTCAAAAATGTCTTCTTTATGGCACAAAAAGTATTTGTTTTAATGCTTTAGCTGCTTCTCCTACTTGTTTGGAAAATATTGGAAAGTATTCCAGTTGGAAATATTAAAAGTCAAAGATGGAGCCTGGTGCTGTTTCAGCAACTTTAAACCGAGCCTTTAACATGATATACTTACTTGGCCTTTTTGGCCCGTTTTTTCTGGGCAAAGATTAAGTGCAGTCTCTGAATAAATAATTCCTCTAACACGGATGCTCCACTAAAAAGACTTTCTGTACTAGGATAGGGATTTGTGTCCAAAAACAGAAGCCCAAGGTGTCCTTGAAATCCTTAACAGCAAATTAGGCTGCCAGATTTCTTTATCAGAAAAGGAGTTTTAAAGCTCAGAATCTTGCACATGTCCTCATGTGACCCTCCTGATGCGTTTTTCCCATTATCCTCAGACTCTTCCAGGTGCAGAAGGAGAGTAATATCTCTGCCTTGTCATGTCCCACAGGGCATCCTGCATCCTAGTCCCACCCTGTCTGCTGCACAAATCCTCAGCTTCTGACTCACACTCTTTCCATGCCAAGTCTTTTTCTATCTCACAAAACGTTCAGCGTGCCAGTGGTGTTATTAACACATTGTATGTTGAGCACAGGAAACTCAGATTTTGGCATAAATTTATTAGCTCTGAGCAGCAGCCAACAGATGCCATATGGTTGACATTTGTCCAAGAGCTGTGTCGGTTTTTCGATGTTGAAATCTTTTGCCTGAATAAAACTGAAGAGTAGTATTATTGTGCCATTTGGCCACTGTATAATTGGCTAGTGTCTATATTTGTGGGATAATGCTGTGGTTAAAAAATTGCAAGAAGACATGAAGAAGAAGAAGCCTTTATTTCTCACTTATACATAACAGCACAGTGAATTTCCTGTTTCACATATGCCAGCTTGTTCAGAAACTGAGATCAGAGAGCAGGACCAGCCTTGATACAATGCCCCCATATGGATATGATGCAAATATGGACTATGAAAATTATGGAAAATTGTGCATGGCAAATTGTGAAAATTATGCACGACAAATGAATTTTCCAAAGCTACGCAGAGTAACCAAATTATGTATTTTTTTTCATTCATTCTTCAGTAGTCACTTTATCCTGTCAGTTTCACAGTGGTCTGAACTAGGAGAAAGATCCGAAAATCAGATCATATTTTTCTTTGTTCATGAAAATGGATTCTCCTTTGGTTTCCTAAACCTCAGCTCCCTTTTCTTTATACTTTTACAGAGTAAATTCAGGAAGAACTCGAGAAATGTGACATCTACATATAGATGAAGAGCCTGTGAGGGCAGAAGCATCGTACACACTTGGTACATTTGGAAAACACACACAGACACACACACACACACACAGACACAGCTTATCCTCAGGTCTTACTGATTCTTACTCACTTGATTTTTGTTCACTTGATGATTTCCAAAAATATTTCAGACAATGCATAGAGCTGTGCAGAGACCAGAACAGCATGAGACCACACTACAGATGTATCTCATAATAGAAAATAAAACATGCTGGTAAAATAATCAACAGTGAGGTCATGTGATGCAACCTGGTTGTGAAGTCTTATTGTTATCACCCTGAAGTTGGTTATTTTCCAAATACATCATGTTCTGAAATGTTTTATTCCTTGTATACCCCAGCAATTTGATGATGCTGTTCATTTATTAATGACACTGGAGACTCCTTCTATAAACATTAAATCCACACCATATTATTTTCCATTGTCTGTACCGCTTATCCGATCTACTCTTTTCACAGTGAGCCTGTACCTATCTCAGGCGTCATCGGGCATCAAGGCAGGATACACCCTGGACGGAGTGCCAACCCATCGAAGGGCACACACACACACTCATTCACACACACAATCACACACTACAGGCAATTTAGAGATTCCAATCAGCCTAGAAGCATGTCTTTGGATTGTGGGAGGAAACCGCAGCACCCAGAGGAAACCCACCAAGCACGGGGAGAACATGCAAACTTCACACACACAGTGAGCGGGAGCGAGACTCGAACACAGGATGAAATTCTGATTTGCAGTCATCACTACTAAAGACAAATTCACAAGTAATCTACCGGATCTGTCTCAACTTCTCACCAGACCCCTAAATGCAGATGACCTAGATGAATTAACTAACAGCATAGGCACTATTTTCTCCAGCACACTAGATACTGTTGCCCCCATCCGATTAAAAAAGGTCAGAGATAAAACATCTGCACCATGGTACAATAGTCATACTCATGCCCTCAAGAGAGCAACCTGTAACCTTGAGCGAAAATGGAGAAAAAAATGAGGCTGAGCATTTGAGCAAACTGATAAATAAACCAAAACAATCCCAGATTCTTATTTAGTACAGTGGCTAGACTAACAAAACATCAGATATCTGAAGAGAATACTCCATCACAGTTTAATAGTGAGGACTTTATGAACTTCTTCACCGACAAAATCGATAGTATCAGGAACAAAATAATTGATGTTCAACCTTTGACAGCATCCGGTGATCTAGTCCAGCCTAAAGCTCCACATTTAAAGCTACAATGCTTTACAGGTATAGGGAAGGAAGAGCTGTATAAACTTATCACCACGGCTAATTCAACAACGTGCTTGTTAGATCCAATTCCAACTAGATTACTGAAAGAAGTGATATATAGTTGGAGAACCTCTCCTCAACATTATTAATTCCTTGTTATATTTAGGTCACGTCCCTAAACCTTTCAAGCTAGCAGTTATTAAGCCTCTTCTTAAGAAACCTAAACTAGACCCTAATGAATTATCAAATTACAGACCAATTTCAAACCTTCCTTTTATATCTAAAATATTAGAAAAGGTTGTGTCTACTCAATTATGCTCCATCTTACAGGAAAACTTTATCCTTGAAGAATTTCAGTCAGGTTTCAGGCCCCATCATAGTACAGAAACTGCACTAGTAAAAATCACAAATGACTTGTTTTTAGCTTCGGACCAAGGCTGCATCTCAATATTAGTCTTACTTGATCTTAGTGCTGCATTCGACACTATAGATCATAACATTCTCGTAGACCGCTTACAAAATCACATAGGTATTCAGAGACAGGCATTAAAATGGTTTAGATCCTACCTGTCTGATCGATACCATTTCGTAGATTTAAATGGAGAACTGTCCAGTGTAATGCCAGTGAAATATCAGGTCCCACAAGGATCAGTTTTAGGACCTCTGCTTTTTTCAATATACATGCTTCCCTTAGGCAACATCATTAGAAGGCATGGGATTAGTTTCCATTGTTACGCTGACAATACACAGTTATATATCTCATCAAAACCAGATGAAATATCTAAACTGTCTAGAGTGTGTTAAAGATATTAAAGATTGGATGACTGATAATTTTCTATTACTAAATCCTGATAAAATGGAGATATTACTGATTGGTCCAAAAACCAGTACACAGAAGTTTTCACAATTCAACCTGTACTTAGAAGGATGTTCTATTACTACTAGCTCTACAGTGAAAGACCTGGGCATAATATTAGACAGCAGTTTGTCCTTTGAAAAACATATTTCCGATATTACAAAAATAGCCTTCTTCCACCTCAGAAATATCGCCAAGCTTAGGAACATTTTATCTGTATCTGATGCAGAAAAGCTAGTTCATGCATTCATGACCTCCAGACTGGACTATTGTAATGCATTACTAGGTGGTTGTCCTGCATCTTCAATAAACAAGCTACAGTTAGTCCAGAATGCAGCTGCCAGAGTCCTTACCAGGTCAAGAAAGTATGATCATATAACCCCAATATTATCATCCCTGCACTGGCTACCTGTTAAGTTTAGAATTGATTATAAACTAGCACTACTTACATACAAGACCCTAAATGGTTCAGCTCCCACATAACTAGCCAGTCTTCTAACACATTACAATCCATCACGCTCCTTAAGATCTCGAAACTCCGGACTTCTGGTAGTTCCCAGAATATCAAAGTCTACAAAAGGGGGTAGAGCTTTTTTGTATTTAGCTCCTAAACTTTGGAACAGTCTTCCTGACAGTGTTCGGGGCTCAGACACAGTCTCCCAGTTCAAACGTAGACTAAAGACATATCTCTTTAGCCAGGCATACACCTAATAAATCCCATAACTTTGTACTCCAATACATCTGATTAAATGCACATCATCATCTAGTGCCTGCTAATATTATGAATAGCAGCTATGCTAATTCCTTTCCATTTGTTTCCCTTCTTCTACCCATCCCCGAGACACACAGAGATTGTGCCAGCTCCAGTGGCATCCAGAGATGGACCAGCTCCAGCCGGGTTCTGCTTTCTGAGGACTGGAGTATTCAAAGCAGCACTGCCAACCCTATGTGGACATTTTACACATAACATTCTACACATGGTGTATCTGCATCACACAACTAATGCAGAAAGGACATTGTTCATATCACACTCTCCGGTGTCACCCATATGAGGATGGGTTCCCTTTTGAGTCAGGTTTCTCTCAAGGTTTCTTCCTAATACCATCTAAGGGAGTTTTTCCTTGCCACAGTCGCCTGAGTCACCTCAGGATTGCTCACTAGGGAAAATTTTGTCTAACATCTGGGACTGTTTGTTTGTATGTTTATTGTTTCTTATGTTCTGTAAAGCTGCTTTGAGACACTGCTCTTTGTTAAAAGCGCTATACAAATAAAATTGAATTGAATTGAATTGAACTACTGTCAAAACTGCTGTTATAGATAATTCTGCTGTAAATACTTATTTGTTTCACAGGCTTTGGCTTCCTCTCTATCTTTATCTCTATCGGTTCTCACACAAATTTAAAAAGCAAACACATTTCATTTTGCTGCATGCTGATTCAGGAAATTCCTGTCATTGCACTCAATTACTTTCATTGTGTTCTTAGCTTAATGTTTTAAGAAGCAGCTTCAAAGACACTTTATTGCACACTTAAATGGATTACTGTGAACCAGACTCAAAGACTCATGAATTGCTAAATAGCTTAAAAAGCAGGAAAAAATAAACAAATGTTGGACACACAAGATATATAGCAAAGCTGCTGATGTTTGTTGCCTATTTATACATCTTTCCTCAAGTCAGCATGATGTTCGAGCTCACAGATTTCTGCTGTTATGGTGACGTTCTTCCATGTCGCTTTCACATGACTTCCCTTCCCCGGCACTTTGTTCTCTGAACCTTCTTCTGTTCGAGCAGATGAATTCATCTTTGAAGTGTCATTTCCGCTACGTGAACAGTAAATAAATAGGAAAGATTTCAAACATGAATACAGGAAAAGCCTCATGTCCTTCTTGAGTTTGTCTTCTGAATTTAAATTGTAAGGTGAAAGAGTTTTTCTTCATTGTGTTTGAAGAGAACAAGATAATATGTAATACACCCTGGTTGAGAAAATTCCTGGTGGTATATACGAGCACAAAGCAATTAACCCACTCCAATTATGTTTAGTCAACCCTGTCCTGCTTCATCTGGAATAAAAAAGGGGGATTTTTCAGGCACTCAAGGGCATGACATGGGCCAGTGATCTCAGTCAGGGTATGACTCATCACAAAGTGTTTGTATCTGGTTTATGTGTTCCACTCCTGGCAAACGTTTACTGTAGGAATAGGCTTTAGTCTTGCTGTCATGACTGCTAGATAAGCTGATGTAAATAAGGAATAAACACAACAAGGTGTGTTGTTACAGGAAAACAATCAGTAGCAGGGTGGTGTGATATGACTACAACCTCATAGTTTTCCATTAACATCACATATACCATGTGCTTTTTTCTCCTCTTTTTTACAAAGCAATTGTCCAATAAAGAATGACAAGCTGTTTATGCATTCATAGTTACAGGTACTGTTGCTAATGTAAATTAATAAGAAAAATAAAGAAATAAAGCAGGGGCACGGTGGCTTAGTGGTTAGCACATTTGCCTCACACCTCCAGGGTTGGGGGTTTGATTCCTGCCTCTGCCTTGTGTGTGTGTGGAGTTTGCATGTTCTCCCTGTGCTTCGGGGGTTTCCTCCGGGTACTCCGGTTTCCTCCCCCAGTCCAAAGACATGCATTGTAGGTTGATTGGCATATCGTGTGTGTGTGTCCTGCGATGGGTTGGCACTCCGTCCAGGGTGTATGATGCCTGAGATAGGCACAGGCTCCCCGTGACCCGAGAATAGTTCGGATAAGCGGTAGACAATGAATGAAGAAATAAAGCATTGACACTGAAACTCCTTTCAGAAATATTTTTGAGACCAAATATCTGTACAGAAAGTTTCAGAAAGCTTCACCATATCAACAATTACACATGTTCTGTGTAAAATAACAAAACTTTTTGCTCATCAAATTCTATTTTTTCTTGTTATTATTATTTCTTTTTTAAGAGGAAGCAGGACAGGTTTTCATTTCCCTAATAGTTGTAAACTGTATGTTACTGTATATGTAAGAAATAAAACTTTTTGATGTTAGTTTTTGTGGAGCATCCAACATACAAGTAGCTGTGAAGGAGCTGTTACTGGAGGAACTCTAATGCATTAGAACAAGTACATTAATATACCTGTAATTTAAATTGAAGCAAAACACTAACACTGGAGACTCCTTCCAAAAATGAGAAACAGACGGCTTCTTAGAGACAACCTCACCATATCGATATTACATATTTTTCAAATCTGTTTATGTAGAACATTCACTAAGCTGTTATTGTAGACATGATAATATATATGCATTTTAATATGAACCTCTGATTTGTCTTGTATCTGAAACTACTATCCACACCATGCTGTTAAAGAAAATTAATCAACATCTTCTGACCAATCAGTGGAGAATGGAGCAACAAAAGCAGCTGAGGTATAAGGAAGAGGGATTTTTTTAAGAACTCATTGAACAGAAGTTATATCAAGAATTGAGGCTTATTAACAGACTACATAAAACGATGCACCTCGTGGTGTGTACGTCCATCATACCTGGGGTGCTGTGGCTTTGTTTTACATACATGTTGCAGATTATAACACATTCGACTTTAAAAACAGCCTACAACAATTCTCTATCAAAATTCCAATTTTATTTTTTGTATTTATTATTCAAGTCAAGGGGCTTTTATTGTCATTATGACCATATATGGATGATGCAGTGCACAGTGAAATAAGTGAAATCACTCCTTCAGGACACTGGTGCTACATAAAGACACAGAGCTACATAAGACAACACAGAACAAAGGGCTAAAGAGTACCTATTGACATAAAGTTTATGAGAAAGCTTGTGCAAATAATGTGAAACAGTGCAAACAGACAATGCAATACACTACAGAACAGATGCATAAAGATAGCCAGTGAACAGTATATAGTCTGTTTGGTGTGTAAACCAGTTTTAAATGTAAAAAATGTTAAGAATACATTACACATAGTGGCATAATGCTGAATATTGATGTTGATTGAGATGTTATAGTAATGCTTATTCTTTATAATTTAATTAGTTGGTGATACTTTTGCTTTGGCTGTGGAAGAAAATCAGCATTTCCTTCCCGCCTCTTCATGCAGTAATCCTTTTAGTTTTCTTTCCCTCCTGTCTGTCTTTTGTTCTCTTCCTGAACACCTAACCTCCCGCTTAACTTTAAAAATGACTAATGTATCACTCAGTGTAGATGCTTGTGTGAAAGGCTTGAGCTCTAGGATCCTCTTTCTTTCCACGGCCTGATAACTGTGTTGAGTAAAAAGAGGGAGTAGGAGGAGAATGAGGTGTCCCCCACATTACCCCAGTATGTTCTAGCTTTTCAAATGCTTTTCTTTCATGGCAGTCTGTTATCCTTGTCTGCTTTCCCTTCCTCTGATCTAGAACTATCTGGAACTGCTTAAAAAATGATGTGAACATTGTAACTTTGTTATACTAACAATGTATATAGTATGTGTACACTGTATATAGTACACTATGCATATATGCAGTGTGTTTATACATGTAGTGTAGTTTACATATGGGTGAACAGTTGCTGGAAAATGATTTTGGTGCTATGTTTTGTTGCATCAGTTTGTAAGGAAGACGATTGTGTGTAACATGTGGCTGCAGTGTTAATAGTTTTAAATGGCATTCTCACAGGCCAGTTCACTCAGGCCATCTTTAGTCAAGTGCTGTAACTTTTCCATCTTTCTCCTCTGAAATATTACCTGGAAAATGTTTCGAACAGTGATGCACATTTTTTCTGTTGTGATCATCAAACTAAACCAGGCTGCATTCTCTATATTCTCATTCATTGTCTACCACTAATCCGGTCTATACTCGGGTCACGGGGATCTCAGGCGTCATTGGGCATCAAGGCAGGATACACCCTAGACGGAGTGCCAACCCATCGCAGAGTACACACACTCTCTCATTCACTCACATACTACAGACAATTTAAAGATGACAATCAACCTACAACACATGTCTTTGGACCGGGGGAGGAAACCGGAGAACCCAGAGGAAACCCCCAAGGCACAGGGAGAACATGCAAACTCCACACACACGGCGGAGGCGGGAATCAAACCCCCAACCCTAAAGGTGTGGGGCAAACATGCTAACCACTAAGCCACCGTGCCCCCAGGCCAGTGGTATAAAGGAGAAAAAATGTTACTGGCATGGCTGAGCATTTATTTCACAACTATTACATGATTTTTTTTAATGCCATTCTCTGGCATTAGGTTAGAGATCCTTCATTAGAAGCTCCATATTCATGGAGCATTTTATAGAGGCTGCTGATCAGTTATTTGAATTGTATCAAGGAAGGAATGTGTACTGTTTTGCATTCACAGATCAGGATTCCTGCATCATCTCAAAAGACACATCACATTATGGTGGATTGAGGATATAAAATATACTGAATTACATTAATATTCAGGAACAGATACGATGTATATAGCCAAAATTATTATTATAACATTATGTAAAGATTTTGGTATAAGTTAGCTGAAGGTAGCTGTTGTGTAACTTAGAATATGAATAAATCTACCCCTTGTGTATAGCAATGCCTCTCCAAAGCCACACCCCTTAAAAATATATGTGTGAAGATGAAGTGCAGTCTTTACTGATTGGCAACATAACCTCATGTCCACAGTGCTCTGTATCTATATGTGCTCTGTTTTACAGAACCACAGCAATCACAGTTTTTCATCCTCATCTGTTCATCTTCAGTGACCATTTTATCCTGGTCAGGGCTGTGATGGATCCCAAGAATGCTGGGTGAGATGAGTGAAAAACTCTGGATAGGATGCCAGTGCCCCACAGGGTGTCATGCACATACAGTAGTCACCTTGGCATTGTACAGGTATATGTACAGGTATTATAAAAATGTGTTATGACAACAAAGATGTCAAACTTGAGGCTGGGGTCTCATTTCATTATTCATAATAATAAATGGCCTGTAGTACCTATTACTGATTTTCACACTAGACCAGTAATATCTAGGAATTACACTAGACCCACAGTATCCTAGATTGTTGGTGTTTATCACTAGTATAATAAATAATATGTTTAAAACAATTAACATTAGTTGTTGTTTCAGGAGCTCACAAAAATGTTGATGTTGCCAACTTGAGTTTGACACCTCCTGAAATTGCTGTCTGTATCTTACCCTAGTTACTCTTAAATCTCTCTGCTGATCAGTCAACACCTCATACTGTAAAAGAGAATTTCAGCAGCTGACAATATCCAATTTCTTATACATATCAAAATGTCTTTAGTCTATGTTTTAAAGACAGGAAATGGAATTTAATGTCAAAAGGTTAAAGATTTTGCCAGTAAGGTCAGGGGGGCTTCATGCTATTCTTGTAGATCTGTCACAAATAGGAAGGCACTCTCTCTGGAAAGTGTGTGTAAATGGGTTTTTGTGCTCATGACCTCTAGCTAGCTTCAGGAAGGAAGGCACAGTCAGTCTGAGATTTATGCAAACCTACTGCACATACATTTCTAAATATTTCCTTAAACATCTGTCATTAAACAAGACTGCTGACTCATTTTGGGGGTTTTTATATAGACCCACCATTTTGTAAAAGGGTTTATGTAGTCCTTAAGTTCTTTAATTTCTTAAATATCTATGTTTATTGTTTCTTATGTTCTGTAAAGCTGCTTTGAGACAATGCTCTTTGTTAAAAGCGCTATATAAATAAAATTGAATTGAATTGAATTGAATTTAATATCTCAAAAGTCTTTACACAACATTTATTAATTATTAAAGTTTGTTCGTCTCACAAATCCCTAATAGGACAAAAACATACAGCCTAATTCTCTCATACAGGATTCCACATGGCTTGTTCAGTATGAGCAGCTCATGTCTCTCTACCTGATTTTGACACTTCACCTGTGTGCAGGCTCACATTTCGCACAATGACAATGACTGCTATTCAGAAGGACTGCACCATGGCCAGTGGCATTGCAGTCTTTATGTCCAACAACAGAGGATAAACCATTAGGATGGATGTAAATCAGTGCATGTGGGTTACACTGATTTCAGACTTCTATGTTTACACAGAAGAGTCTGTGAGGAAGTTGGAGGAAGTGGAAACAGGAGGACATCCATAGTAAAGACACCTGTGTGGGTTTTTTTTTTAAAAATGTCTTTCCACTTCTTAAGTTCTTCTTCAGTTATTTTATATTTATTTATTATTCTTTTGCTTACTGCTGTGTTGTCTAGCTTCTAGTACACACCTCTTTTTTTTTTTTTTTTTTTTACAGGAAATCCTATATGAGCCCATTATCTCACGATAACTACCAGCTCCTTTGCTGTTTTCCTCTTAATGGGTTTAGTCTTGTGAAATAACAGCAAAAGTATGCAACAGGAACAAACAACCCACTTTCAATGACCTAAATGACCCTCAATGACTTTATACTATTATAAAGTCAATTTAAAATATAATAGAATCTACTAATCATCATTTTAAAATAATAGTCAATAGAGCAATATTTAGTTTCTAAATTATAGTGTTTTTTGTTTGTGTGTGTTTTTTAGGACATAATCTTCATTTTTCAGAGGAGAAATCACATAAGCCTTTCATCTCTCTCTGATGTTTTAGAACGGAAAAGGGAAAGTGAGGTTTGGACTCGACTAAATTGCTCTACATTAACTGTCAGAGATGTTTATCAGAATTTTGGGCATGTATGAGCATTAATGCGCTGCTCTTTCTTCTTCAAATGTGTTTTTTATTTCAACTTCTGGTCCCACCGAAAACAGAGTGCATAACTGCTGCTTGACATAAAGTAGACAAATGGACGTTTTGTGTGTGTGTTTTTTTAATCCAGTGTAGCAAATAAACCACATAGCTGGTAATGCTCAGAAGTGCAACAGAAGCAATCAGCAAGCAGGCATTAAATTGGCAAGACAAATGATAGGTTCAACTAAATTATAACATGGAAATTTCCAACTTCTGACTAGGGAAAATTAATGAAAATTCAGGAGGGTTCTTCAATCCAGAGTTCAACATACTCTTAGCATTAACAATAAACAAAGCATTCGTTTACTTTTAAACAAGTTGTATTATGTATAATATTAGCATTTTTCTTTAGAACAACATATTTATGCACAATACTAGATTATTAAATCTAACATTACCTCTTCACCATTTCCAGAAGGAAAATATCCATTATACTATATATTCATTATACATTCAATTCAATTTTATTTGTATAGTGCTTTTAACAATGGACATTGTCTCAAAGCAGCTTTACAGAACATATAAAAACAATAAAAAAAAATGTAAGATTAATATTAGACTAATTTGATAAGATTAATTTGTTTGTATTTATCCCTAATGAACAAGCCTGAGGTGACTGTGGCAAGGAAAAACTCCCTTAGATGGTAAGAGGAAGAAACCTTGAGAGGAATCAGACTCAAATTTGACACAGGGAATGTGAATTACCATAAACAGCGGAGAGTGTGATGATTAATAACGTCCATTCTACAGTCATATACAGTCAGTTGGAGTTGTGTAACCAGGAGCTCCTGAGCAGCTCATAAATTAGCTCAACATCTGAGTTCATTCTAACACTAACTGTTCCATGCTGAAGCCTTCAAATGCTCAATGATGGAGATACAGCATATGTAGAATGTTATTTTATGTATTGATTAAGAGGTTGTTGTCCTCAAAGTCCACACGGGGTTGGCATCTTCTCTTTGAATGTCTGAAATCTTCATGAAGTAGAATCTAGCTGGAACTGGTACATCTCTAGAGGCCTCGGGATGGGTAGAAAAAGAGAACCAAGTGGAGAGGAATTAACGTAGCTGCTGTTTATATATATTTGTGAAAATATCACAGCTATTTCATTCATTACAACTAGCTGTAACAGACAAAAATTAAACATAGAGGCATTCATGTTTTTTCAAGTCAAACAGAATAAATTAACAAACGTGAAACACCATTGAGGCAGATATTTAGTCCAGGTTATTTAAAGCGAACAGTGTGATTGCAAACAGGTGAGTTCTCAGGTGGCTTTAAAGGTCATGATGAGGTCATGTGATGAGGTTGTGATGAGGCTCACTTTGTAAATCGCAGACATAGCTTGCACAAGGCTCTTTCTATTTGAACACAACCTCAGAGTCTCTTCATCTTTAAGGCACCATGAACTTTACCAGGATGTCAGAGGATCTTTCCACAAATGGTAGTATGTAAATGAACTATATATATATTTTTTTTTTATAATCAAAATCAGTGTACATTAAAAGGTAAGCATAGTAAAAGTCATATATTTCCTAGATTTATATTAAGTCACATTAGGATTTGTGTATAGTCATTTATTGTGAGTATCCAAGACATTACTGTAACAATAAATCTCTAGCAGCTTTGACATAAAGCTCTGTTATGGTGCTTCAATGGTAGATCCAGTTTAATAGACTTTGAACAATTTAATGCAACACAAATGTTTCTTCAAGTCATCTAATACATTTAGATGCATTATTTATAAGCATTATTTATATTTATAAGCTTATTTTTTACTTATTGATTTATGCATTTAATGCAACTGACCAATCAAGAAAGATTTGAATTATAAGAACTTAATAATAAATAAAATATCTTTTTTAATAATAATGGGTTGTAATTTCCACTACTGTAACTAACTGTAATTGCAGTGATACAAAAAGAAAATACTTCCCTGAAACTGGGATCAAGTTTGATTCAGAAACCATCTTAGAATGTGCCAGAATATCAAAGAGCTTGTGTGTTTGTTCCACCCTCCACACACACATTCACACATGCACAGCAGACATTTACTTTACCAGGAGGTCAGTCCATCCACCACCCTTGCACTTTGTTATTTGGAGTATTATTCCCAAAATTGTTAGTCACTGTGTGTATGTGAATGTATTCACGCTCACTTTACCCACAATCCTCAAACAAAGATGGGAAGAGTGTGTGTTCGTTAATCCTGCTGCTTCAGACCTGTGTGTGTGATGTTGGATCTGCAAACTCAAATAGGTGTTCTGTTTGCCCTGAGTAACAGGCAAGCCAGTTAACTACCCCATAAGGCTCTTAAAAACAAACCTGTGTGTATGAGAACTATTGACCCTGATTTTCTCCTGAATTCGTTCTGTCTAGTCTGCCACTTCACTCAATAACAGCATGTGAAAGCAAAAGAGGAACCATGCACCATTACCTTATTGCGGCTACATTATGATTATATCTAGTTTTTGTTTGTCTAGTTTAATTTTTATTCATTTGTCAGCTAATCAAAATCATGAATTTTAAATATATAATGTAGGATTATTGTTATTTTGGTAGGTTTGTCTAGTGTTAAATAATATTGAAATCCCCCTTTGATATTGATATTTGATACTAAAATCCCACTGTGTGTTTACCAAAGAAATACAAGCTTTTTATTTTATTTATTTTTATTAGCAGAGCTAGCATGTGCTTCCAGTTTGTGTCCATTAATTCCTACACCCATCTGAGCAAGTCATTATTATACATAGATTATTTGTGTGGTATAAAATTACTATGAACCTTGTAGATTATGTGAAATTATGAAACCTAAGCACCCCAGAGAATCAGAGGAAATGGTCATTGGACAAGATGCAGAATGTTCTGGACATCATTTGAACATGGTAATGAAAACATCTGTGGTCATGTACATGTAAATATTATTTTGTCATTTTCATCACAAAGCATGTTCTTCTGAAGCTTTTTCTTCAGAATTTCTGATGCTTAAAGAACAAGAAGAGGATAAAAGAAAGGGGGGCAAATGGGGGTAATCTAGCACACACAATACTGCTGCTCTGTTGCTGTCTGTTTTGGGATGAATCCCATAGCACCACGCAGAGGGCCTGGGATCAAGCCACCCAACTACTCTCCAAAACCAAGAGACTATTGTCCAGGGAGACAAGAGGAGTGTTCATGATGCTTCGTCTGTTCTTATTTGTTTCCTGCCTACTAGAGATGTGCAGTTTTTCACAGGCAGCTTTGGATACTGTCTCACTTCAGTGCTAACTATTCAGATAACAGATCTTTGTTGTTTTCCTAAACATTTGTCTTCTAGTTATGGCAGGTTTAACACAGCTATTTGACAAGGCAATGTGACAAGGTTAGCTCTTTCCTTGTCTAAATTATTAAAAATGATTTCATTTTGGAGTGGGATATTGAAAGTGCAGTGTTTAAACACCTGCGTTTAATAAATCTCCAAATGATGCAAGCAGGACTGATTTTAATCTCATCATTTGGAGCTGTATCTACATCCACTATCTCTATCTGTTTAGTGCCACAGCAATTTGGGTTTAAACCTTCACCAGATTTTTAAATATCAATCATACCATTACGAGAAAAAACTTCTGCATAAATATGCCAGCACTTTTAGCATTATCTGTGAATTCTGGCTCTAACAATTCCTTGACCTCGGCTACATCACTTCAGAAATATGTGCAGAACATGTACCTAATATTTTCTACTGAATTTAGTTCATTCTTTTTAAAAAAAAATTTAGAATAAACAAACTAGTAACTTCATAATTAAACCACTGTGACCTTGACCAGGCGATTACTAAAGATGCTTCATATCTGACCGCTCGCCTGTGTGAAAGTAAAAACCTCCCACTCACTACTCCTGGAATCCCAGTCCTAATGCACAACTCCTGTCTCAATTAGAAGCATTTATTTAAAGCACAGTATCTGTTCATTTTGAATATTGTACAAGTATCCAAGGACATCTCTATGGTATTTATACATAGTTTATATATAATTTGCTTCATTTTCTCTGAGAAGTGTATGCCATGTGGTTTGAGTTTTCCTCAGCATGATTTTGAGCCTGTTATGGGCCAATATTTTTGACACTTGTTTATGGACAGGTTCTGTTTTTCCTTAATTTCACAAAACTCATCAGGGGGGATAAGCTGCCTAAAGCATGTGGGAACTGATTCAGAGTTAATTCAATCTGTGCATGTGCATGAGTTTGTTTGTATTTTATGACTCTGTATTATTTTATTGGCAATAGAGTTTAGTTTCTGTGTTCCACAATGACATGCGCTTTGTCTGTGACAACAGATTTAGTGTTGATCAAGAAGAACAGTACAGGTCTGTCTCAGCATGGCTAGCAAAATCCACTAGCTCATATGTCTCTTTTTTTTTTAGTGTTTCATGCTTTTAGCATTAAAGGCACGGTGAAACCTCGGGGTCTCAGGTCACTGATGTATGATTTTCTATTGCATTTTTTAAGGTGAGAGTTTTGTAATTGTTATAATGTTCTTTGTAACAGGGGTGTCACAGTAGGGCAGCATGTACCATTTGCATCTCAGCTGTGATCCTGACCACATCTTACTGTTGGTATGGAGTTTTATGTTTTCTCCATGCTTGTGTGGGATTCCCTTTGGTTCTCTAGTTTTCTCCTACATCCCAAAAACATGACAGTAGGTGGATTTGTGACTGTAAATTGCCCCTAAGTATGAAAGAGTGTGTGGTTATGGACTGGCAGTTTATCCAGGATATATTTCTACCTCAGGAGCAACTGGATCATGTGTTTGCAAAGTTTTTCTGACAGTAGATGTTACGGTTAGAATTATTGGCAGGACTGAACTTTCAGATTTGTGGTTTTATTTTCATGTATGCAATCCAATAAAATCCAGCTCTTCTACTTCAGGTTTATAACACTATTTTCAAGAACATGAAGGGCATCCTTAAAAATCTCAAACTATTTAAATCCCTTGTTTCTTAAGTCAAAAGTTTCTGCTAATAAAAGAAACACTCCAGATATAATTACTTCTTGGAAGTCCTGCCAACCAAAGACAGTTGAAGCCATGAATATTGGGCTCTTCAATATCCTTGCTGTAGAGGTTAAAGTCTATCTGGCCCTACTATAAGGCCTCTTTGTTTGGGGATTGAAGCAGCTTTCATAAGTTTGACATCAGCTCTGAAGTAGTTTCCATATGCTCACGAAGCAAGTCAAAGACAGAACAGGGTGTAAAATGAGATGTCCTTATACTGCATTACTCAGATTATTTCCATACCTCAGTTTTGGGGGGTTTTGTGTGTGTGTGTTACAGAGAGTGAGAGCGTGGTGGAATTTCATTAGCTGAGTGATTACTGCAGGCAACAGGGAAGGAAATTCATTTCCCTTCATTATTCTTATGGTGGTGAAGTTTGCTGTTTGCACAACCACAATACATATTGTCTGTTTGTTGTCAAGTTGATCAGTTTAGGTGACTGACTGGTGCTTTTGTGCTTATCTTTTGGATAAGCTGCTTTTGTTAGCTGTCAAAGATCCAAATTCCAAGCCGTACACCAGGATTCATTTTTCTGAGAAATGTATGCTGTAGTTTGAGAGTGAAACTTTCACAGTGGAAAACCATGGCTTGGGAGTTAAAAACGGCATCCTTCTTTAGCTCAAGGAATCAATAATTAGTAATACTCTAAAAGCAATGTGGCATTTTGTCCCACTCATTTAAATGTGCAGGAATTTCATAAACCAAGATCATAATATTAACTCACCACATCCATAGCTACATTAAGCCAAACTAAATTAAAGCTTTATATTAGTTCATTACAGAGAGAAAACTTCCAGTTTTAGCTGCTGTGTATGAATGCATGCCTTTGTCAATGTGTAGGAGCTTGATGAAAATAATGCTACTAAACACTTTACGTAAGTCTGACTGGCTGAGCCAGCTAGAGCCACATCATCTATAGCTACAGAATAACGTTACAGCACTGACTCCTTATGGAGAACTATGTGTGATTATGAGAAACAAACACCTTGCTTAGACTTGGACATTTTCCTGATGTGGTGCGTAGCCTAACATGACCCATGACAGTACAGCTGGAGTTTGCCAACACTTCTCTAATGGCCTGCCTGGACAGAGTTAATGGATCCTCCCCTGTTTAGGACTGCCAGTCTGCCATCTGTGCCATTACATAAGATTCTTCAAGGCAAAGGGTGTTGCCTTTACACTCTGCCATGTCCTGTTTAATGGCTTCCACATGAAAAGGCAAAATCAGCAATGAATGCAGTGCCTACAAAACATAATTTACCTCCTATTACCTGGGCATCATTAATATCAATGCTGCATTCACAAAATTGCTTTTACTGGGTTGTTTTTTAAAAGCTTATTCTCCTTTTAGTTGGAATTGTACCAAAAATAGCACGTTAGGAACCAAACACATCACAAAAACTTTCCAGTATATGCCTTTAAAAAAAAAAATAATAAAAAAAAATACAAGCTTAGACTCTTGGGGCTTAAATATTAAACATTTAAAGAATGTAGTCTGAACAATGTTTTCAGATGTTTTCAAAGTCATGAACTGAAGATCTCACAAGAGCTATGTATTTTAATGTCTGCAAAGTTTTTATATTTAAAAAGTCAAATCTACTTATGTGTTTATCTCCACAAAAAGGCAGAGGAATGAGTCATCCCTTCATTCATTTCATTTCATTCATTCATTCATTCATTCTTTTTTTGTCTACCGCTTATCCGATCTATTCTCGGGTCACGGGGAGCCTGTGCCTATCTCGGGTGTCATTGGGCATCAAGGCAGGATACACCCTGGACGGAGTGCCAACCCATCACTCACACACACTCTCTCATTCACTCACGCAATCACACACTACAGACAATTTAGAGATGCCAATCAACCTACAATGCATGTCTTTGGACGGGGAGAGGAAACCGGAGTACCTGGAAGAAACCCCCGAGGCACGGGGAGAACATTGCAAACTCCACACACACATGGCGGAGGCGGGAATCTAACCCACAACGCTGGAGGTGTGAGGCAAACGTACTAGCCACCGTGCCCCCCCAGCATCCTTACAGAAGCAGCAATAAGTTTTTTATAGAAAAACGGTGGTGTCAGACTGGTGTGATGGTGGACAGTTGCCAGTTTTCTATTGCTCTGCACATGATAATCCAATAAATATAAATTCAGGGAGTAACTGCAGTGTAATTCAGTTTACTAATGTAACAATAATTCTTACCAAACTAATTCCACCACTGGGTTGTTTTGAACGTGTGCTGTTATTCTGCTGATACTGACTCATCACTGATGTCTTTCACATGGTGTGTGATTTGTTAAAATGTGTAACTTTGTCTGGTGTAATAATGATTATGGTTGATGTAGCACCTACATTTCACCTCAGAGATCTATAAAGTATATCTGTCTGTCTGTCTGCCTGCCTGTTTGCCTATCTAATGTAAATGTTGTAAGTTTCCACTACAGTTTCCAGAGAAACTGGAACACCTTATTGAGAAAGAAGGCCTTTTTTTTTTTTTTTTTTTTTTAATAAAATGTCCTCTTTCTCTAGAGGCTTTGTGTACTACTTTTGGCCTGGGAAAATATGTCACTGGCGCTGAATTCTGGAAAATAGCCTCTATTTTAAGAAAGAATAAAAGTATTTTTACCAAAACAATATGAAAATATTTTTATTCAAACGACTTTATAACCTTGCCTTGTATACCTGTCGGCAAAAATCATTTTGGGCAAGAAGCCAGTTTAACAAACACAGCAGTAAATACTGTCAGTCTACCTAAAGCTGTCTAAAACTCTGCTAATGCCCTATTTCTCATAAATTGATAAGTATTTTGGAGATGTAAACTGACAAAACGGATATAAATGTAATCTATTCAGCCTGAAATCTGTTATTAACTCTCAAAATGTCTGAGGCTTCACATGATCATCAAAACTGAAAAGTGCTTACACACTCTGCACATATGAGAATTGTCAAGTGCCTTTTCAGAACTATCAGCTCTATCTATATGAATAAAAGTTGTATATGTATAAAAACTGCTTCTCTCTCAGTGGTTTAAACATGAGCTTATCCATTACAGTGTTGAGGCTTAAAATGTCATAACTGCATCACATTTTAGTAAGCAGACATCATTATGTAAGTCATTGTGATGTGTCTGCTGGCATAAACATGGCAGTGTTCCTCTAACTCCTCTGAACTGCACTGAACCCAAAACCAAAACACTATACAGCCTTTTTCTGTCAAAGCCTGGCCCTGAGAGCTGTGGTTTTGTAAGCTGTAAGATTGCCTGAATAATCACTTCATCGTGTACACTTCAGAATGAAGAGACTCAGACAAATCCTGTCTCAAATATCTCAAGCTTATGAAGAAACAAAGAATATGGGTTTATCACATGTGCTTATCCTTTACATTCATACTGATAGTTATCCCTTTTTACATATTGTTTAACAATTTGTGAACTTGCATGTATCTGATGTGCAGTGATTCTAAATAAAAGGTGTGAAACTATGATCTAAGAAGGCCTTAACTCGGTCATACATGAGAGCGTATGGTATCCCATCAGGAAGTAATGATGACATCATTTCAACATAGGGTATGGGTGTTGCTTTTTAAAAAAAAAGAGAGAGAAATGGGTGAATAAGTGCAGAAGAGGTGTGTAAAATGCACTGCTGTAATATTCATTCCTTGAATATTAAACAAGACCAGCTGTTGCAGTGTTAGGCCATTATCTGGCTCATGCTTATAGCACAGTCAGAATTCTGTGTAAATTCTTTAATACAGACTCCCTCATGATCCAGTTTCTAATGTTGGACAATTTTAACAAATGTCCAACTTTAAATCAATGTGAGGTGTGATGTGAGAATACACCCTGTATGGGTTACCAATCCATCACAGGCTACCATGCACATACACATAGGTGAAATTTAGAGTCACTAACAAATGATTAGATATCACTGCTGGCTGCAATTTGACTCAGTCAATGTGGACATTTAAGACCATCTGAGGTCAGAAGAGAGAATAACTCTCAAGCCCACTGGGAAAACTCCACCTACCTCTTGTGCTTAAGTCAACTTTCAAAGATAAATTCATCTGAATTTCGGAGTTAGCTCTTAATTTATTACAAATGCTTGACGCTGAACATGCCCCCTTCATTCTAGAATAAATGGGAGTTGAACTGGGGATGCAGTAGCTCAGTGGTTAAGGCATTAGCTTAGTGATAAGAAGGTTATGAATTTGAATCCCTGGACCACCAAGCTGCCACTGCTGGGCCCCTGAGCAAGGCACTTAATTGCTCAGTTGTATAAATGAGATAAATTTAAGTTTCTCTGGATAAGGGTGTCTGCCAAATGCCATAAAAGTCCTCAAATGACACCAAATCTGGTTTTCTCCATACTATAAGGCATCATGTGGAGTTCATGTGCAGTTTTGGATCCTTCTACTGTAAACACAAGAGCATCAAAGCAGGCCAGGACACACTATGTAACACACAGGGATTTTTCCTACATCTCTCCATACAGTACACCTCCTGTTTAACGCCTCACACACACTTCCGGCCTTCCTCTCTTATAAACATGCATATTCTTGTATACACAAGCGCACATACAGCATACACCCTGGCACTATTTCATATTTTTCCAGCTTTCCTCTCCTCCTGTATAAGCAAGGCTTTCCCTAAACAGGAGCTTGTGCTCAAAGCTGACCACTGCAGCACATCTGCCAGGCTGGCTTTAGATATGAATTCTCTTGATAGCGTTGCATCAGTGAGCAGCCATTTCTCCAAGGTTGAGCTGTGACAACACAAATATGAGCACAGCACAGATGGCCAAACTGAACATTTTACAGTCCTGGATTCAGTCTTGAAACAAACTCGCACCCAATGCACTAAAACACATTACTTCTTCAAAATTTGTGTGAAATGTAGTAAATGACCTCATTCAAAAAACAGCATTAAAATCAAGCTAACATATATGACGGCTACCATGACCCCAAACCCTAATTATAGCCACACTCCTGTGTGATGCTCTGTGATCCATGTATATTTTGTACATTCTTCTAGCCACAAGCCTCAGAATCCTGATAATGCAGTCTGATTATTTCTATGTACACTCAGCAGGAAGACAAATCCGTGAATGCTAAGACTTGGTTAGCTTTTCTGTGCAAGATGTAGTGAAAAAAGTCTTCAAGAAGAGATTGATTGAAGTGGTTACCAGTCTGTAAACAAGATAATCTTTTATGTTTGGGTACTGGCTACAGGAAGAGGTCTGTAGCTTGTCAATTTCTTTGTCAGTGCAGTTGCCTCTTTCTGAGAAAGAAATTACTTCTTCGTGCTTTATAGTGGATTCTAGATATCTTGTGAGACTGCATAAAACTTCTATTTAAACCTAGGCCTAAATTCAACCATTAACACTCTGTCCCTAAACTCTAACTCATAATGCTAACCCACAATGTTAACCCTAGCTTTCAAACCCTCTCACACACATATATAATACATTGCTACATATTTACACTGTACATCTCAAATCTGTAGATAATATTTGACAAAGGGCAGTTCACAAGATAACTGACTTTTTTAAGGTGCAGTCTTATCACAGCTGTCAAAGATGACAAATTGCAGACTCTGTGCTTCCAGGATTCCCCACAGTGATCTGCACCCAAGACACTGTGATATTTTCCTCTTTCACTACATATGTGTGTCTGTTTGTATCTGTTTGCATATGTTAGCTAATAGGATCATGGCCTCTGCGTTAAAGCTCCATCTCCTCTGGCTTTTCTTAGGAGGCTAAATCCCTTGCCTGACCTTTGACCTCAGATTGTGCCTCTCCCTAGTCTGTTGCTCCAGTATATTTATTTTTTCCATCCCCTGTGTTAGAACCTATCCCAGGAACATTGGGCGTGAGATGACAATACACTTTGGATGGGATGCTGAGCAACATAATGCACACAGTCATTCACTCATTCAATTTACAATAAGCAATCCACCTATCACTGAATTTTTGCAAGCTTGGAGGAAACTGGAGAACCTGGAGGAAACCTCAACGGACAAAGGAAGAACATCTCATGTCAGTATGGATTTGGTGAACCCGAGTCAGCAACGCTATTCGCTATACTACCGGCTGTGATAAGTACACAAGAGGAGCTTCCTTACAAAATTCCAAAGGATCTTACGATTACAATTGTTTGTACATGTGTGTGTGGGTGTATGTGTAACACAGAGAGATGGAGAGAAGTAGCATTGGAGTGAAAACTGATGTGTAAACAAAATCCACTCTCTCTCTCTCACAGAGTAAGTCAATACAACCTCCACTTCTGTTTCTCTCCTTCAAAGGCTTAAACTGACAAGACCTAACCTTAAGAGGGAGTCATTCTTAGCTTTATTTAGTTCTTTATTTCCTTTTTACCATAAAGGCCTAAAGAATTTAGGACAGATCAAATAAAGATTTAAACAATGAATAACTTCGAGCTCATTATTTCTGCTGGGTTGAACAGAACACTTGCATTTTCATGTGTAACTTTGCCATATGTGCATTATCTTTTTTGCAACCTCAGCATTCTAAAGCATAATGGGTTTTACAGTAGCAGGATTTATGGTGTGTTTTAATGGTGTATTAATCAGTATTAAAGGGTAAGCTGATTTGGAAGGGTTTTTAAAAGTGATCTCCAGGAAGTTGTAGAGTAGAGAACTCGGAGGTGTTGGATGGTTATCAGTAAGCTCTATTCTCCTGCTGACTTTGTGTCCCCTGCACACCATGATCTTGTGTTTACATGCCGGTTTGATGCTAAAGGCATCTGGTGACACAAAGACCCTTCAGAGCTCAGCAGCAGTGGGTGGCCAAGAGACACATGCATCAAAATCTAATTTTGGTCAAGTTTGAAAATTTCAGGCATTTAGGTTTTGAGTGTATTGCTGAACCTAGAGCATCAGAAACTAAATCTTTATAAAATCATCAGAAAACACTCAGGTTTAGAAGATGATGCCCACTTCAACTTTTCCCCTGGGATTTTTTAATGTTTTTATTTAAAGTATCTTTGTTGTTTTGGGTTTAAGCGCTTCACTTCCATCCTGGCAGGCTTTTATTTCTCCATCACACCTGTTTCAAGTCACATTTGCTAATTAACTCTTTTTAAATCAGATTTATTAGAGCAGATAAAGTGCTAAACTGTGCAATTCCACATGCAGAAGGCTGAGCTCACTCCATTCTTATAAAACCACAAATATTTTCAGACACAACGAAGTGTACTTACTGCTCTTTTGTCTCATTTTTAACCAAAGTTTGATGTCTTTTTCCTAGCAAGGAACGTTTCTGTCTTCACTTAACATGCTGACTCATGCTTGACTGTGAATTTCATATCAATTCTAAAATAGTCCCACCACCACAGTCTCCCTGTCCTCATCACTGACGCTACACCTCAACATCACTGTTTTCCTACAACACAACATCACCATGGAGATCCCTTCACAGTCAGAGCAAGAGTTTTCTGCAAGACTTTCACTCTCCACATGGTTCTCAGCAACCTTTAAGTGAAAACTATGAGAAATACATCTCAGAAATGCACACACACACACACACACACACACACACACACACACACACACACACACACACACACACACACACACACACACACACACACAAAAACACAAACAAGACATTGAAGCTGTTTAATGATCACACATGATTTATGCTTTAAGTGCTTGGTTGTGGTTGGTATTATCTCTGACTCAAATACTCATACTGAACAAAAATGAGCAATGACATTAGAGAGTTCATACACTCATGAACCAGATGTTCTCTCTCAGCGTTTCTCAAAAGAAATGTTTAGAAAGTTAACACCCAATTTGGACAATGCCTTACATTACCAAGCATCTCAAGCAGGCTGTATAATCCGGTTTTGGACACCATATGGCAGAATTACTGTATATCACATTGTTAATAACAATTGCAGCCATCTTGAACCAGGAATCTCTTAGCAAATAGTTTGATATCACTTAAACCAAATGTCACACACTAAGAGTAATCTGGTATTTGATTTGTTATATCTTTTTTTGGTCAGCACAGTGATGGAATTAAGGAAGGAGGCTGCTGTTATGTGTCCATCATACCCAATTTTTCCTCAGAAACTAAAGCAGTGTAGTCTCACAGTGGGTGGAACTGCTTCCTCATCTTGAAATCACATATTACTGTCTGTGTGGTGTTCTCCCTGTGGTCATGAGTTTAATGTGGGTTCTATAGTTGTCTCCCACCTTACAAAAAACATGCAGGTAGGCAGATTTTTCTATGCACAATTGTATGTAGATGTGAATGTGTATTTGTGTTGGCCATCCAAAGCGTATTCCTAAACTGCAGATTCGCTGGGTTCCTGACCAGGATAAAGCAGCTACTGGACACTGATAGATGAATGGATATCTGTTAATATGGAATTGTTCTGTTTAATGTTGCAATTAACAGCAGTATTACTGAACTAAACAATGTTTTTAAAGTGAGTATGTGAGGGGATTTGGGATATGTAGATATGCACTTCTATGCAAAATGTTGGACTGATCTTTCTTCTATTTCATTATAGCTACATTAGCCATGTAGCTTTAGAGCAAACTGACAAATCAAAGTTTAGATACCAAATACTGTATATATTTGCTGATTATTTGCATTTGGTGTATGGAGAAATTCCCCAATAAAAATGAACAGTTAAGATTTACAAAATTGACACCCAGCTTGTTTTATCTGACAGTATTAGTTTAAAATACATTTTTGTAGGAAACTGCAATTAAGTGCTTATTTAGAGGGGAAAAAAATCTCTGATTTGTCTTGAATATTCAATATGTCTCCAAGAGGGGCGTTGGTGGCTCAGCGGTAGGTTTCCCGCCTGTCATGCGGAAGGCCTGGGCTCGATCCCCAGCCACTGGATGCCGTGCCGGTCCAAGCCCGGAAAAATGGAAGGGCTGCGTCAGGAAGGGCATCCGGCGTCAAACACTTGCCAAGTTGTTGTGTGGACCAGTTGATCTGCTGTGGCGACCCCGAACAAGGAGCAGCCGAAAGCAACACACATTCAATATGTCTCCAAGATTCAATAAGGAGAACTTAACATTACTTTCTTTACTAAACTAAGCAGCTAATTGCACCATTTCACTGTAAATAGTAAAATATACCATGAGCACTTGTTGGACTAATTAGAAATAAAAATCCAGAAATATGACAAAATCATTTAAAAATGCTATAATTCACCAGCCTTGAAAAGCCATCCATGGCTTGCAGACTAAAAAAAATGTATTTGCAAAAAAAGATCCTTCTGCCTTGTCATGGATGTCCCTGATGATTCCTTTTGAGAAGTTTCATTGGTTAGATGTCAGTGTATCAGTGCAGATAGAGTAGGGAATTCCAATGTCCAATGCTATCTCTTCTTATTCTCTTTGGCATCTTTCAGGCGCCATTCAGGGAGTGAATGCCATACATCTTCCGAGTGAAATAGCCCTAGAGATGAATCACAACTGTGTTCAAGGCTTTGTCATTAGAAGAGGTTCTTGAATATTTCATCACTGTCTCCTCGGTGTCTGTGAAAGTGAAGTCATATGCTGTGCTGACCACTTTGTGGTGGTTGAGGTATGTCTGGGGGAATATAGTCACAGGGTTCTACAAAGGCTCCTCCTTTGGGGCTTTGAAAAACCAAGAGTCTTGTTTTGGCAATGAAAACCCGATTCCATCTGTATTTATGAGCGTGTAGTATTACCTGTGTTCCTTGTTTAAAGCTGAAACATCAGTCTGGATTTATCTTTAAACCTTTCTGGGGATTTAATTAAATTTTGCAGTTCAATCTGGATGAAGTTCATTTGTTCAGTTCAGTAATAAACCTCACACAGTATCTCTCAGTAAAGATATTGCAAGCCATGGAACATCTGTAATCTAAGTAAACTCCCCTTTTTTCTGAATCCAGATGTGCACTAGGTTAGAGGAGTTTATGCAGTTTGCATTAGAAACTTTTGGTTAAATGGACTTAGAGATTTAAGAAGGTGATTGTGTAGGGCTTGGCTTTCAGTAAGTGCCTGGGATTCATCATGCTGTACTCATGTCTAAGTAGGTGGTTCATAAACATCAACTCCATACCTCAACCTCACCTTGGCCTCTACATGTTTGATGATGTGGAAAATATGGTACATTGTGACCAGTGGTACTGGAATCATAACTAACATTAACTAACTATTATTACTTGTTTTGTGTCAATATCCCTGGTCAATCTCATTTAGTACCAAGAGGAATCTGTGTTGATGAAATGGCAGAAACACATAACTGACCAATGATTCTCACGTTTGCAAATTCATAACAATTCAACTCTTATCATAGGGTGGTTAAATGTAAGGGTTAGTGTTTGTAACTTATATTACAGCCTTTGTATGAAATTGTATGAACAAAATTTGTTTGAATGTCTCATGATGTCAGGTTGGAGATGAACATGGGTTTTCTGTCAGTCTTTGACTCTCTCTCTCTCACTTACTCATGTCGTATATATTAATATCTCATGAGGAACGTCTGTTAATTTGCACGATACATTCAGTCATTGTCTACCGCTTATCTGATCTATACTCGGGTCACAGGGAGCTTGTGTCTATCTCAGGCGTCATTGGGCATCAAGGAAGGATACACCCTGGACGGAGTGCCAACCCATCACAGGGCACGCACACACACACTCTCTCATGCAATCACACACTACGGACAATTTAGAGATGCCAATCAACCTACACTGCATGTCTTTGGACCGGGGGAGGAAACCAGAGTACCCAGAGGAAACCCCCGAGGCACGGGGAGAACATGCAAACTCCACACACATGGCGGAGGCGGGAATCGAACCCCCAATCCTGGAGGTATGAGGCAAACGTGCTAACCACTAAGCCATGATACAGTGATACAGCCATGATACAGTGATGATACAGTGATGATACAGCCATGATACAGCCATGATACAGCATGATACAGTGGGACTATTTTTCATTTCATTGCCTTTCTCTTTCAATGCACATTATTGTTTTCTTGGAAATGTGCAAAGCAGGCAGACAAACTAATGACATTTTAATAGTGATGAATGCAATTTAATTATTCCCATTCTGAGTCACTTTAAATGTTATTTTGGACTTAGTAAGAGTAACCCCTTTGCAAAGCTAAGAACAGATGTCTAAAAGCCACTTGTGGAAACTTTTTTCTATTTACACTTGTAGTTTTTTGTTTGTTTGTTTGTTTGCATTTAGAACTGAATTATTTTGTTTTGAAACATATCAATCCATCCATCCATCCATCCATCAATTTTCTGTACTGCTTATCCTACACAGGGTCATATCCTGGAGCCTATCCCAGAGAACTTGGCACAAGATGGGGGACACCCAAGTTGGGGTGTCAGTTTGTCACAGGGTACAATCACACACACACACACACACACACACACACACACACACACACACACACACACACACACACACACACACACACACACACACCAGGCAATTTAGCCAATTGTCTGGAAAACATGTCTTTTACTTGGGCATTGGAAACCAGTATACCAGGAGGAAACCCCTGAAGCACAGGGAGAACATGCAGTCGCTGCGCACACGGGGCGGGAGTCATACTCCCAACCAGTGCTAACTTAAACATATATACATGTATAAATAATGCATATATTATGTACATATGTCAACTTTATTTTTATGCCATTTTTCAAATTAGCTAAGTAAAGTCTATATGGTTAATACCAACAACTGAATATGATGTACAATATTATCCATAATGATAAATATGACATAAGCTATATGCCTAACGTGACTAAATATTTGAATATTTTGATTTTAATAAACTCATTTTCTTCTGAGGTGTATAGTGAGGATTAACTTTTTCACTGTGGAAGTGTTGCTTGGTTGAAAAAGTTTGATATCCCAAATATATGAAATATGATTAATATGATGCTTTGTAAACCGGAGCCATTTTTGGGGAGATAATGTGGGAGACTGGTCTTATCGTCAGACTTTGAGGAGGAGACATGGCGTGCGTCAGTGAGAATGTGGGAACGGTGCAGGGCCGGATAAAGGTGGAGGTCCACGGCTTGAGTCCGGGAGTCAGATTTCAGTGTTTTTGAGGGGGCAGATTGAGCTGAGGGTGAACTGAGGCTGTCTTTGTTCAGGAGCAGCTCCTGAAGGTGCGGTTGAGAGCAGAGCAGAGCGGAGCGGAGCGGAGCGCGGAGGCTCATTGCGCCAGCGGGGGAGACTCACAGCGCCTCACGGCTTCTGCTTCAACACCGTCAGCTCGTTCGTGAGCGCGGAGACATGACTCACGGAGCTATGCCTTTCCTAAGGTGAATTTAATGAATACCTGCTACGATTTGATTTCTCTTTATTTCATTTCTGAGAGGATGTTTCTCATGACATCTTTAAACCCTTCTTGTCACCAGAGTGCCGCCGTGGTGCTTTTTGTACCTCACTGCTTTGTGGCTTTTCCATCCAGCGACTGCGTTCCAGCTGCAGGACGGTATGCCAGCTTTTCACATTCTAGCCTTTTTTTTTTTAAGTTTTTGACGCACAAAACAGCGGCGGTTGTGTGATCGCATGATAAATTTACAGCTAATTCTTTCTTAGTTCTTTCATGCGGTTTGCCTGCGTGATGAGGATGATGAAGTTTGAAGCTAAGTTTGAAGCAAAACAAGTTTACAAACACCCTGGCTGATGGTGCAACTCGGACAATTTGCATAGTCGAATGAATGAATGGACGAATGAATGAAATCCATTTGACGAAATATGTTTGATCATTTCTGTTCACGTAGCCAGTATGTATAAATCGAGGAGACTGACAGGAAGAGACATGGCTCACTCAGATTTGCTCTGACTACCTTGTCACGTTTAATGATTGTTGTGGAGTTTGGTATGGCGATGATGCGCTTTTACGCACAGTGCATCGTTTTCCCCTGTGCTTTGCGCAAGTGTTTTGAAACTGAACAACTTCACCATCGTTCCCAGTCCTGTTCCTGGAGCAACTGGTGTACTGCATGCTTTAGTGTTTTCTCCGCTCGAACACACCCACTTCGACTCCGTTAATTAGCTGTTTTATCTGGTATGCTAGGATTTGCCATGGTCACAATGAGTCAGTAAAGTAATGCTTTAGTGCTTTTATTACTATTATATTATTATTAAGATCATGGCTTGTTTGTTTATGCCGTGATTTATGAAGTTATCCATGGATGGTGGAATTTGTAGTTATACCCAGATAAGCTCAGCTGGATGTGTACAATATAATGATTTATTTCTTCTCTTTTAAATTGATTTAAATGGTTTATTTATTCATTCATTCATTCATTCATTCATTCATTCATTCATTCATTCATTCGTTCGTTCGTTCGTTTGTTAGTTTGTTTGTTTATTTATTTGTTTGTTTGTTTATTTATTTATTTATTTGCAAAATACCTTAATAAGTATGAAATTTTGCAAAGTGTATAGTTTCTTTGGTTATGAATCTGAACAAAATTCAGATATGGTCCTTGTTCGTTTCTTTTATAAGATATTAAGTTGATATTTATTTATTTATTTATTTTTATTTTGACTGAGCTTGAGGGTTAAGAGCCTTGTTTAAGGGCCCAGCAGTGCTGGAATTTGAACTTGTGACCTCCTGGGCACTTTCTCAGTGCTTTAACCACTAAACTACCACTGCTCTGAATCCTAATATAAGGTACATGTGCTTTGAAAAGATTTGAGCTCCCTTTTGAACTACCCTGCTTGCTCTGACCAGCCACCAGCTGCCAAAACATAGACTGAGCAGGTCAAACAACTTTTTTTTTTTAATTGTATTTTCTATATTGCAGAATTTTTTACCTCCTTTTGCTGCTGGTCTCAGAGCTACCAAACAAATTTCGTTGTATCACTTCAATGAATAAATAAAGGCTCTTTATTTTTTATCTTTTTTATCTTTATCTTTTACCAGCTTCAACTATTTTCCAATTTGTTTTAACTAATCAATAAATGTTTGATTTATCCTGTACCACCTTTTTTGTTCATTTCCTAATACATGTAATTTGTCAGTGATGTAACTTTAATGGCAGGGATTTGGAAACTGCTTCCTTTCTACTAGCAATTAACATAAAATAATAATAATTTTTTTTTAAAGATGTTCTTCCCGTTTGACCAACTTGTCATGTGTTTTAACTGGTAGCAGGTCAGACTAAGCTGAATGTTTTCAGTAGGTATGTACTCGTCTTTCATAGCAAGCAAATTAAGCATGCACCTTTACTTTTTCCTGACCATCAGTTAGAGGACTGAAGAAGAAGTGATCATGGACTGATAACTCATCTTTGTCTTCAGTGCATGCCTCAAGGTCAATGCCACTGAAAGACATCCTGTGATTTTAACCACAAATTACCCCTGTAATGAGTGATGAGTGGTCAAATGCAGTCCATACATCTGTAGCAACAGCTAGAAAATAGTTATTATACCAAAGAGTGCAGACCATATAATAACCCATTAAGCATGACATTACATACAAAGGCTGGATTGTTTTCAGACTGTAAAATAATGTTGTGAGCTCATAGCAGACACTGTTACAAATGACTGGCTTCAGGTATACAGAAATGAAGCATGCCAAAGAATTACATGTTTGACATTACTGTATTTTGATAGACAAATTAATCTCTAGAGCATGATTTCCTGGTTCACATAGTGGGAAATTGCCTTCCTGCTGCATTTTGGAGGTGGAGGAAATTATTAAAGGACAGCTTCAGAGTAAATACTTGACTGAGGTGACTGACTTTTTTTCATTAACTGTCTAACTAATTCTATTGACCTAATACTAACTGGATGCTGTGTATTGTAGTATCAGCTCAGTGAAGTTTCTTTCAGCTGCTCCCTGTTTGGGGTCACCACAGTGGACCAATTGGTCCACACAACAACTTGGCACAGGTTTTACTCCAGATGCCCTTCCTGATGCAACCCTCCCATTTTTTTGGGCTTGGGATCAGCACTGCATCCAGTGGCTGGGGTTTGGGCATTGGCTGGGAATTGAACCTGGGCCTTCAGCATGGTAGGCGAGAAACCTACTGCCACTGAGCCACCAATGCCCTATTATTGTAGCATCAGTTCAATGATTGGTGAAAAAACAACAATGGCACAAAGGTGGAATTCTGTCAAAAATGGATGTATTTAGTGTTACAACACTGTTACAGAGTAATCCATTGTGGGCGATGTGTTATCACCACAAAGTGATCATTTTCAAATAAGAGCATCTCCCAAAGTGTTTTATTTGTCTTATATAATACCAATGATTACAACTTCCAGTTTATTAATGAACAACACATTATGCTTTTTGAACATTTTTATTTTTAAAAATTAATATTAATATTAATATTAGGGGGGCATTGGTGGCTCAGTGGTAGGTTTCTCGCCTATCATGCGGAAGGCCCGGGTTCGATTCCCAGCCAATGCCTCAACCCCAGCCACTGGATGCAGTGCCGGTCCCAAGCCCGGAAAAATGGGAGGGTTGCGTCAGGAAGGGCATCTGGCGTAAAACATTTGCCAAGTTGTTGTGCGGACCAGTTGGTCCGCTGTGGCGACCCCGAACAGGGAGCAGCCAAAACCAACTTCTATGGTGGCTTGGTGGTTAGCGTCTTTGCCTCACACCTCCAGGCTTGGGGGTTCGATTCCCAAACTCTGCCGTGTGTGTGGAGTTTGCATGTTCTCCCCGTACCTCGGGGGTTTCCTCCCCCGGTCCAAAGACATGCATTGTAGGTTGATTGGCATCTCTAAATTGTCTGTAGTGAGAGTGTGTGTGTTCCCTGCGATGGGTTGGCACTCTGTCCAGGGTGTATCCCACCTTGATGCCCAATGACACCTGAGATTAGGCGCAGGCTCCCCGTGACCCGAGAGTAGATCAGATAAGCAGTAGACAATGAATTAATATTAATATTATTAAATTAATATTGTGGACAGTAGTAAAACAAGTTAGTTCTTGTAATGACATGCATTATAGCAGCTATAAAAAGTTGTTGTTCCTCAGCAGCTTACAAAAACCAGAAAGTGAAGTCATGAAGATTCTCCTCGTCGTCACAGAACACTTGGATTAAATTTGCTTTTCAACATATTTTTAACGTTTATTATTAGACACATATTTTTTGCAGTGTTAGTCATACAAGTCTGTGTGACAGATCGAGCACATTTGTCTAAACTTTTCATCACTTTTATACAGTTAGAGCCAGAACTACTGTCAGAGAAAATGATTCGCTGCCTTCTGACCAGTCAGATTTCAGAATTTAGTGGCGGTGTAGGATTAGCAATATTTGCCCAAAATGCTTCCTCACCAGTTTTTGCGATTTAATTGATGTTATGTATTTATTGTGGAGACTTTTTGGTAATAGAGCTTATGGAGAAGAAGTCTTTAAGTTACTACGTGATGTCAGTACTTTGATGCTTCATACTGTAGAGCAGTTTCCGTGGAGTGACAGAACTGAGCTGTTGTATGGTTGACATTTGACTTCTGTAGTTTTATGACTCATCATGCAGGAGAACACAGCAAGCAGTGTTGTGTATTTGCCAGGCAGCCCATTTGAGGACAAATATTTCCAGCCACAGCTGTAAACACACATGAAATAAAGCCGTTGCTGTGGAAACCACATTGCTGTGTATTCCCAGGAATGTGAACTCTTTTCTAATTCAAATGATTGTTTGATTCACATGTTTGAGGTCTGCGGTAGTGTTAATGGTTATTCACACTGACCGCTTGGTGTGTGGTCAGTGAAGTTGTTAGTGTGAGTCATGTGAAACCAGCATATTGAAGTTTTCAAGGTTGTGTTTTGTTTCTTTTGGCTTGAAGTAAACCCAATGCTCTCTTATCAGCAAAACCTTGAGCCTCTTTGTTAATAAGCATTTTATATCCAGGTGTTGTTGTTGTTTTTTTTGTATTAGTGTTGCTCTCTGTATTTTCTAAGGCTGAAATGTCCTCATTTGACCTTAATGAGAAGTATGAAAACAGACAAACAGAAGGAAGACACTTTTAGCAGTTCTGCTCAAGATATATGAAATTGTCTCAGCAAATGAAGGAAAGTTTTAGTATATCAGTCTCAGTTAAATCTCATTCAATAAGTCCTATTCAGTCTCACTCTGATTATCGTATAGCATAGCTTAAAAGGTTCCTAGTTACATTGCAAGCATTCAGCAGTCAGGTTTTAGACGCATCTCCTGATATGTCATGACTTTGTGTTGTTCTACTTATTTCCTGCTCTTTATGAACAAATTAATCTCTTGAACTATGTCTACAAATCATATTAAATATACTTAAGGTGACAGTCAGAACACTCACTGATTTCTAAGACCTAAGTGGAGTTTAGGCAAAAATCTTTCTGGATTGCTGGAAAATAAAACAAGTTGTGATGAACATGTACATCGTTTGGAAAGAAGGTTACAGTTGAGCACTCTAGAGAAAAATAATCTTGGAGAAGCTCTTTATATAATAGTGTCAATTTGAATACAATCATACAGTTGACCTTTTATTTGTTAAGGGCCTTGCTCAACCATCCAACAGTGGCTCTCTTCCAGCCATAGTATATACACAGAACCATAACCCATTTCCCAAAGTCATTACATTTAGCTAACTACTGCCTGGTGCTAGAAACTGTCTGGGGATTTTTGAATAAATTTCTCCAAGATGACAAATTACATATGTAGTGTGAAATTCTCATTTTAAGACCGCCCGAAAGTATACAGCTGGAAATGTCTGGCCAACACAAGCCAGATGCTGATTGAAAATCTCACTTGTAGCAATGAGCTGTTTGGTTAACATGTGCTGGTATCAGGTTTCACTGACAGAACTTCCAAAAAGTGCTTAAGGGGGAAAACAATCAGCCTTTTTTAATAAAGAAAAGACTCATGTGTGTCAGCCAAAAATAGCTTCTACCTTGACTTAGATATTAGGTTTCTCAAAGACATTTGAAGAAGATCTAGAGCATCACCTATCAAAATGAAGAACTGGATACACACCATTGACCTTACATTTTTTTAATGATATTGTATTTCTTTGTAGGACAGGCCACGGTGAACCACCTTTGGAGCAGATTTGGCTGTATTTGGAGCTATTTAATATTGATTTATATATTTTTTTAGTAACTTTTCAATGGCACATTGAATGGTGTCATTAAAATGGTGAATGATGAATGGTCAGTAGTGCTATGAATGGGATTTTGGATTGTACTGAAGATTGTGAAGACGTGAAAACTGATATGAACTTCATGTACCATAGTACGCCTCAAAAACAGCTGCTGAAGCTGCAAATAAAACGCGAATGTAATGTGTGAAGGTCAGCTGTGTTTTATTTTCAGCATTATGAATCAGTGTAGGATGCAAAGAGGCAGATTTTCCTGAGCATCATAGAAATATATTCCTTTACTTTCTGGAAAAAATGAGGCAGAGGATGCAAGTGTATCCAGAGGAAGTCTTCAATGGAGTACAAAAATAGACATTACAAAAAAAGACTCATCTTTTTTCCCATCTTAGAGGACAGAAAAGCCTTTTAGCAAAGCTAAAAAGTTTCTGTATTTCATTTATTCTATGTTACTGATTTAATTTCTGTCCTGCTCAGACAATGTTTGTGTGATTTATTAATCTTTCATCATTAACTACTAGCGGTCGCATCACTGTGTAGCCCTTCTATTCAGTCACATCAGTGGGTGTGTACATTATACAGTCTTTTGCACCTTGAGAAGATTTTCTGATATCCTGTTGTCTGTTGATTCTCAGAGCACATGCATTTTTGGTTTGTTGGCCTAAACCACAATTCCTAAATAGTGCCTCAAGTTCATCTGCTGAACATCTGCTCGTTGAACATAGTAGTGTCCCTGCAGCTCCAGAGACATCCTCCCTCATAAAAAACCTGTACCATCTGGAGTAGACGATATGTCAGTGGTGCTGCACCACTCAAAGCAATACTACCTACCCATTCAAATTGTGTAATCAGAGCTAGGCCATGTATTTTGGGGCTGTATATATTACGCAAATTCTCAGGCAAGTGGACATCATAACAAAGCATTTTACAAGCAACATATTCTCTTGTTGTCAAGCACAAATGGTGACTGTTACTATTCCACTCCCTGCTGATTGTGTGATCTCAACAGGAATGTCCAAACAATAGCTCTGGAAAACACAGCGCCATGTGAAGTGGTATGGCAGGAAAGCTGATCGAAAATGACAACATATATCTGTGTTGATATGATGGCAACCGAGAAAAGTTAAACAAAAAAGTGTGACAGGATTGTTCCATAATCTGCATGACACATTATAACTGCTGGAATAAATGCTGTGTATAGTATAAGGCATGAAGTCTAGTCATAAGAAACACTTGTATGCTGTTACCGCTTATCAGTGTTTCGTTAGTCATTGCTTAAATATCTAAATTTCAGCTCTAAATAAGGCCTAATGTGTGACACAGATTACAATAAGTTTACTAGAATCACTGTACTCCATCTATCTATTTTTTGTGCTGCTTATCCTAAACAGAATTTCAGGTAACCTGAAGTTTATCACATGGTACTTAGGGCACAAGGCTGGGGACACCCTGGATGGGGTGCCAATCCATGACTGGGCACAATCTCAACCCCCACACACACACACACACACACAATATGTCAATTCAGAGATGCCAGTCAGACTATCACACATGCCTTTGGACTTTAGGAGGAAACTGGATTACCCAGAGGAATCCCCCAAAGCACGAGGAGAACATGCAAACTCAGCCCATGCAAGGCAGAGGCAGGGCAGAAATCTAACCTCCAACACTGGAGGTATGAGACAAACATGATAACCATTAAACCACCATGCCCCACCAGTATGACTATATTTGGAATAAAGTGGAGATATGTCTAGTTTATGTGCATCGGGCTAAGGTAGTTGTAGTGAACATGGCAACATACATAAGAATTATTTATAAATATGCGGTAATATGGGTATGTTAATAGGAATGTAGGATGTGTGGGTGTTGTGCAAGCAAGAAAGGTTTCCTCTCATTTCCTCCTGAAAATATGCTAGTAGGTGGATTGGCTATGCTAAAATTGCTCCTAGGTGTGAGTGTACATGTGATCCTCTGTCATTCCATCCAGGGAGTGCTGAAGACGAATGAATGAAAAGTATCACCTATCTCTAGACTAGACTCTGTGTTGAAGGTCAGTGTTTAAATTGGAAGCTATGCAAGTTTTTATAAATTACACAGGAACACCAGATATTGGAAGTGGTTAAGGAGTGATTAATGGTTAAGGAGAACGAAATTGCTATATTTTGTATAGTTGTTTTGTAAATGTAGACATGTTTATCTATATGCATCTATATTGCGTTCGTTTATGGACAATTTAAGACAAAGTGAAGTCGTCATACAGAGAGCTAATACAGACATCAATCCATATGGAATACCGGGATATTTACAGGTTGATTTTTATCTAGTCTGGATGGAGTGACTATTTGGAAAGTTTTAGTTCATCCCACACAATAAGGGGACTTCCAGCAGGTGTGCATATTTTCAGATAGGCAGAGAAACAGGATATGACCTAGGCCACCTATGCTGAATCTACACAACGCTATACACTGAAGGCAATAAAGTTTCCTCTGAAGTTTGCTGAGTGAGTTGGAACATGAAAGAAATTACAGTGGATGAAGTATAGGGTGCTGTTAATAACAGTGAGGAAAAGGAAATGGTGGGAGCAGATGGATTGGGTCTGCATTACTTAAAGAGTTTTCATGATTAAGTGTCTCTGGTGTTCCAGTAAACAACCACCTAATGCAGCAAATCACTGTTAGACCTGCCATTAACATCTATATTGCAAAATTGTAAAGCTAAGCTAATAACAATAGACCTCATTTTGTGTATTTTTTTAAATAATGCCAGGGATTTGTTCACTTCAGCTAAGATGATATAGGCTCTGATCCCAGAAATGACTGCTGTTTATCTTCCAGTGTGTTTACTTCACTTATGAGTAGAAAACATCTGGTTGTGGAGATAATGTGAACATATGAATTGCATCAGTATACAGTATACACAGTATTTTGATCTCTACAGATAGTGATAAGTGATTTTTAACAATGTTCCTTTAAAATATCATTATTTTGATGGCACAAGTTATATACATAAAGTATAGATAGATAGATAGATAGATAGATAGATAGATAGATAGATAGATAGATAGATAGATAGATAGATAGATAGATAGATAGATAGATAGATAGATAGATAGATGGGAATGGCATGTGCATTTTAATGGCATTTAATGGCCTCGTGGGAAAATTCTCTTAATCACATTTATTCCTCAGATTAAGATATAATTGTTTTTCCCCCCAAAGTCAGTAGCATCTGCAAAATATTTCTTCACTTTTTATTTTGTCCAAGTTTTAGCTAGTTTATTTATCAATAAGGTAAATCAGTTTAAACAGTTAAAGCCTAATATAGAAGGCTGCTGCATCTTTACGTTTGGGATACAGTACTGACTCATATCTGGTGCTGGAGTTTATAACTCATGAAATGTAGTTATAGACATTAGCCAAGTCCTGATGTAATGATTAAGGCTTAAGTATTTATGTGGTTCCTCAGCAGACATTAAAATTGCTTGTGAAAGAGCATTTAGGAAGAGTTGCTAGAATATGCTGTTTCCAGCCAAAAAATAGTCATTTGCTTTGTTTCACAATTACTCCTATTTTAATGAGGCACCATTACCATGCTTCAGCATAAAAAAATCAGCCTTCAGGGAATGTTCCATTTCTGTGCTTGTAGTTGTTTCCTCTGTTACTTATTATTATCTCTAATAATCAGAAGTGGTCCCGGCAATATTATATATATATATATATATGGCTCATTTCTCAACAAACCTGTCAATATGTGCATGGTGTACCTGAAAATGCCTTTAATACCTAATTGAATAGTACTTAATGTTCTACCGCACAACACTAGACTAACTAATCTTAATGCCAACTTTGGAGAAGAAATCAGTTTTATGAGATTAGACTGAGTCATGAATTAGCTTCATACTGTGTGTTCTGAGTGTTGTTTATTTTTGTTGTTGTTTTTTTCAAGGTAGGTCCATGATGCTAACAAATGAAAGTCACATAGACAGCCAAGTAAGGGAATGTAGTGAAACGAAACAGAAGGAATTCTGATCTCTTCTGGTTGACATTGGATAGTCACAGTATATGTTATTGCTCCTTTACAAGTGTATACTAGAAAATCTATCAGTACTTAGTGTGTTGGAAAGATGTTTAGGATGTGTATTCTAGTCTTTATATCTATGTCTTTATCATAACATTTATATTATACTATAATTTCTATAATCAGTGAATGGTTGAGGTAAATAATTTAAAGTACAGGAACTTTTAACATTATTGTAATTATTTAGCAAGAATATTTTGAATAAAAAAGGGCAGTAGATTACAGTTGGGATAGAAGCAAATGCAGGTAGTTAATCTTAATTGACTGTGATTCCCACTGACGTACAGAAAAACCATGGAAAACACCCACTGGAAACTCTTTAGAAGCATCAGTATGGCCTATAACTTTAAAACACTGTTTTAGCACTGAGGTTTTATTTCCAGCAAGCTTCTGAAGGTTATAGTGAGCAATGGCATCTGCAGGCTGTCAGTTCAGTCTAACCAGCTACATGACAGCACAGCTTTAACAGGATGAGTAAGAAACTTTTTCCTAGACACCGTAAGTGTAGGAACAACACCTACAGGTAAATTGGTAAAGAGACTAAAACTCGTCTCATCTCTGAAAGGAGGAATTATATCGATTTTGTGATTTTTTTTACTAATGCCTTGTACTATCTACAAAAACAGATTTGCGTAAACATTTATTACAACCCTTACCGAGATTAGAGTACACTGGTTTACTGTTTACTTATCAGTACTTTATAGTAAACGTCTTGAAATTTTGGGCTGTGGCAATTGCACATACAGTAAAGATGCTATGGATAGAGATTAGGTTAAAAATGTATTTTATATAAAAGCAAGGTGTCTACATGGAATTTGATCTAATAACATGAGATGTTCAAACCTCAGATATGTGTGTAATGGATGGTGTAGTGGATAGCATTTCTGCCTTCCAGTTCACAGTTCCTCAGTTTGATCCTGATTTACTGCCTTCCCTTGTCTGCATGGGTTTTCTGGTTTTCTTACTACCTCCCAAAACATGCTAGTAGGTAGATTGGCTACTCTAACTTGCCCTAGTTGTAAGTGTGTGTGTGTGTGTGTGTGTGTGAGTGTGTGTGTGTGCATCAAACACTATGATGGATTGGTGTCCCATCCAGTGTGGATCCCCAACTCCCACCTAGTGCTTCCGGGATCCACCACAACTTTGACCAGGGTAAAGTGACTGAAAAAGATGAATGAATGTAGGACTAATGCAAATTGTATTTTTTTGTTTAGAGATACGTGACTTGCTTTTGAAAAGGTTACCAACAGTTGCTTTCCTTACTAATGCAAAAAAAATATTTAAATATCATTACACAGTAGAAATCAGTGTCCATAAAAGCAAATGCTGTATGGTAATCTAACTGTTTGTAATTCCATGAGAGATAAATAATCACCTGAGAGTGTTTATAGTTTTATTATTCCAGTTAATACAGTTCTCTATCTCGAACCTAAAAAGGAGGGCTCGTTCTATATTTGGTGGTTAGCTCTGTCCAACTGATACATTATCCTGCCAGGAACAATGAGAAGAATGCACAGCTCCCTTTTCACCAGTCGGTTTCTGTCAGAGCAGTGTGCAGAAACTCTGACACAGTAGCTGTTTCACAGTTTTAAATCAGACACAAGGCAAAAAGCACATAACAAGTAACTGCAGCTCCATTTCTTTTTGAATGCGGTATGCGTTTATTTGGTCTTGTGGTTATTCAACTTTGATGTCCATTCCCAAATCCAGAGCCTTTTTTTTTTCCAGTAGATCAAATAGGAATTAATATGCTGACTTACTGGAAATAAAATGTCCTGTGGAGGATTTGGCTATTTCATTCATTAATAATCAAATCTTTGTTACCTTTGAATTCTATTCAGTTGCACTGTGTTTCTTTTGCACTTGTTTTGACTTGTTCCAAATAAAGCTATTTGTATGAGTTGGATGGTGCATTTACCGATGCAAGACAGAGGAATCATGAATGTGATATCTGTCATCATGCGGTTAACTTGAAAAGTACCATTCATCATTTACATTTATTGGAAATTGATATTAGATTAAAGGCCTGTAAGTAAAGTATTACCAGAGTTTTTCATTCAGCATGGTGGTGTAGGTGTTTTTGGCTGAGTGAAAGTGTGAGCAAAGGGAAAGAATCTGGATTAAATGAATGGAAATGAGGAAGATGGATGAAGGAACAAAGTTAAGAAGAAAGCGTAATGAGAAAGGAGGAAACATGGGCAAGATGAAGGATTGTTTAAATGGGCAAGAGAAATCAGAAAGAGGGAACTGAAGAGGAGGATAAGTATTTGGTCTGGAGTTTATCCATTTTGTTATCCGTTCAGATTCAGACTCTTTCTTTTCTTGTACATTCTCAAACCAAAGGAGCTACACTGGCCATCTGAATGAAAAAAAAACTTGTAATGTCTGAATAACATGTTTATTAATATTCCTGATGTATATAGGCTTTAGTACCATTTCATAATGTAAGTTGAAAATAAAAGGGAAACTTAGCCAAAAAACTGTTTTATGTACAGATTTATGAGCGGGAGTTAAAATAAAGTTCACAACTTGCATACATCTTCAAGATCAAAGATCTACAGGTACTGGCATGTCCAACGTTCAAATGCTCAACATGTAGATTTATGAGAATTGTGGCCAGCTGTGAACTTGCCTGCTCATGGTAAGTTTCTTACACTTCTTACACACTTGAATTCACAGAGCTGTGTTTAACATAGGAGTGACAGACAACTTAGATAACCTTTTGGGAGAAAATTCATATATTGGGAGCTTGCTTCAGGCAGGAAACAGCAGGAAATGCTTGTAATTGTGTGTGTGTGTGTGTGTGTGTGTGTGTGTGTGTGTGTGTGTGTGTGTGTGTGTGTGTGTGTGTGTGTGTGTGTACAAATTGAATAACATACAAACAGATTTGTGACACAGAACAATGAGCTCACTCAGTAAATGCTGCAGGGCAGGTAAAGGTTTTACCCAATATCAAGACATTTGGCAAAGGCCTCTGATTCTGCAGTATTATGATTATGATTTATGATTTATGAATGTTTTCTTTTACCTGTACTCCCAACTGCTGACTAGACCTAATGTTCAATTATCCATATCCCTCTCTTTCCTGAGGAGGTTGGGATCCACTTTGAGTTGGGGTTTTTTTTTGTCTTCGTTCCCTTTCATAGTATTTCTCTTGCCAATTTTGGCAATTCAGGTATAAAAAAGAATTGTAAAACTGAGTTCTGACTAAACCTTTTATATTATAATATTTTTATTTATATTGCTATAAATTCACAAAAATTTTCTAAGCATGCCCAGTCAAAGTCTGACCAGATTTGTGTGCTGGTCTGGGAAAACACATCAGCTGTTGCAAGCATTTAATTCAGTAAACAGCCAAAAAACAGAAAATCTTCAGACAGAAAAACTTTTTTTCCTTTGGGGAGCCAGAATATCAAATGATGGTTGAGATTCAAACGAGAATTCATATCAAGAGCTGTCTATATAGAATATTATCTCTATCAGATATTTTACTGTATAAAGTATTCGCATACCTGTTTGTTGAGTTGCAAGAACTGTGTACAGGTCTGCCTCACACATCCAGGGTTGGGGGTTCGATTCCCGCCTCCGCCGTGTGTGTGGAGTTTGCATGTCTCCCCGTGCCTCGGGGGTTTCCTCCGGGTACTCCGGTTTCCTCCCCGGATCCAAAGACATGCATTGTAGGTTGATTGGCATCTCTAAATTGTCCATAGTGTGTGTGTGTGTGTGTGTGTGTGTGTGTGTGTGTGTGTGTGTGTGTGTGTGTGTGTGTGTGTGCCCTGCGATGGGTTGGCACTCCGTCCAGGGTGTATCCTGCCTTGATGCCCAATGACGCCTGAGATAGACACATGCTCCCCGTGACCTGAGAATAGATTGGATAAGCGGTAGACAATGAATGAATGAATGGTTTCTTGCCAAATTTTGACACAGAGAGCAGAGCCATGTACTTATCATACTGGCAGGAACGTAGTTCTCTTGACACACCAGACATTTTCCTTGAAAAGACACTACTTTTTTTTGCAATAATATGTAAAAATTGGTATAAGTACTTGGGTCATGGTTTTCTGTTCTGGTATTAATTGCTGATCTTGAGGTCATGACATGTTAGCAACGAATCATCATGTCCTGGCAGGGACCACACATAGTTAAGCATGAGGCAGCTAAAGACTCAGCAAACTCAGAGCCTGGAGAAATGTCACAACTCTAAAATGCTGCAGTGCAATGTAAAGGACAGCTGGTTCCACTCAGAGTGCTCAGTATTACAGATGTTCCTCAGGGATTTTTCTAAAACACAAGCTAGGAAATTGTCAGCTAATGAGTTTGAGTCATCATCGAATCTGAACCTTTTACCAGAAACTGGTTTCTATTTTGGAAAAGAAAAAGCTGAAAAGAAAAAGCTGATGAGATGGTTTCAGCTGAACGATAACATTAATTACAAATCTGCATCAAATATCGGAGAGTTTCATTGTGCTATTTTTGAAGAGCAGTGATAAACAACTGAAGTATTTGAGGAAGTGTTAGAACATCTGAGAAACATTTCCAGTGACTACAGGAATATTGCAAATTTACTAAAACATTTGAGAAGCAGTGCTGTGTTAAAAGGCCATCTGAGGAACATGGATGATCTACAGTAACATTTGAGGACCAGTGAAGAACCTTAAGAATATTTGAAGGACAGTCCTGAGCAACTATAATGAATAACCAAAACATCTGAAGAACTTTGATGGATTACTAACGGTTTTCAGGAGAAATGGTGAGGAACCACAGGCATATCTGAGGAACAATGATTAACTAAGGAAACATTTGGGGAACACTGAAGAACTGGGGAACTCTTGCTGAACTGCAAGAACATCTAAGGAATATTGCTGAGCTAGTGAACCATTTGAGGAACATTAATGAACTTTGGAGGAAAAAGTCCAAATTACTGGAACTTCTAAGAAGCAATACAATTTTGAGCCCCAAGATTTGGATTATTGCAGATCATTTTAATTCATTTGTTCTTTACACAACCTACAGCCTTGTCTCTCTGCTCTTCCCAATTCCCAAATTCACACCAAACCTTAAAATCTCATCATCTCCTCTACGTCAACACTTTTTCCAAACATTGTTTGAAAAGCTTCACACTCAAGCTTAAAGTCCTGCAGCTGAAAGATTACATTCTGGAGGCAATGAACCAAAGATTCCAGCAATGTGTGTTAGCATTTCTTAAACCATGTGTTTAGGTATATGGCTTTACAGCTGCTCAAACACAGATGTAAGCCATCAAGGATCGTTTACACTTTATACACAGTCTATAAGGATGCTAATAGCCTGATATATTAATTGCCTCATTTATAAATACAGTTAACAATTGGGTTTTTTTTTCACATTACATACTAAACAATTAACATGATGTGAGGTTTAGCTACAGTGCTAAAAATCACAACTCACTATTCAGTTATTAGTGCCTTTCACTGGTTACTTGAACTGAATGGCTTTAATCCAATCCTCAACAACACAAAGCAAGTAGCCTATAAATAATATCAGCTTGGACCTTTAGTGAACTTTCAGCGGAAGTTTCAAGAATAAAATGCTCAGTGGTTGTAATAAATAGCCAAAATGCTACTGTAAACATTTAAATAATGAGAAGATTTGAATAGATGATGTTCAGAGAGGTCTGTGAAATTTATCTTACAGTAAATAGGCTTCTTCTCTGCAAAATGTCTGATAAACGCTTGCTTGTGTAAGAAGTATAAAGCACTGAGTAGTTTATCAGATTGTTTCACAAAGAGAATTATTTATGTAGCTCAGATGAAGTTCCTGTTTGAGCATGATTACTTTGAATGACTTCAGTAGGGCTGTTTCCATGAAAATGCTTTATACATGGAATATGATGCACATTGTCATGTTACCTAAAGGTTTAAAGCAGGAGGATAGTCTGGGCACCACTCCAACAGGTTAGCTCTACTGGGATTCAAGCGTATTTATATTAGTTAGAAATGGAACTGCGTATTTTTCTGAACATGTTTGTTCATAATGTTAGAACTGTTTATACAGAGAGGAAGTATAAGTACTGCATAGACTGCAGTCAGCAGTGTTACACGTTTAAAGTACCGTTGGAAGGGTAGAACAGTGTTTCTAGAAAATTCCCAGAACACTCTCTCTCTCTCTCTCTCTCTCTCTCTCTCTCTCTCTCTCTCTCTCTCTCTCTCTTTCTCTCTCTCTCTCCAGTCTTAGCTGCATGAGTGACAGCAGATTTCTCGGTTCTGCCCTCTAGACCTCTAGTTCTTGGCACCAAACTCACACACATAAAAAGTTTCATTTATTTTTTCTCTCTAGACAAAAAGTGAAAGGTCAGCCTTCCCTGTGCGATATTTGTACATTCTTTTAATGGCAGTTTTCTTTTGGCTAATATAATATGTGTAGATCTCCAGATCAATGTCATTATATGTATTTGGTAAACTCAAGGACCTTTTTTTCCTTTAATGTCTTTCATTTACATCCACACCCATTCGTTTTGGGCCATCTCAACTCCTTAGGTCAACCCTGGAATATGCTGATGTATTGTATGATATATAAGTAATAATGTGTAGTTTACAACCTGGAAGATTTTATATGTATAATGCCAGGACCACTTTCTGAAAGAAAATATAGAAATACTACATAAAGTATTCCATCACATTGTCAGTGTAAGCAGAGTAGTTGTGAAAGGGCATGCGGGGCATGAAATTGCATTAAGGATGCTGATTATACCTAATCTTTGGTGCACAATAAGACACTCATGTGTCACAGAATTTCATGTCCCATGCTCTTATATACTTTGATGCATTAAACACACACAAGTATGCACTCAAACACCAAGACATTATTGGCATATTACTTCAGGTTTTGCATCATTCAAAATTCCAGCCTATTTTATCAAGACACACCTTTTTACATTGTACCGTAATACAGGACATAAAACCTCACTTTTGAAGCTCGTTATTTGCTCATGAATGAATGGATCTGTGCCATGTATTTTACAAAGAATTCTGTTCACCGATTGAATGACCACTAATCGCTAATCACTAATTAAAAAAAAAATGTGGAGTGTATTCTTAACTGTATAAGTACACCTCTCTTCTGATCTTTACCTTTGGAATACAGAGGTTGTAAAGATGAACCATCCTTGTTTCCTAAAATTTCTGGATGAGACACAAGAATGTGCTGAGAAAGAGCTTCTCTGTCACTCCCTATAGCGTGTGAGTGTGAAGGAAGATAAGAATATCTAACAGTTTTGCTCAGTTTTGAAAACTAAAAGAGCCCAAAATGTTCCAGTTGGTTAAGGTTAAGTTTAGGAGGCATGTGTTGGCATCACATTAATCAGCTACAGTAATCATTATGTCAGTGGAAAGCCCTCACAAGGACAGTAAGACATATGTTTTTGTTAACGTGTGCATGTGTGTGTGTGCGTGTGTGTTGTGACCCTTTTGCCTTAGATTGTTGGCCCACAGCCAGTGAGCTGTTGATGTTACACACTCTCAGTCACCATCACCATTTACAGCATTGAAAGAGGAAGAAGTTTGTCTCATTAAGTGATTTGTTGCACATGTGTGATTAAAGGCTCGTTTTGTTTAGCAAAATTTAAGGTTCTTGATGGGTGCTTTTACAGCTATTAGTCTGAATCAGAGCACAATTGGTGCTTCTTGGTTTCATATCTGGAAATCACTTAGAACTGGACTGAGACCACATTGCTCAGACTGTCTCAGGCTGGTTAGTTTGGTCTGCACCTGAGTGTGATTGATGTCTTCTCAACTGCTTAAATGACCAAAAAGTGTTCAGGGCTATCAGGGTTTGATTCAAATGAACTAAATTCTGTATACTTGAAAGTGACCTTATTTGTAAAATGTAATTATAACTATCTTGTTAATTGAAATGAACTTATCTGTGGGTTCCTGAAGAGGACAGAACATAGCTAAGTAGCTTAATATATGGCTGTGTCACTTAAAAAATAAATAAAAAGCTTCAAAAGAACACCCTAGATGTGCAGAAAAAGCTAGAGCTCTGGGTGATTAGCTTGTATCTGTTGTACTATGCTGTCAGTTGTTGTAATAGGTAGTTTAGTCGGTAGTTCAGAACAAGGAAAGTTAATCAACCTTGGATTATGTATAACAATGTAATTTAATTATCTCTATAATGATGTCCCTTAAACATAATACTTGCTTGCCTGCTTGGATTGACACTAAATGTTGTGTGTAATGTTGCAGAGGCATTTGAAAAGCTTTGGAATGATATATACAAATGGTACATACACAACATACACACAACACAAGAGTGTATTCTATATGTAGAGGTATAATATATTTATATGTTTATATGTGATGGACTTAATGAGATGGGGTATGATGTGGCTGCATATTAATACCATGACCACACAGGGCTCCCAGATGAATTTGCAGCAGCATGCACACTCCACCCGTTGAAAAACACACAATTATTCAGGATGTTTTGAAATATTTCATAGAGATGAAAAGCCTATTCATCTCTCCAAGCGTAATCTTCCTCACTTGTACCTTTTGTGCTGTTTTAAGCTGTTTGCTCTACGTTAGTGTGTGGGCTAATTATATCCGCTGCCTATTAAATGCATTTAAAGTTCATTCGAGCTTAGACTGTTTGAAAGTGCTGAAATGTATAGACTTTATGCAGCTCTTCATTTAGCTCAGTTTAGCTCTATAGCGTTAGGGTTATTAGGTTATTAATCCTCGTCATTAGTTTCTCCTATAAACATGAAGAAGCCAAGCTATTTTCACTGGCGTCATTGGCTACTGTAGGTTATGACTTTTCAACTATAACAGACCTGACTCACGTCAAATGAATTAGGTCAGGAGCCTGTAATATAAGTAGGCACAGATGTGCATTAGCAAGCCCCGAAACGACCTTCACTCAGCACCACCTCATGCAAGTTAATGTGCTTTGTCTACCTCACAAAACCTGCATTGTTTTGCTTCAATACGTTTTACCTATATAACAGTAGCTAGTTAATATAATTATACCGTTTTATTGTGTTTCTGCCAGAACGAGCCAACTGAAATGAATTAATATTCATGTAAACAATGAGAAACATTATTGCAGACTGTATTTTTTTGCTTACAGGTAGCCAAACATTTATTACACTTTTCTCATACTTGCAAATTCATCACAAATAAAGTCATGTGAAAAGTTACAAAGGGTAAGGTTAGAGACAGAGTTAGCACTGGTACTTTTCTTAAAACCTTTTTGTATGAAATTGAACACAATACAACATCAGATTCTTAAGAATGGGTTCCATTTTTTACGTCCTTCTTTAATGCCAGCTTTCACTGCCTTTATTGCCAACTTTCATCTTCTTTATCATGAATAAGATCTGTGTATTTGTCTATATAGCCACAGTATAATTCTTTCTTTTAATGCTGAGACTGTACCTTTCTTTTCTGCTGAGGTCTTTTCATAGATTGTTGGCCCAAAGCCAGTGGGTTGTTAAATGCTCTCAGTCAAGGAAGTAATAAAAATGTCCTGTGTGTCACACATTAATGTTGCATCATTTGAAGTATGAAACTTTGTATATGGCTATAGGATCAGTGTCTCCTTTTATTAGGTTTTTTTTGGTTAGTAATCCAGTATAATGATGATATTACAAGCCTTACTATTTAGGGTTTGTTTTACTTTAACAACAACAGAATACTTTTATTATGCATATTATTGCAATGGTCAAAAGATTTTTAAAAATCTATTTTGGGCCAAAACATGTCAACTTTAAGAATACATTTATACAACCGAAACAACATGGAAATGTTTTCATTTACTTTCTATCAACGCCTAGCCATCATCCTGGAAAGATCATATTGGCTAAGGAGCCAGTTGTGGTAACAAACATAGTGGTAAAAGCAGTCAGCCTAAAGGTATGTAAAACCTTGCTAGCTAATCAAGATTTAAGTAAATAACGAAATGGATGAATCAGATGCTGAATGTCCACAATGCTCCTTTGCTGAAATGGCAGTGAAATCTTCAAATGTGATTCTCTCCTTGTTTTATTTTAAGGGTAAGCAGACTTCAAAATTGTTATGATTGAGATGCTTACAAAGGATAAACAAAATTCAGCTCAGGAAAGTCTGTAGTTTTCAGAATAATGTCATTTTCCCAGAAATAAGAGTTCTCCTAGTCCACCACACATGTAGTATATGATGTTTTCTGCAAGCATTCTTCTCAAGCATTGTGGAGGGTAAATAATGAGAGAAAGGAGGATGTGAGTTGGGACCACAGCATTTCAAAGGTTTCCACTCCCAAATTCTACCGCTGATTGTAAGGTTACTGCATCACAATACAGAGTGTGTACCCACATGCTCACACCATTTCCTCTTGTGGTTTCACACTAGTGTGTGTACAAACTGAGGGGTTGTATTGAAGTGTGCCTGTTCTCTCTCCAAATATCCTGTGGTTAATATCTGCTGTTTACTTGCTGTTTAAACAACTGACGGATGCTTATTAATGAATGGATTAGATTGCCTTTTGAAGATGAACAGATAACTTTACAGCCTATACCGATTAGATAGAGTGACTGCAAAGCTGTACACTCATGTTGTAAAAAAGTTTAGCATGAGATAGGACTAAATTTGGGTTGGAATAGCTATACTTTTTTATACATACATAGGCATGTATAGTGTAGTACATACATAGTACAGGCAAGTACATACATAGGCATCACACAAAGTGTTTAAGTAGACCAACTGAAACATTGAAAAAGAGCACTGTCTTGGAAACATTAAGCAAATGCTACAATAAGATAATAATAGCTTCTTTTTTTTTAATTCCCAAATAGTGCAAACATTAAATATTTATTGACCAAACATATAAGATGTTTAAATGACACTTATTTGGTTCTGAGTAAGAAGCTTTGTCCAAGTTATGTAAAATAATAATAATAATAATAATAATAATAATAATAATAATAATAATAATAATAATAATAATAATAATAATGATAATAATTAAACATTGTGCAAAAATAATTTTTTTTTTTTTTCAGATTAGACATTTTAGTCCTGTTTGTATTCAATTCAGGTCAAACAAGAAAGATAAATCTTCCAAATGTTTAAAAAAAAAACCTCAATATCATTTAATCTTTAGAAACTTTAGGATTTACTATGTTCCAACACACATTGTTTCTAGTATCTCACCCAAGCCCTATTCCAAAGAGTGTTTCTTCTAAACAAAGAACAGTACAGTCAGAGAACTTTGCAATTGTTGACTGTGGACACAGTTTGTTATATTTAACTTAAGTGACTTTTTGACCAAACCATTAGCTAGCATGCTCTGGCTTCCTTAATGAAAATACATGAAAATCACAGAGAATTTTACATCCCAGTACTCAGGCTTCATTGAGCTCTGAGCTGGTAAAGAGAGTAACTTGGAAAAGGTATAAAACCACAGAAATGCCGGCCTGCAAGCTGGTCAGGGATTGAGTGGGTTTTAAATGAAAGCACTGAGTGTGTGTTTAGGCGTGCACGTAAGCAGAATCATAGCTTGCATATAAACTTAATGGGGATTCAGAGTGTACTCTAATATACCTAATAACCTAATATTATAAGGTTGCATGGCTCCCCAACCAGCTGAACACTGTGTGCAACCAATTTGTCTGCAATATGTACTGTAAAATACTGTGTATATTACATATTATATCACCAGAGCTGAAAGTAATAACATACATTCACGATGCTTGAGTTTTTATTTCAGCTAATACATCTGCTACATTTATGTTCCACATTTTAAAAGAAAAATGTCTACTTTCTACTCACAACATTACATCACTACATTTCTCTGTAATCTTATATGAGATACGACTTCTTAGTATGTGACAGCTTCAAGGACTTCAAAGCTCCTAAAAATTACTCTTAACAGATGTGACTGCAAGAATGAGGTCTATTATTCATCACCGTAATCCATCTGTAGCTATGTACCCTTTATATTGAATTATATTGTATTTTGACACCTAGCAATTTGAATTCAGATAGTTTGTATTGTCATAGTTATCATCCTAGCTAACCTAGCTAAAATGATAGGTCTTAATGTAGACTTAGACGTAGAGGTTTTCCCATATTTCTTGGTTCATTGGTGAAAGGATCACCATGATTTCTTTTTCTTTTCTGAATATTTCTTGTTCTTTTATGTTCACAATTTCAAGTAATGTAATCAACTTCATTGTTTACCCAACCTATTAATTGTTTTAAAGAGTAATTGTGAGAATCTGTGACTTTTTCTACATCTCTAAACCCTGGAGCTACCCAGGGCCATGAAGGAATTCAGGGTAGCAGGGTAATTTGAAATACACAGGATTTTAGATCTAATCCAGAAATGCAAGTGTGAAAGGACATTACATATGTCAGAACACGTGTAGTCAAATCATTTAAGAAATAAACAATGACTTTGATGTATTATTTACACCATGCACTTTGTTTTAGATCAAAGTCTATCGGTGGGGTCAGGACAGATGTTTTGCCAATATTTTACCAGATGTAGACAGGAAGTGGAAGTGAATGGTTAATTGTTTCTCTCTGGATTTTCAGTGGGTGGGTCATAATTGGCCAGCGATTTAACCAAAAACAGCTAGGTCACACAACATTGAGTCTGATTTGGCTGCATTTCTCAATGTCCTGAAACTGAGGTCACTTTATAACACAAACCAGGATACATCGCAATACACTAAAAATGGGCAGTTTTCGGTGAAAGGGCATTGTACTGCCCTGTGCACTACTTTCACTGATCTAGCATAGCATACCAAGTCTTGATGAGGTGAATCAGGTGTGATCTGTGTAATACTTTATTTAAAAGAGCACAGTCTTCTATAAAAGATTGACAAACACTTGCGTGCTTCTCATGGTTAGCTCTCAGTGCCAGCTGTGTGCATCCCTTGTCTGACCTAGATTGGATACTATTTCTCTTTTCTGGCAAACATGATAAACTTTGTCCTTTTTTAATTAAATGCTGTATCCTATCACCATTGAGCTTTTTACAAATCATAAGCGTGTTCTAAGGAGATAAACTGGATTTTTGGATTGGTCATCACAGTGTATGAGTCAGCCTGATTTCATGAGAGCTCGCTCTGAAAAATGATCGCACGACACCTTTGCAGATTGCTCTTTGGGCTGAAGCTGCATTTTCTTTGTGAGAATAAATGCCTTTGCTCTTTTCCCATGACAGATTCAACCCACAGTTAGGAATTTACTGTAGTCTCAGCTTTTCTGTTTTCTGTTTCTTTATTCTCTGCAGTCACTGTGCTAGTCCTTAACAGAATGCACACATTTGTCAGAATTGTACGATGTATACTTTCTTTAAATCCTGCACCCTAAAGCCTCATTTGTAATGCTCTTAATAAACCTCTTGACCCCTTTCGTGTATTTTGCACACAGACTTTTGTGTTACATAACCACACAGACACACAGAGACATTCATAGTTTAGATTAGATTTGTGCTGGAATTTGTTGACAACAGGAAGTGGTTCACACTGACCAGCACTTCTTAACCCAATATCCTTTGCAGTGATATGTCATAGATGACACAGTTTAAACTTTCAGCACATGATCACGACCTTTGTCAGCTTTAATCCCTTACTGACACAGGAATAAAGTACAACACACAGTCCCCTATTACCCAGACATCCCATTACTCCACTAGGACAGCCACTGGCTCCATAGACGTGGACTCTCCTTCACATTGCCTCATTTGGCAAATAGAAGTTCTCAGTGTGTGACGATGACACACTTGGACTGTCTCACACACTCTCCGTCTCTCTCTCTTACACTCTCCCTCAAGCACTCTCTCTTACACAAAACCTTCCTGTCCATTAAAAGCCGCAGCTCCTCCTTATAAGCTCGATGACTCATATGACTCATGACTCATATGGATGATGCAGTTCACTGTAATAACTTAAGGTTCATTTAATGACTGGAAAATTAAGGAGATTCATAGATAATTTTCAATATATCATGTTACTAAATTCTCAGGCCTGTTCAGCTCTCATGGTGCCTCACTGACCTACAAAAGCTTCTGTCTTTCACAGCTGTTCAGAAGAGAGCCGGCTGCATTTTGCATGTGACCGAAATGGGCATTTCGTTACGTGTGTAGCAGTCTGGGAAATCCGGTCAGATGTTGCGGTGGCCAATTTCACTGTGGCAAACAGCCAAACAGGAGATTTTTCTGACTGTAATAAACTTTGACAATCCTACTTGTAAGAAACCATAAGGATATTTTCCCAAAACATGCAAATATTTTTATTTAATTTTAATTATAATCTTGCCTAGGCAACCTTCCTGCAAAAAATCTACCGAATAAGGATGCATTTTAACAAACACGGTTAATATCACACTTTAATCAGGGTGTTGGCTATGTGCAGTAGCAAAAAAGACAGAAATCAGATCAATAATCAATCACTAATCAATAATCAGATAACAAATGGCAAACAAATGTCAGGATTCAATTCAGTGTTTTCTCTTTTGGCAGCATCCAGACTTTATGCTAAATGTTATTTGTATATAATATATATACACAATATAAGAGAAAATTGTCAGGAAAATTATGTAGTTTCAGAACTATATATGATAGAAAAGGTCATGCTATCACACATTTTATTTCAACGCAAACACTTTTACATCTTCTAAATGAACAGATTGAAATTTCTTCATCTATTTATTTATTGAGAGAGCAAAGTACACAATCAGGTTACAAATGCATGAAGTACAGAACTTCACAAAATCCCCAATTTCTAAGATAACAATGAAGTAAATACCACATACTTTTGTAAATTGGTCTGAGTGTTGAGTAGCTGCTACACACTGCTATGCATTAAATCCATGGGTTAAGCTGATTGTTTATTACTTTATGTTTTTAAGGTATTTAAGGTATTTTCTACCTTTGTGAGACTGATTATAATAATATTTTGTTTTATAATTCACATTTTAATCACAAACATTCAGTGTATTTTTCATGCCATGTCATGTAATACAAGTGTACAAGAAAACAAGGAACAGGCTGAGGAGGAACAGACTGCAGAGAACGTTTCCGTAGCCAACTGGAACGTGGCGATGAGTCAAAATTATTGGCAATAAAACCACTAAGTTCTGTGTATTAATCAATTATATGACTATGATAGTATGTCATTAATAGTGGAAAACTATCTCCGTTCTCGACAGAGGTCTTTCAGAAGCACATGCTTATAGTTTAAAAATGACAGCAGAGAATAGTTCAGGAGAATAGTTCTACTTCATGTCATCTAGTATTCTCTTTAGCCATCCAAAACAGTTTTGTCATGTAACATATATGAAATAACGTATATCATCTATCAAATATCATATTTACTAATTATTCATAATATTAATATAAACGTATCAACCACCCAAACATCCATTTGGAATAAATAACCTTTATAAAGATACATATGCTTAAAAGAATAATTGAAGTATTTACTTTTTCTTAAGTTTTTCTTCTATATTTTTTGCTTGGGGACAGATTCCATTTAAACATTAGTGGTTTAGCATAGTTGAGGCTTGTACTCTGGTCACCCACTTCCTGTGGCAGCAAGTGCTTGGTTTCTTCCTTGCCACACAGTGCCTTGTGTTCATCACGATCCATCTCATTCAGCAGGGAATCTGTAGCATGGCTGTAGACAAATACTGTAACTTGGTTTGTAGATACAAATGATCCGTACATTCATCTTCATGGTTGGAATACACTCTTGATGGGAAGCCTGTTTGTCACAGGGTACCATGCTTTCACACCTAAGGACAACTTGAAGTATCAAATCTACATTTACATTTGTGATGCTCTTATCCAGAGCAATTTTATCTCATTTTTATACAACTGAGCAATTGAGGTTTTGCTCAGGGGCCCAACAGTGGCGGCTTGGTGGACCAAGGATTCGAGCTCACAACCTTTCATCAGTAGTCCAACACATTAGCCACCAAGCTACCACTTCCCCAAGACCCACTTGCTGGCAAGTTTTGGTATGTGGGAGGAAACTGGAGAACTCAGAGGATACCAATACAGACACAAGAAAAATCAATGCAATTTATAATCATTCTGAAAAGGGAGTTGAAGTTTGAAACTTGCCAGTTTAAGATCACATGCATTGATCAGCTGTTCTGTTTTGACTAATTTTCTCTCTCTCTCTCTCTCTCTCTCTCTCTCTCTCTCTCATTCTCTTTCTCTCTCCCTTTTCTCTCTCAAACACATATACACAAACACACACACACACACACACACACACACACACACACACACACACACACACACACACACCCCCTAAAAGGACACAATCTTTTAATGTTTTTTGAGTGTTTCAAGTTCTTAATCATGCCATGTATCTCAAGTATCATGCATGGTAAAGAAAAATACTGCATTTTCTGTTAGATCATTTGAACTACATAAAAATTACAGCTGTATTCACACATTTATGCAGTTTGTAAATTGATTTGATTAATTTGTAAATTGATTAATTACGAATGAAAGTAACCTAGTTTTAGATTTAGTACACCGCTAATTGTATTTAAAATGATGTGTTATGGATGTGTCAGTAAAGCTTAAATAAATTCACCCACAGGAGCAGCATATCTGCAGGTGTTTTGCTCTGTGTAATAATCTGACATGATAGTGAACTTTAGGCTGTGCGAATCTACAATCTGGGCTAGAAAAAAATCAGCCCCAGCCTTTAATTTGTACTTCACGTATGTGCTTTCTTCACCTAGAATAAACATTTATATATCATTGGGAAACGAATGTGCAGACATATAATTGTGACACATAGTGACACAGACTTATCTGTGACATAGTGCAGTACATTTTATCTGCTGTATTTGAACTTTGTTATAGTTGACAACTAAAGAAATTGTGCATTGTGATCGGAAAAACCTGTGCCAGTAAGAATTAAATGACACAACCGTTTCTAACTGTCTTATTTGTACAACATTTGACTGGAATACTGCTTCCTCTCTAATCCGAAAGTAAAAAAAAAAAAAAGAATGCAGTGTAATGTTTGAAAAAGCAGTCCTGCTGTAGCCGTACAGTTAATGGCATAATTTAGTCTATAAATATGTCATCCACCCAGACTCAAAGGATGGCTCTTTCTCCAGAGCTGCATCTGGTTATAAGATGTTTGCTGATTGTGTTGGTCTCTAGATGTTTGGGAAGTGCATTCTCAGTGGCCTGCACATATTTAGCTGTGGTAGTTCATTCTCTTAGCTGAGACTCTAAGCAGGGACCACCAATTAGGGCAGTGTCTGCACTGGAGCCTGTGGGTATACAACAGATGGCAGTGAACCTGATGTATTAAGTAATTCTGGCCTGAAAGATACACATATACACAAAGTTTAAGACATGGTGACTCAAATGTAGACCACCGTGAGAGTTTACCTCTTAAAATTAGATTACTGAACTAATATAAGAAGATAAGATTATATAATAAGATAAGAAGCATGCTACTATATTTTTGCAGAAACCAATGGTCTTAATTTACATTTTGTTGACATTACATTTCCCAAATTCAACAGCAACTTTTACCCTGAAGTTACTGTAAGACTACACAAGCTTTCCTTTCGTCTCAGTGCTACACTGGTATGTGAATTCATACTGTCTGTTCTTCCATCGTGGCTTTTCACTGGTTTAGTTAATTTAGTCACTGTACAAGCAACCCAAATCCTTTATGTGCTGAAAATGTACAGCTTGTTAACCATATTTCTTTGGGGGGTGGGGGAGTACAATTATAATATGATAGGGAAGGCATAAGGTTCATTAGTGATTAGCTTAGTGGTTAAGGTGTTGGACTACTGATCAGAAGGTTGTGAGTTTGAATCTGAGGTCCAGCAAGATGCTACTGCTGGGCCCTTGTGCAAGGCCCTTAACCCTCAGTTGCTCAGCTGTATAAAATGAGGTAATTTGTAAGTCACTCTGGGTAAGGGTGTCTGCCAAGTGCTGTAAATGTATTATATTTTTTAGATGTTATATTCTTGAAATATTCCTTATTTTCCACCAAACCCAGGACATTTTGGAGACTCTGAACTATGGATGTGCATGTGCAAATATAAATGCAAATGTTTTTTGCTTTTTTTCATTTATTACACCCACATGTAAGGGCTGTCAGGATCACGGGGTGCCAGGCAGGGGAAATCAGACCCAAGGTGCAAGGATAGCCATAAAACAGGGTTTTATTAGCAAAAATAAACAAACACTCACACAGGAACACCATGGAGAAAACTCAAAACTACAACCTTGAAAACAAACAGGCAAACCATACCGACAGGAAGAAATAAACTCAAAACCAAAACCTCAAGAACCAAAAAAAAGGGCACACCATTACGTCGAGGACTCAGCAAATAACGCAAGGGAGAAAACCAATATAAATAGGGGAACTAATCAGTGAGACATGAGGGACAGGTGTACAGAGGCGGGGCAAACATAAGGGGAAAAAAAGGCACAAAAACAAAACAAAAGCACAAACAAATCCCCGCTAGTGGTCCAACAGGGCATAGCCACGCCATCCATGACAAGGGCAACTACATCAGTAATTGCAGTCTCTTGAAGATGTTAGGCCTAGGGTTCAGATATAATCAGGAATTCAGATATATGGATCGTTGTATTCCGAGAAGGTCTACTGTGGTAAAGCAATCTAATAGCTACAATATAGTCAGCACATGAACCTGTTATCCATTTTACTGCACTAGCAGCCATATTAAGTCTATAATATTTACATAATCCCTCCTTCTCCTCCCACCGAAACAAGTAAGCTCAAACCATTCATTTGAAGGACCACAATTGTCCATTCCACTCCTCTTGCCTATTCAGGTAATAAGCAACAGCTGGATCAGCAAAGACTTTTTTTGTTCCATTGCATAAATCTGCTCTGGCAGAATGATTGCTCCCAAACATGTCCCTATTCACGTTGGACAGTTTTTTGAATAAATTCAAGATTACCATAACATTACAGTAAAGGGAACGTCTATAAAGCCTTAATTAGGAGTAAAGGTTTTGTATGGTAGGTAACTTTTGAATCATGAGCTAGAATCCAGAAAGAAATCTTTTACAAAACAAACAACAAAACACCCAGTTACTCCAGCATGTTAATTGGTTTTATGTGTAATAGTCTAGTCACTCTTGTTGCGATATGAATTTTGGTAGAAATGACAGTATATCAGAATCATCAGGTGTTATAGTGCATTGTAAAAGAATTTCCATTCTCATTGGATGCAAAAGTTAAACTTTTCTTTGCACAACATTATAGTTACATTTCTGCCCATTTTCCAGTGCAAGAGGGTTATGACTTCTTTTAGAAAAAACTATTTTGATCAAAGATACAGCCACATTTAATTTAGCAATGTTTTTTACTTTTTTATTACCTAGAACATTGGTAAGGGGGTGCAAACTTTTGCACTCAACTGTAATGCAAATTGTAAAAAATTTCATAAGCTTGCCTGCACTTTTCTTCTTAATCGTCCCAGCAAGATGATATTTTGCAGCCAAGTGTAGCTTTTTTTTTTTTTAAAACAGACGTGTAGGTCAGTGTTCTATCTGGGAACTTGGCAAGGGAGAGAAGCTGCTGTCCAACAACTATTTGATATCTTGCCTACAAAAACCTCCTTAGGCATGAAGTTATTGTTCACTCTTTCACAGCTGCATGAGGAAGTAACTTTCTATTTTACTTACAAGGTCTAATCAAGGTATGATCAGACCCATGGTGGCTCATTGACTTGCCAAGAAGTGATAATGTCTCACACATCTGCCTTGGTTTACATAATAGAGTTGCTCCACAGTCTGAAGGCCAGTTTACACAATTGAGTTGCTGTGCAGTGTTAGCTTGATGAATATGAAGCTAGACATTATACTGGTTATGTCAGGAATAAGATCGTGTGCTTTATGATCTCACTGCCACTCCCTGTAATGTAATCTATCTCAGCTCTGCAGTTGTGTAAATGTATATTAAGTGGTATGTAAATCATTAATCAGTGCTTGAACTGCACACAGAGAGTGTGATTAAACACAGCACATCACGCAAACATGTGTAATGATGTTGGACCACAGAATTGCCTGGAAATGTTAAAAGCATCCTGATAATGATCTGGCAGCAGATTGAAGTCAGAATGGGGGAATTCCTTTTCAATTCCAGTCCAGAATAGACAGATATTGCAGGCCTGTGCTTTAGCCTGTAGTTTTTCCTTTTTATATTTTGGCTCAATCAGTCTTCCTGGCCAGCAGCAGTGCAGTCTCATGAATCCAGGGTTTGGTCCTGTGCTTGGATTTCTTTTTGTTTGGTGTTTCTGTGCATTTTCTCACTGTGCCTGGTTGGGTTTCTGCATGAGTAAGGTGGATTGGCTGTACTAAATTAGCCCACTTTAGCTAGAATGACTGTGTGAATGTGTGTTTAACTGCCTTACAAAAAGTGCTCCCCAGGATAGTCTCTGGATCAACCAAGAACCTGACCAGGATAAAGTGCTTAGTGAAAATTAATGAACGAATGAGATATTTATTGTTGTTACTGCTGTCTTCAGTGGAACACAACATGAATAAGACATTGATTTTCCTTCTGGTGCAAATACCATCACAAGACCAAAACACAGAGCATGTGTTTAGAATATCACTGAGATTTTATCAATATAGTTGTATTCTCAGTGTAAGCTGAAACTGCTGAGAGCGGATATGAACCAGTGAAAGAGAAAACACAAACAAAAATACGTATCCAAGGAGTATTATGATAGACAGTCATAACAATTGTCCTCAGTCCATTTCTTTTGAATTCATGAAAATGAATTCAAGGAATTCATGAATTCGAGGAAGGCATCTCAGATATGACCCTAGATGTATCTATGGCATGGTTCAGAGATGTTATATAGTAACCCCTCTTAGCAGCATTTATCATATTAATAGCTCCTCAGTCCCAGCATGAATAATCCCATCCAGATGATCCCACCCCACACCATCCTCTTCAGCATTAATAAGGAGCGTATGTGTGAGGTTGGAATACTAAGGGAGATGAAGAGTTTGGGGTGAACCACTGTATCGAGGTTTTGTTAGATCTTGCCTGATCCTGCTGAGCTAACACAAAATGAGTCCAAAACTCTACAACAGAGTCCGGTCTGATAAAAGAGGTGGGCAGATGCTAATACTTTGAGAAAATGATGAATGGGTCAAAGTAGGAAGGACTTTTCTCCAAAAGAAGCAGATTAATGTGGCTCAGAGTCAAGACATATAGAGACCTGCAAAGTGTCCTTGTACACATGTGGGAGAAGACATTTATAAGTAGGAGTTTTTGGCCCAAATCACAGCTGGGTATTTGGCTCTTTATTCATTTTGCCTCAAAAAAGGAAAACACTTACCAGACTGCTGCTATTCACGCCCTATTCTTAAAAAAAAGAATGCTTTTGCACTACAATGTAGCATCTGTAATTATACATTCGCCATCTTGTAATGCAGATTCTGCCATTTCTTTTTTTTATGTAGTCTGTACAGTATTTTATATTTCTTATTTTATTGACAGCCAATAAGAAGTACAAAGTAAGAATTTCTGTTTATAACTTTTTTTGTGAAGGAATAATACCAACTTGTGACATTTGTACAAATTCTTAAGATAAGGCATGAACTCTGACCCCAAAATTAAACTTAACCTTTATAACTACTCATACAGCTTGATTATTATATACAAGTGATGTCTACCCACAAGTAATACTTTTTAAATTATTTTCTTCTTCTTTCCTCAGAGAGGGGCTCTAGTAGCCAGCTGGATCTGACAGAGCTCATCGGAGTTCCTCTTCCTCCATCTGTCTCTTTCATAACTGGATTCGAGGGTTTTCCTGCATACAGCTTCGGTCCAGATGCCAACGTAGGCCGTCTCACACGCTCCTTCATTCCTGACCCCTTCTTTCACGACTTTGCTATCATTGTCACTGCTAAACCCACCACTCGCCATGGAGGAGTCCTGTTTGCCATCACCGATGCTCTACAGAAGATAGTGCATTTGGGCGTGGCACTGGCCCCAGTGGAGGATGGGTCACAGCGAGTGATTCTATACTACACAGAACCAGGAGCCACACGCACTCAGGAGGCTGCTTCCTTTAAGATGGGGGACCTGACAGGCCGCTGGGCCAGATTCACGCTGGCTGTGCAGGGAGATGAAGTGAAGCTCTATATGGATTGTGAGGAGCACCACAGAGTTGCTTTACACAGGAGCCAGAAGAGTCTTACATTTGAGCCCAGCTCAGGCATCTTTGTGGGGAATGCAGGAGGAACCAAGCTGGAGAGGTTTGTGGTGAGTACAAAAATAATTTTTTTGTAGTTCCTGTCAGTATAAGTGAATATATTATATGCATGTGTTCATATGTCTGTGGCCCTGCTCTGTGAATTTTATATATAACAATGTGCTTGTCACTGATTTATTATAATTTCCTTCAACCTGATTTGTACAGCTAGTTTATTAGAGACAGTTAGAGACATTTAATATAAAGAAACAATCTGAAAGTTGACATAAAAAGTGATTTGTGGTCTCAGACACTTCCTTATGTTAATACAAGTAGGTTGAGATCAAAACAGTCTACAGGTTAATTGTTAGAAATCTTTAATTGTGCTTGGTTAAGTTATTAATGAAGAAGATCTTCAGTCTTCATTTGAAGACAGCAAGGGACTCAGCTCTTCAGACATACAGGAGTTCTTTCCATCACCTGGTTGCAGATGACAGTTTTGATTCTCATTTTCCGTATATCTTGAGGGCTAGTGGGTCAAATTGAGCCAAAAGTGTGATATAGTGCAGGGTTTTATAAGAGTATTCATGTAGGTAGGGTCTGGTCCAGTTTTGGCTTTTGTTTATAAGCTTTCTTTATAGCTATACTGAAACACTGAGCATTGAGCAGTACAGATTTTTAAAGAAATGTTTAACTATCAAGGTTTCAAATGAACTTTTTTTCAACCTCTTGGATTTGAATTCCCACCCACCGACCAGCTCATCCCTGTCTCACAACAACTACCAGCTAGGGACAGTGCTACCCTAGACTTGGGAAAATCTAACACGTGCTTTCTCTGAGATATGTAAAGCCAGCCAGCTGCATCTTTTCAAAATGCTGCTCATACTGCATCACAGGGCAGAGTAACACGCACTGAGAACAGCGCTGTCCACCCTCTTCTACATGCATGAGCTCACAGACGTCCACCATTATCCAGTGTTGACATGACAGAGAATATGCCAGCTCACCCACCCAGACAGCATGGCCAGTTTTGCTCTCTTGACTCCCAGCTAGGGATGACTGTGACATCAACAGGATTTATTTGTAAAAACCCAATGATGGGGTGAACCCTTTTCTGTTGTGCCACTTGGGAGACTCAAATTAAGTCATTTAAATGAATTAATTAACAAATGACCATACTAATGCAAATAAACAGATCAAACTAAATAGCTACAATAATTGCTAAATAGCTAGCTACTCAGTGATAGGTGGCTATTACATGACCTTATACACAAGCCACCTTCTGTGGCATGTAGTAAAATTCAGATGTGCCTGTTGTTACACATTATAGTTAGCGTTCATTCATGACACTATTACATATTATTACTGTTTCTTTTTATGATTTGATTCCTGTTTGTAATTATTTCTTGTTTATGGTATCATAGATTAAATAATAAATGATCCATGCAGTAGGATGTATATTTAATGATAAGTATACATTAATAATAAACTAAAAAAGGAACTCATTGTTAATGTGGCAATGCCAGGTCTCTAGGCAGATATGTTCTTTGTTCAGAGGTTGGATCATTGATCAATTATTGACAGATGTAGTGTACGAACTTCCAATAGCACAGCAGACTAATGGTAGGCCTGTCAACGTGGCAGTGTTATGTTATGTCAGCATTTCACTACTGCAGTGGGAGAGTGCTGCTTTGGAAGTTGGAAGTCGGCTCTGAATGACTCACTGTATGGATGGCAGTCTGTCAGTTGGCCCCGCTGCTCATGTTGACAACTGGTCTGAAAACTCTTGGCTCTTTGCCTTAAAATGCACAGCCTATCTGATTGTAAAACATATTCATCCAGAAGCAAAGATCAGGCAATTGAAGTTGTCTATTACATAGAGATTGACATAAATGAAAAGAAAATGAAAATGAAAGAAGAATAGTGTGAGTGTCTTCATGTGCCTTTGTGAATAATTGGCTGGAAAGAAAATAACGTAAATAATGCCCTGGAAGCAACAATTGAAGAAATGGCTCTAGCAAGCAGTATGTGGTTTGAGTGACTTCCAAACATTATGGTGGCTGAATGTTTTCCAAATGTCAAGGATGAGAGAGCAGAGAGAAGAGAGCTGGAGGAGGGAAGAGAAGTGAAGCTCTTAAAGATTTGACAAATTTACAGGATTTGGAATAAACGTATTGGTTAAGGTATTACTTTTTTTTTTTTAAGTGAAGGATACATAGGAAAAGAGAGATGAGGCTCCTAGACTGACCAATTTACAGGATATGGAACACAATTGTATAAAGTCTTAATTTGGTTCATAAAATAGACTAGGAGATTTATTGGCTTATATATATATAAGTGTTTTACGTAATGATATGTTACATAAAAAACTCATATAACCACTTAGCAATAAGTGTACGCTAATTCATTATTTACATTTATTCTGTATATCTTTAGCTATAAACTTTGAAGAAAGTCTACTGTCTCTTTTGTGGGTGCATCTTGTTTTACTTTAGCTTTTTTTGAAGGATGAAACTGCTGCATGCTGCACCAATAAACACTTCAATGCATTGTGAAGTTTAATTCAGAAAAGGTTGCTAGATTGTGTGGAATTAATTTTGAAAATCTTCAGGCTCACTGTTCTGGTAACAAATAATCTTCAGTTCATAGCTATCATTTTGTTTCATTACAATATATGAGTTGATTTCCAGTCAGTTGGGAAGGTTTTACATAATGATTGTTTAAGAAAGTCAGTCCAATCTGGCAACCCGGTTTTCCAATTCCACAGATGTGTATGAGCTTTCACCAGTACCAACTTCTTAATTATCAGTAATGGTAATGTTAAGTATTACATTAAATAATGATATTAATCCAAAATAAGATGAAGAAGGAGGTTTTTAATGTTTTTCATGGCAATCATCCTCCTTTTCCTTCTATCTAAAACTGAATATTACATATCCATTTACATTCTCAGTCACATTCCTGCTTACAAGTACTTGCCAAATAGAGATGCCAATATGCGGTTCATCCTAGCCAACACACATACACCATGTCTTAACAGATGTGTGCATATATTTTGGCAACCTTTCCAGCTTTATAAGTCCAGTTGCTGAGTACTGGGTGTCCTTATTTAATCATTTCCTCATCATGATGTTGAAGTATCTTCTCATTTCCAGATCATTCCATCTGTCCTGTATACTATATTATTTCAGAATGATGTCCTGATACTGCTTTGCACTCTAATTTCTTCCTTGTTTTATTACAAAAATCTGAGGAAGTAAAAAATCAACCAGGCATATAATCTCAGACAAGGTGATGGTCAGGACTGCCAATGTGTGTGGTCTGGCTCTCCTAGTCAGTGTGTGTACAACGTGAATTTGCAAATGCTGAGTAGACAAGAATGAATGAATGAGGCAGTGAGGATGTCTTACATTCCCTTTTCTGACCACATACAAACACATATTTTCACACACTCAGCCACTATCCCTGCATATGAAGGATGAGTTGGGTTAAGATCAGATTTGGATTGGTGAATTTGAAAATCTATCAAAATTCCAAACTAATAGTCGCACACACAACCATACACAGTTCAACATTAAGTGAAATGCTTTCTACATTTAGCTGTAACATGAAAATAGAAAAAATATCTATATATAATTCACAATAAAAAGTAGAATTTTGCTATTCAAGTAGGAAAGGGAAAATATATAGAGAAAAAACATAAGTTCAAAAGCATGTTTGTTCTCCTGGTGGATTGCCCGAAATGGCCCACAGGAAGAAGCCGCATTAGTTTTGGTTGGTCTTCTATCTATCTATCTATCTATCTATCTATCTATCTATCTATCTATCTATCTATCTATCTATCTATCTGTCTGTCTATCTGTCTGTCTGTCTGTCTGTCTGTCTGTCTGTCTGTCTGTCGTCTGTCTCCTACCTCGTCTTCCTATCTATCTATCTATTATCTATCTATCTATCTATCTATCTATCTATCTATCTATCTATCTATCTATCTGTCTGTCTGTCTGTCTGTCTGTCTGTCGTCTGTCTACCTACCTACCTACCTACCTATCTATCTATCTATCTATCTATCTATCTATCTATCTATCTATCTATCTATCTGTCTATCTGTCTATCTGTCTGTCTGTCTGTCTGTCTGTCTCTACCAAACCTACTTACCTACCTACCTACCTATCTATCTATCTATCTATCTATCTATCTATCTATCTATCTATCTATCTATCTATCTATCTATCTATCTATCTATCTGTCAGCCTGTTTATTTGGTCACACTGTGTAAAGTTACATTTGATATATCAGTCCGTATATGTCAGATATCTTATCATAAATACTGAATATCTGTCTTCACACTGTTTTTCATCAGTGTTGTTGTTCTTGTCACAAATGATTTAACATGAAGTAGCAGTGCACACTGAATGGTGAAACTAAAAGCTACAATCTTTCTGGCATGCCACAGCAGCATGTCGTATTACCGCTTCCCAGCTTGAGAGTCTCTGGAGTGAGCATAAACTCAGGTTACTGTTAGTGCAGGACAAGTTTTGCATGGTCTATCTGGGTTTCCTCAGGGTTCTCCAGTTTCTTCCCACCTCCCAAAAACATGCTGGTAGGTGGATAGGCTAAACTGAATTGCCCTTAGGTGTGAATGAGTGTGATATGCTTCAGATCCAGCACAACCCTGACTGGATCATGTGGCTACTGAAGATACAAATGTGGCTTGAATCTGTTTAGAAAGTGAGATTTCATGGTTTTCACTACATTCACATTCAGTCTGCATCAATTTTTTCCTGAAAAATATCCTGTGAAAAATCGGGTTCGAGTTGCCTGTTGGAAAAAAGCTCTATGTTTACATTGCAACTGTCTTAAATTATCTAAATTATAGCACTCCATGGGGCTACCCTCTTAAACTACTAAAATCTGTTCAAATATCTAGAAATTCCTTACTCTTGTAACTACACACTTTTTTAATTACTTCTGTTGTAGGTACTGAATAATATAGGTTTTTTTTTTTTATATAATGAATGTTAACTGTGTAATCGGACAATTTGAGGTGGTTGAATGTGTGTGTTGACAGACATCCAGGTTGTATTTCAGATCTCAGTGGGAAATCCTGATTACCTTCCATAAACATACATTACATCTGTGATTGTGCAGAACTGGGATTTCTCCACAAGAATATTACAGCTCCTATCGATGGGTTAGTTTTCCCCGAAATGGGAGATAATTTGTACCTTAAGCCACACCTGGTTCTGTTTCAGCTCTCTCCACAATTCTAGTCAGTCTCATGACCATAAGACTGCACTGCACAGCAAAGAAAGAATAAGTGACACGGAGTGTTTGTCATTTGATTTTTGAAACTCGTTTACTACATTGACATGTGGAGCTGATCTATTTGTTTACAGTCTCTCTTTCTCTGTCTCCCCCCTCTCCCTATCGCCCTATCACCCTATCGCCCTATCTATCTCTCTCTCGCTCTCTCTCTCTCTCTTGTATCACTAATAACTCTCCAAGTTTTTAAAAGGTTTAGGGAATGGAAAACAGGTGTTGATTCTATACTGAACACATAATCTTCTATCTCTGCTTCTTTGTATCTGTTGCCTTAAGAAAATGCTTATATGCAACTGATACTGTAGTAAAGTGACATCATGTAACACACATGTTGGTACAGTGCTTCTAGACAGTCAGAAAGGACTAAGAGAGCCTGGAAATGATGGATATTAATGTCACAAAATGTCATTGTTAATGGGAAGGTTGTGTTAATGGTATATGGTCACAAAAACTGAAAACATCTCCTGTTTTATTCTTCAATTTTTAACTGTCCATTTTGTGAGATCCTGTGCCCACTGTAGCCTCAATTTCCTGTTCTTGTCTGACAGGAGTGGAACCTGATGTGGTCTTCTGCTGTTGTAGACAATTTGCTTCAAGGTTTGATATGTTGTGCATTCTGAGATGCTTTTCTGCTCACCATGGATGTAAAGGGTTGTTATTTGAGTTACTATAGACTTCTGGTCTGCTCTACGTAAATTTTAGAGACTGCTGTGTGTGAATATTGCACGAATGAACAGGTAAACAGGTGTTCCTAATAGATTGGACCATAAGTAGGTTATTGCTCTGAGGTGTTTATGATTTATGTGAGATTTCTTTTTCAAATATTTATTATTGTTGAAAAAACTGTTAATCATCATACTTTATGAATAAGCTTTGACCTATTTTCTCTCTCACTCTCTCTCTCTCTCTCTCTCTCTCTCTCTCTCTCTCTCCTCTCTCTCTCTCTCTCTCTCTCTCTCTCTCCTCTCTCTCTCTCTCTCTCTCTCTCTCTCTCTCTCTCTCTCTCTGCAGGGGTCTATCCAGCAGTTGGTTTTGACTCCGGATCCCAGGGCACCGGATGAGCAGTGTGAGGAGGATGACCCCTATGTAAGTACTCTCTGGAACACATGTTTGTGTTATTGTCTCTCATATTCAGTTTTTTCTCTTTTTGTTTATTCCCTGGAGCTCTGAACTGAACATTAAAGCCTTGGTTGAAGGAATTAAACCATTTCACAAAACAAAACTCTTCATATGAAAATCAGAGTGAAACAGTTGCCTTTTTTTTTTTT
>JAUCMX010000003.1:9836433-10001433 GCA_033459395.1 Hemibagrus guttatus | reverse complement strand
CACTTGTGAGCACCCTTCCATCTCTATCCTTAATAACTCTAACTTGCTGCACATCCTTCACATCTCGATCCCTCTGCCTAGCTAACCTGTACAATTCCTTCTCTCCTTCTCTAGTGTCTAACCTAGTGTACAACTCGTCATATGCCTTCTGCTTGGCCTTAGACACCTCCCTCTTCACTCTGCGCTGTAACTCCTTGTATTCCTGTCTATTCTCTTCAGTCCTGTCCATGTCCTACTTCTTCTTGGCTAACCTCTTCCTCTGGATACTATCCTGAACTTCCTCATTCCACCACCAAGTCTCCTTATCTTCTTTCCTCCTTCCAGATGACACACCCAGCACCTTTCTCCCTGTCTCCCTGATCACTTCTGCTGTAGTTTCCCAGTCATCTGGCAGCACTACCTGACCACCCCGAGCCTGCCTCAACTTCTGTCTAAATTCCTCACAACATTCCTCCTTTTTCAGCTTCCACCACTTGGTCATATCTCTATGACCTATCTCTTTGACCTCTTCTTCTTACAGACCATCAAAGTCATCCTACACTCCACCATCCTACGCTGTCTGGCTACACTCTCTCCCACTACCACTTTACAGTCACTAATCTCTTTCAGATTGCCTCTTCTACATAGGATGTAGTCTATCTGTGTTCTCCTACCTCCACTCTTGTAAGTCACTCTATGCTCCTCCCTCTTCTGAAAATAAGTGTTAACCACAGCCATGTTCATCCTCTTAGCAAAGTCCACTACCATCTGTCCTTCTAGGTTCCTTTCCTTAACTCCAAACTTGCCCATCACCTCCTCATCACCTGTGTTCCCCTCACCAACATGTCCATTAAAATCCGCTCCTATCACCACTCTCTCACCCGTGGGAATACTCTCCATTACCTCATCTAATTCACTCCAGAATCTCTCTTTCTCCTCTAACTCACAACCTACCTGTGGGGCATAACCACTAACAACATTCAACATCACCCCTTCAATCGCTAACTTCAGACTCATCACCCTGTCTGACACTCTCTTCACCTCCAGGACATTCCTCACAAACTCCTCCTTCAGGACCACACCTACCCCATTTCTCTTACTATCCACATCATAATAAAACAGCTTGAATCCTGCTCCTATACTACGAGCCTTGCTACCCTTCCACCTGGTCTCCTGTACACACAGTATATCCACCTTCCTTCTCTCCATCAAATCAGCCAGCTCTCTACCTTTCCCTGTCATAGTACCAACATTCAGAGTTCCTATTCTCAGTCCTACACTCTTACCTTTCCTCTTCTCTCTCTGTCTGTGCACTCTCCTCCCTCCTCTACTTCTTCGACCAACAGTAGCCCAATTTCCACCGGCGACCTGTAGGTCAACGGCGCCGATGGCGGTCGTTGTTAACCCGGGCCTCGACCGATCCCGTATGAAATTCAGAGTACTGATGATTCGCATGGTTAAATTTGGCAATGTTTTACGCCGGATGCCCTTCCTGACGCAACCCTCTCTATTTATCCGGGCTTGGGACCGGCACAGAAGTCACTGGACTGTGACCCCCATGGCTAGATTGATTTAATCCACATTAATGCATCTATTTCCATCAAATATAGTAGTATATTAACCTGGTCCTATTCATATTTCTGAAATAGTGAAATAAGTTTTAATTGATTTAATAGTAGATTCTAATATTATTTAAGTTCATATAAAAACAATGTGCTGTACTGTTCTCTTGTTACAGCCTGATGAAGATCAGACACTTCCTATCAGAGCACCCCCTACTGAAGCATCTTCTGAAGCTCCATTTGATGATGAGGACTTGGAGGAAGAGTCCTCGGGTCAGGACGTGGTGCTTACTGAGAACGGTGAGTGATTGTCCAGTGACCTGTAAGTACCTGCTTGTGATTACAATGTTTTGTTTAATGATTCAAACAAATCCATTTGTTTATAGAGATTTCTAGCTGCAGTTTTTCATTTGGTCTGAGTTTTATTTTCCAGCGTCTGTTTCCAGTGTTTTATAAGATATGCAGTATTGAGATTTTTGTGCACTTCAGTGCACAGTAGCTGTAAAAAATTAAATGTACATTTAAAGTCCATTTCATGTTTTATTTTCAGTGTTTAGACATGTATGACTCTGGTATACTGAAAAAGCAATGATCCATACATTTGTACATTGGTTTCCCTTCACCTTTGATGCATAATGAGATCAGTATTTGTTTCTACTTGTTTGCACAGAGCCGAGCAGGCCAGAGAAAGCTGTATATCACAAAGGAGATGTAAGAAATATTTTCCATTATTATAAGAACAAGATCATATTCATTTCCATATACCTTCAAATACTCATTCATTTAATGTGGAATACATAACACCTGACATTGTGATTATCCGACACGGTCATTTCATTTAGGCAAATAATAGATGCTTAAATCCCAAGTCCATTATTCATTTTGTCATGTGGTCTTGCTCAGGATTATCCACTTATGATGCCAGTGCATAAAGGGGAGAAAGGAGACCGTGGACCTCCGGGCCCTCCTGGCTCACCAGGACCCCCAGGCACTACAGGCTCATATGGCCATAAGGGAGACAGCTCATCTTGGGTAGGACAGCCAGGTGCTCAGGGCCCTCCAGGACCACCAGGACCTACCGGTGCACCAGGGAAGGACGGCCTTCCTGTAAGTATATCTGTGTGCTTTCATTATAGCTGGCTTCTCTAGGCATGATTACTAAAAAAAACATGAGTACTATTGCTTGGAACCTGGAATCTATTCAAATCTTTGTTATAAAAACCTACTGTACTGTAATGTGACTTAAATATATAAATAATAAATCTGAAATAACTGTTCTGTTGTATTTAGCCCTTGTGAGATTTCAGTCATTTCACATTAGAAAATTCTTTTTTACTTTTTCTAAAGATACAAGCCTAATCTGATAGCTCAATCACTAACAACATCACTCAACATCCTGTAGGTTTGAAATTCTAAATCAATGCATTAGGGTCATGCCTGAATCCCATGGACTGGCTAACATTAGCTGGTAGTTTGCCTGATTAGTAACAGTTAAATCAGCATGCGTACACAATAGAGAATAGACAGCCGTATTTCATATTGTACTAGTTTATATGCTCTGTGATAGATCTACAAAAACAATTTGATTCAGACTTGACATATGATAAATAGCCCTGTATTATTTTACATTTACAGCATTTTGCAGACACTCTTATCCACAGCAACTTATATTTATCTCATTTATACAAGTGAGCAATTGAGGGTTAAGGGCCTTGCTCAAGGGCCCAGCAGTGGCAGCTTGGTGGCCCTGGGATTTGAACTCACAACTTTCCAATCAGTTGTCCAGCATCTTAACCACTGAGCAACCACTGCCATATGTATAGCTCTGTTTTTTTTCTATAACCTAACAGGTGACATTTTCTTAGTTTTTCTTACTTTCTTTCTGCTGAATGTAGATTTCAGATAAAAGCTGTTTATTATTTTTCAGGGTAGTCGTGGAGAAAATGGAGAACAAGTGAGTATGATATGAGTCCTTTCTTCTTGACTTGTTGTCTTGTTTCAGCTTGAACAGTATGAGGTACAAATTTATGAGATATTTTAAGCTGAGACATACCATACCTTGGTACTGCAGTGGGTAATGCTTCTGCCTCACAGCTTCAGGCTCCCTGAATCAGTCAAGAGCTTGGTTTACTTTTACTATGTTACGTTTTGCTTATTTTCTCCTCATGTCCATGTGGGTTCCCTTTCTGGGATATCAGGTTTCTTTCAACCTACCAAAAACATGGTGGACTGTTGAGTGTTTAGAGTGCAGTTTGATTGGCTGACATCCTATTCAGGGTGTATTCCCAATTTTGGCCTGGTGTTCCTGGGATAGGTTCTGGGCCCACTGTGACCCTGATTTGCTTGCTTTCAAGTCATCTTCCAGGACAAAGAATGAGTAAGCCTATTTACTGCAGCAATGAATGAGAACAACCTTTCACTCAAGATCTTTTCCCTACCTTTAGTAAATACAAGTAGTTTTGAGGACTTTATTTTTTTGAAGTTTGGCCTTTAGTCATTAGTATCTACTCAGACAAACTCAAATTTCCCAGTGTGTCACATACAGTGGGGAAAAAAAGTATTTAGTCAGCCACCAATTGTGCAAGTTCTCCCACTTAAAAAGATGAGAGAGGCCTGTAATTTTCATCATAGGTACACTTCAACTATGAGAGACAGAATGAGAAAAAAAAATCCAGAAAATCACATTGTCTGATTTTTAAAGAATTTATTTGCAAGTTATGGTGGAAAATAAGTATTTGGTCAATAACAAAAGTTCATCTCAATACTTTGTTATATACCCTTTGTTGGCAATGACAGAGGTCAAACGTTTTCTGTAAGTCGCCACAAGGTTTTTACACACTGTTGCTGGTAGTTTGGCCCATTCCTCCATGCAGATCTCCTCTAGAGCAGAGATGTTTTGGGGCTGTTGCTGGGCAAAACGGATTTTCTCCCTCCAAAGATTTTTTATGGGGTTGAGATCTGGAGACTGGCTAGGCCACTCCAGGACCTTGAAATGCTTCTTATGAAGCCACTCCTTCGTTGCCCGGGCGGTGTGTTTGGGATCGTTGTCATGCTGAAAGACCCAGCCACGTTTCATCTTCAATGCCCTTGCTGATGGAAGGAGGTTTTTACTCAAAATCTCACGATACATGGCCCCATTCATTCTTTCCTTTACACGGATCAGTCGTCCTGGTCCCTTTGAAGAAAAACAGCCCCAAAGCATGATGTTTCCACCCCCATGCTTCACAGTAGGTATGGTGTTCTTTGGATGCAACTCAGCATTCTTTCTCCTCCAAACACGACAAGTTGAGTTTTTACCAAAAAGTTCTATTTTGGTTTCATCTGACCATATGACATTCTCCCAATCCTCTTCTGGATCATCCAGATGCTCTCTAGCAAACTTCAGACGGGCCCGGACATGTACTGGCTTAAGCAGGGGGACACATCTGGCACTGCAGAATTTGAGTCCCTGGCGGCGTAGTGTGTTACTGATGGTAGCCTTTGTTACTTTGGTCCCAGCTCTCTGCAGGTCATTCACTAAGTCCCCCCGTGTGGTTCTGGGATTTTTGCTCACCGTTCTTGTGATCATTTTGACCCCACGGGGTGAGATCTTGCATGGAGCCCCAGATCGAGGGAGATTATCAGTGGTCTTGTATGTCTTCCATTTTCTAATAATTGCTCCCACAGTTGATTTCTTCACACCAAGCTGCTTACCTATTGCAGATTCAGTCTTCCCAGCCTGGTGCAGGTCTACAATTTTGTTTCTGGTGTCCTTTGACAGCTCTTTGGTCTTGGCCATAGTGGAGTTTGGAGTCTGACTGTTTGAGGTTGTGGACAGGTGTCTTTTATACTGATAACCAGTTCAAACAGGTGCCATTAATACAGGTAACGAGTGGAGGACAGAGGAGCCTCTTAAAGAAGTTGTTACAGGTCTGTGAGAGCCAGTAATCTTGCTTTTTTGTAGGTGACCAAATACTTATTTTCCACCATAATTTGCAAATAAATTCTTTAAAAAATCAGACAATATGATTTTCTGGATTTTTTTTTTCTGATTCTGTCTCTCATAGTTGAAGTGTACCTATGATGAAAATTACAGGCTTCTCTCATCTTTTTAAGTGGGAGAACTTGCACAATTGGTGGCTGACTTTTTTGCCCCACTGTATGTCCAACAGAACAAAACTAAAAAAAAAAACTCCTTGGAAAGTACAGCCCAATTAATCGTTTACCATGGCCCATTGATTTAGAAGTAGAATTGACCGGAAGTGGACCCTGAAGAGGACCCTGAGCCTTTGATCTTTCTCTGGTTTTCATTGAAAAATAATAAAAACGGACTGACCTGCTTTTCTCTCCTTTTTGCACGTGTGTATTTCTCTCTTTAAAGTCATGGATGTTTCTTTTTGATTGTCTGTACAGGGAGAACGTGGAAATCCAGGGTTCCCAGGTATACCTGGTGATCCAGGAATAAAGGGAGAAAAGGTACAAATAATCTATACAGGTTATAGATTTGATAATGCCTGTTGATCACTGAGTAGTGACTATTCTATTGTGAGTTTTATACTAACATAGATGAGAAAATCCAAATACATTGACAGTTTATCTTTTTAAGGGTGATCATGGAGTTGGTCTGCCTGGACCTCCTGGGCCTCCAGGACCACCAGGACGATCAGGGACACCCCGATATGTGGTATGTGCTCATGTGGGCAATGTTTTTAAAGTGAAACATCCATCCAGATACACACTAAGTTAACATTAAATCTGTCATTAAAAAACCAGGGAACATGCAACATGCCAATATTTGTAATTCCATGTTAGTACCAGGGACAAAAATTATTTTATAAAGAACAGTTTTTGAGAAAAGTGGACAGCCACTTATAATTGGCTCTCTAATTACATGGCCACCCTGTTATATCTCTTAATGTAAACTTTTCCCTGTGTTCTCTGGGTACATACAGGATGCTATTGATGGTTCAGGATTTGAGGACTTTGACAGTGACACAGAGGTTATCAGGGTGAGATTTATTCTCTCACAATATGTATTTGCATCAGACTGTAGGATTATGTATGTGCATAATAAATATTGTAAGGCTTTTTGAAAAGTTATTAGATTTGATATGTCTCTGTCAGGGTCCACCTGGGCCTCCAGGACCTCCAGGGAAGCCTGGTCCACCTGGTCCCCCTGTAGGTCTCTCTCCTGGTCCAGTGGGACCTTCAGGGGCTCCAGGGAAAGATGGGAAGGATGGAGTGATGGGTAATCCTGGAATTCCAGTAAGTATTCTCTTGCATTTAATTCTATAAATGTACAGATGACAAACTAAAGTAAAAGAAGGTTCACTGAAAATTGATTCAGTGAGTGATCATCTTTAGCTTACTATGAAATATTTCTTTTTTGATGGATGTGGTCTCTTCCTGGAAAATAATACCCCCATACATAGGGGACAAGTGCTCAACAGGATAAAAACTGTCTAAATCCTATGCCTTTCAGCATATATTAACCCAGTTTTGGAGTGAGTATCACTACCACCAGCAAAACACCAACTGAAGAAATATCTTTTGGAAAAAAGATGTTCATCTCTCAAGTACAGTTGCAGAGACCTGTAGAACCTGTAAGAAGGTTCATTGATGCAGTTCTGGCATCTGGTGGTGGTCCAACCCTAACACATATTATGTTGATTTTTCCTTTAAATTTGTCACTCACCTGTATTTGCAGTTAAAAAAAACTATAATAAGATTATAACTAGAATGGAGAAATATGATTCCTGAATAGATAGAGCAGAAACTATGCTCATATTTAGTATGGCAGAGCTCTTCCTTTCCAAAGCACTAGGATGTCTTACCACTTCCCACATTATCTTACAGGCTGGTTCGATAAAGCTGAACACCCAGTGTTTAAATTTTTGGTGTGATAACTCTCTGAATCAGATGATTCATGCTCTGTTTCAGGTAATTGAAGACTGGTTTAGTGGGTCTGGATTTGATGCTGGGTCTGGATTTGATGCTGGCTCTGGATTTCATTCTGGTTCTGGATTTCATTCTGGTTCTGGATTTGATATTGAATCTGGGATTGATGCTGAGTCTATATTTAAGCTTGGCTCAGACCTGGACTTAGTTGAGGTATAGCATCTGGCTGGTCCCAGCTGGCAAATTAAAGCCATGGGCCACAAAAGGCAGGATTTCCCCTAAACATGTTCCACCTGCATGCACCTTGCAAAAAGCCAACCTCTGGCATCTAGCCTGCTGCATTTGCTTTCTTTTGCTGCTATGTATGTGTGTATGCCTGAATTATTGAGTATGTATGTGATAGTTATGGATAAGTTACAAACAGGAAATTTTGACAGGAATTAAGAGTCTTAATATAATTGTCATTGGAGTCAGTGTAGGGTGCAGGCATTAATGGTGGAGGTTGGAGCATAATTTCAACTCTCCTGGACATATCTTGTAGGTCTCAAGATGATAAGAGCATACATTTAGATTAGGAGGACCCTCTTGTACAGAAGAGGACACTAGTAGAACTCTGGACAGAAGCATGGACTTGTGGTTCTTTGGACAGAAGCACAAGCCTGTAGTCTTCTGGACAAAAGCAGAAACTAGTGGTCTTTTGGAGAGAAGCAGAAACTAGTAGTCTTCTGGACAGAAGAAGAAACTAGTGATCCTTTTGAGAAAAGCAGAAACTAGTAGTCCTCTAGACAGAAACATGAACCTGTAGTCCTCTGGAAAGAAACAGGAGCTTGTGGTCCTTTGAACAGGAGCAGAAGCTTGAAGGTCTCTGAACTAGAACATGTACCTATAGCTGTGGGAACTTGATGATTCTAATAGCAGGAGCGGGTAGGTTTCCAGACAAGAACATGCACTTGGAGGTCTTATGACACGAACAGTAACTTCTAGTTCCTTGGACAGGTACATACAATAGTATATCTCTGAATGATTATAGCTTGTAAATCTCTGGCAAGGAACAAACACCTGTAGTAGCAAAGCAGATATATGAATTTTCCTAGAGTAGCAGTCTCTACTAGTCCACTGATTGGCACTGTTAGGAGTTTATAGGTCAAATGATTAGAAGCTACAGTATAATCTACAGTTTAAAATAAATACATATGCAACTATCTGATATGAGAAATTTGGTCAAAAATCATTTCAAACCACTGTCCTTGCTAGCTAGAAAGCATAGCAAAGAGTGACAGCAATAAATGTACTTTTTTAACATAGATCAAGAAGGATTATAATTTTTTTTTTTATGGAAAGTTGTTGTAAATCATCCTTTTTGGCGTTGTGATCTGATACTTCATTATGTTTATCTCAACTTTAAGGACTCTACTAAAGAGAGAACATGTAGGTTTACAAGAAGAATGCTTCATTAGTGACACACCACTTTGTGGAAGTCTCTTTCTGTAGTGTCACACAGTCAGCCCTAGTACAGTGACGCAACATTTGTATGATTTATTTTTCTGTCTAAACTCACTTGGTTTTTGTGTTAAACCTTTCCTCTTGTGTGGTCTGTTCTTCAGGCACACAGACAGTACATTTCCTCTAAATAGCTACACAGTTTTACATTTTCCATCCAAATCTTGGCCAGAGATTTAGGAAAATCCTCCCTTCTGAGTGTGTCAGATTTTTGTCCAGAACCTTATCTGGCTGTGAAATATCTGAGGATGGACAATATGTTTGTTTGCTCAAGTGGAATGTTGCAGGTATTTGTCAGAAATACCCTGTGTACCCTGTGTATTTTTTTGAACAGAGTCTTTAATTGTGAAGAGGATTTTACCAGAATAACTGTTATTAAATGTGTTTGGAATGCTCTGTGTTGTGGTACATGTTAAGAAGTATTGATCATAGATTAAAGTATTCCATGAATTCAGAAATTAAATCAAGTTCTAACATCTGGATTGAGAAAACAGATATATTTAAATAATGTTATATTACTAGAAATTGATTCGTGTGTGTGTGTGTGTGTGTGTGTGTGTGTGCATGCGCATGCACTGCACTGATGCCATTTAACTAGAACTGGAACTTTTCTTGGAACATGAAACCTCACTGTGTCTTTGGGGGGAAGCTGCCTTTTAATATGAGTCCACTCAACTCTTCACCTAACTTTTCAGTCTCTACCTAGAACTTTGTTAGACTTTACTGACCATGTAAATTGAAGCAAATGACATTTCACCAATGAAAAAATGCACAGAGTCCTGACCTCAACCAGATAGAACACCCACCTTTGGGATGAATTAGAGCGGAGACAGGTGTAGGTGCAGACCAGTCAAGTTCCTCTACACCAGACTTGCTCATCTATGTCTTTATGGACCTTGCTTTGTGCACTGGTGTGCAGTCATGTTGGAACAGGAAGGGGACATCCCCAAACTGTTCCCACAAAGTTGGGAGCATGAAATTGTCCAAAATGTCTTGGTATGCTGAAGCATTAAGAGAAAAAAAACAACAACACCCGAATTCAATGATTTGGAGGGGTGTCCCAAAACTTTTGGCAATATAGTGTATGTGTCCTGTGTATATAGTGTATGTGTATAGTATCTAGTGTATGTGTATGAGTTTTGGAAGTTATACAAGTACAGGGAAGAAGTAATAATTCTACATTCCTGGCTTTAACAGGGCGTTAACGGCAGAGATGGTGAACCAGGAAAAGAGGGCCAGAAAGGGGAGAAGGTAATATATACAATGAATAGTTTATATTCTGTTTGTTGCTGATGTCTCTGCTGTCTCTTTTTCCAATTCCATAAAATAATTTTTAAATGTTTTTTCTGATCAGGGTGAAGCTGGATTGCCTGGGAATGCAGGACAAAAGGTAATGTCAATGCAGTGACTGCATGAACATCATTACTATCAATATACAGTGCTTTTATTTCTCTAGCTATTTATATCTCTGTCTTCATGAAATACACTTTTATGTACTGCTTATCCTCTAATCTGATTGGTCAGAATTACTGATGGTATCTGAATGGTAGTTTGGCTACAAATCAAACTACAGGCTTATATTCATGTGCTCAGTGTAATTTATAGTTTCTATAGTAGCAACTTAAACAGGAACTTATATGATGGAATTAAATAAGTTTTCTATAAGGAGATGTCCAGTGTTAGCACTTTGTAACTAACAAAGGTAAAGATGGAAGTTTTCAAATACAGGAAAATTTTCAGTATTTGGAGGTTTTTTTAGGAACATAACAAGCTGCATTTTTGTTTTATTAACCGTAAAAAAATTGAATATTGCAAATGAGTGATTGATTTTGATGAATGTTTATTACAGGAAGTGACATGTATCGCTAATAAAATAAAAATATATCATTTTTGTTGGCAAATTTCCGTGGTATAAGGGAAATAAAACATTTCTTGATAATGTTATTGTTACAACCGGCGGTGTCCGGCTGGATATAACAGACCCAACGCGAAGCTTCCGTGAAACAAAAAGGGGTTTATTAAACATAACACGAGACATGACATGAAACAAAAACCGCGACACCACTTCGGCCTACATACGAACGAGGACTAGCAAATAATGATGACACAGACAGGACTATAAATAGAGAACATAATCAGGGAAACATTGGGAACAGGTGATCAGGGGCAGGAACACACATTAGGCTAGGGCGGGGCTTAAACACACACATGGCCAAAACATAAACATAAACAAACATAACATGACAACCCCTACTGAGGGCCCCCTAGTGGTTCACCCTCAGCCCTGCTACCCGTAACAGTTATGGTTGCCCTCTTTGTATAAAATCATGTTTTATTCCTTACTTATGTTCTTTATTTCTCTCTTTTAAGGGTGACTCAGGGCAGCCAGGCCTACCAGGAGCAGCAGGATCAGAAGGCCCAATGGGAAAACCTGGCCCAGCAGGACCCCCAGGACCTCCAGGTCCACCTGCACGCTTTAATTTTGATGTACTGGTGAGTTTCAGGACCAGTGGAACCTTCTTTATGATCTGGATCAGAACTTAATATTTAAAATCATTTCATTTGAAATCCACCAGAGGCCACCATTATCACTTTTCATTATTTGGTTTGAACACCGTAGCCAAATAACAGCAGATTCTCTAATATTTTAGCACTGATGACAGCTCATTTATCATTTTGAGTTGAATACAGCAGAACCGCACTTGAAAAGGATTTAAATTCAATCAGTTTTCTGGTTGGTTACGCAAGCAGCTCCAAACTGGCATTTAAATTCTCCCAACCCCAAACCCTATTTAATTGGTAACTGATATACACAGCAGAGCTGGAGAAGACATCACGTGTGTGTGTGTGTGTGTGTGTGTGTGTGTGTGTGTGTGTGTGTGTGTGTGTGTGTGTGTGTGTGCAGGATTCTGAGGGCTCAGGAGTGGGTGGAGGCAGTGGCTTTGGGCCGAATCTCCCGAGAGGGCCTCCTGTAAGTGTATTCTGTTCTTATATTTCTCTTATAGTTGTTTACAAATTCATATTTGTTTTTAAACTCAAGTCTCCCTTTTCTCATTCAGGGTATTCCTGGTTTGCCTGGTCCACCGGGACCAAAGGTGGATTCACCTCTTTCTAATTACAGAAATTGATTTGAATTATTTGTTATTTTTTATTTATGTGATCGACACTTATTAGTTCAGTTTGTTTTTAATGCTTTACGATGTTTTAGCACATTGTATGTTTTGCTTCTTGCTTTTCAAATTGCATGTATTTAACTTTAACTGTATAGTACTTACTTATTTAACTTACTGTATAGTACTTAAAGTACAAGTGTATTAAGGAGTGTATTAACTAAAATGCTCCATTGGATCTGTTGTGTTTTTCTGATTCAGGGAAAAGATGGTGTGAACGGTCTTCCAGGTACTTCAGAGAAGGTTAGTACTTTACTTTATATGACCACAATTGCAAACACATTCTGTATATTCAGTCATTTTCACGTATGAAAAGGATTAGATGATTAGATGTTTAGTGACTTTGGTATTATGAGACTGTACCTGAGTGAAGAGATGAGACAGAAGGCATCCAAATGTTAACGTTTTCAGCTCACCATTGTACAGTAAACTGACACAAAATGATAATGTTTAGAAAGTTTAGTTAGTGCTTGGTTTTCTAGGATCCAATCTGTCTGTTTCTCATTATATCATCCTTCAAGCTCAACAAATAACTAAGCTCAGCATGGAAAAGACATTTTATGCTCATTAAAACACACTTTAGGAACATAAATGTTTACTTTTTCATAAATGTTATTATTCTGAACGTTTTTCATACTTAAAAGTCCAAATGTTTTCACGTTTGAAATCTGTAGTTTTTCCTGAACAAGAATTGTAACTTAATTTTGTCTTATTTGAAAGTGTTTCACAGTAGATTTATGATGAAATAAATACACAATAAAAACACACACACACACACACACACACAAAACTTGCTGACCCTCAACCCTAACCACATAGGAAACTTCAGCCAACTACATCATTAATATTATTAATGTTATTTGAGCTGCTGAAATAATGATTGCTGAAATATTAGCTGTAATGTTGCAGAACATTTTCACATTGTAAGATCAGAGTGTGTGTTAGCACAATTCTGTTGTGTAGAAATATCTGTTTATTAAATTCTCATTCACTGTTAAACTCATTAGCATACTTAAAACATCTGCAACTAGAATTTTTTTTATCCTCAGCCTTGCCATTCTGAGGCTTGGATGATGATTGGTCTACCAAAAAAAATAATTGGTATGCCAAGAAAAAAATATATTATTATTATTATTATTATTATTATTATTATTATTATTATTATTATTATTATTATTTTTATTTCAGAGCCTTGACTTTATCAGAACATTGTCTTTATGAACCTGGAAACCTTAATTTCCTAACTTGGCTAGCAACTCCCTTTTTTTTTTCACGTTCTCCTTTTTTTGTCATAACTCAGCCAACTTAATATTTTATTATCTGCAGATGATAGGTCCATCTGTGATTTATGATAGCTAAATTCCACTTGAGATTCTCATTTGTCGCTTTTTTTGCACTCAAACATGGACTGTGCTCACATGACGATATTTGATAAATGAGGCCCTCAGTTTCCTGTTCCTCGTTGCCAAAGGAAGCCTGCAGTTCCCACCCATTTGCTTCCCATTAGGATTTAATTTACTTAATAATCCCTACTGTGCAAAAAATGATCAAACAGCACATCTGCTGCAGTCGGAAGATCTCCACAATCATATTTAACCCTTCCTTTCTGCTCATTATGCAGTGTGTGTTTCACTTTGATTTACTTGTTTTTAAACATCTATTGGTCTCTGATTTACATTGCTTATGGTTTGCATGGTGTCACTTACACTATATTGGTACATTTTAGCACCCAAATGTGTCACATAATAAAATTTTAAAAAGCCAGTCTGTAAATTAGAACCTAAATAATCCACAATGGAGAACACAGAGAGCACAGTTAAAGGGTTTTGGTTCAATAGACATATGACATACAGGTGTGACATCAGTTTATCCGTGATTTTATCAGCAATTGAGCAGAAAATATCCATGTGTTTATAGAATCTGAATATTTATTCCACTATTTAAAATTAGACATACGAAGATGATGATTTTCTGAAGATTACATATTTCTCATATTCACCTCTAGGGGGAGCCTGGTCCTGAAGGACCAGAAGGAAAACCTGGACTACCTGGACTTCCTGGAAGACATGTCAGTATATCCTGATCCTTAAGCAAAACCTTATAAAAACATAACATTATAAGCTACATTTAGCTCTTACCTTTGGATCATGGTATGCATTAAATCTGCTAGAAAGTTTAGAAATATACTTGTACACTTGCTCATTCATTCTGTTCTTCTTCAAGCGCTTCAGACAATGTTCTTATCATATATCAGAACAGAGAAAAATTGTGATTTCAGTGAGTTTGAGTGAGTATTTCAGAAACTGATGATCTCCTGGACTCCCCACACAATATAGTTTACACAGATTGGTAAAAGAAAAAAAAAACTTCCAGTAATAGGGCAGTTTTGTGAGATGAAACACCTTGAAACTGGAAAGTTGAAAATCAGGTGCCATTTTCCCAATCTTCAGCTGTCTAGTTTGAGTGAACTTGTGGCCACTATAGACTCAGTTTCCTGTTCTTGGCTGACACGAGTGGAACCCGGTGTGGTCTACAGTTCTAGCCCATCCTCCTCAGTGTTTAATGTGTCATTTGTCCTGAGATGCTTTTTAGCTCTACCTGGTTGTAGAGTCATTAGTTGAGCTACTATAAGCCTGTTAGCTTGACCCAGTCTGCCCATTAGCCTCTGATCTTTCTCATCAACAAGCCGTTTCTGCTTATCAGTTACTCTGATCATATTTTTTCTCAGAATTGTTTATGATGTGAACATTAACTGAAGCTCTTGACCTGTATCTGGATGAGTTTATGCATTCACCTGCTGCCACATTGGCTGATTGTATAATTGCAAGAATGAACAGAGGCATAGCTGTTCCTAATAAAGTGATAGCTGAGAGTATGTTGTAGTGGTTTCTTAAGCAATTCTTCAAATTAAAATGGTACAAGTTGAAAAATTTCAGGTTTCAGAGCTCTCATTTATTTTGTGATTTTAAATTCAGCTAATGCTCTAGTTTTATCTGCTTTAAGAAGTTTCACTGCACTATATAGAGTACATATTTGTATATGTTTTTATTCTTTCCTGATTTATTTTTTCCTCCAGGGAGAAAAGGGAGAGAAAGGGGAAATAGGGCAGAAGGTATGTTTCCAAACACTCTGTATCTTACTATCCATTTTTCCCTGTTGTATTTCATCTATGTAAATCAATGTGTAAACTTACACGTGTTTAGGGAGAAAGAGGTCTAGATGGAGTCAGTCGTCCTGGTCCACCAGGGCCACCTGGACCTCCAGGACCTGTCATTAACATTCAGGATGTGAGTTCATTCATTCTAACATATATCTAGATTATAATTTAATTGAAAAAATTGCTTAAATGTTTGTTTATCTGTTTATCTACACGGCAGTTATTGCTGAATGATACTGAGGGAATTTACAACTTCACCGGGCTTTTTGAACCTCAAGGTCCTTTGGTGAGTACATTGTCAACCTCTCAAGAGGTATTCAGTAATTCTGAATCCTGAAAAATGCAGTTTTCTTATCTTGACATATAATAATGTGGTATAATAATCATGCAATAGCAGATTAGTGCCGCCACAGTTTTCTAGTGCCACCTGTATAAAGTGAGAAATACAGATGAAATGTAAGGAATAAAGGCGGGCACGGTGGCTTAGTGGTTAGCACATTTGCCTCACACCTCCAGGGTTGGGGGTTTGATTCCCGCCGTGTGTGTGGAGTTTTACATGTTCTCCCTGTGCCCCGGGAGTTTTCTCTGGGTGCTCCGGTTTCCTCCCCCAGTCCAAAGACATGCATTGTAGTTTGATTGACATCTCTAAATTGTTTGTAGTGTGTGATTGCGTGAGTGAATGAGAGTGTGTGTGTGTGTGTGTGTGTGCGCCCTGTAATGGGTTGGCACTCCGTCCAGGGTGTATCCTGCCTTGATGCCCAATGACGCCGGAGATAGGCACAGGCTCCCCGTGACCCGAGAATAGATCGGATAAGCGGTAGACAATGAATGAGTGAATGTGAGAAATAAAACATGATGTTACAGGACAATAATCAAGAATGGGTTGAAGCAGCTCAGCTCGATGTGAAATAGAGATACAGAAGCATAAACTGAAGGGTTTTCAATACTCCTTTAAAGTCCTACAAAGCCATGACACTGGAGACTCCTTCCAAAAATGCTAAATAAACTTGTAGAAACCATACAAGTCACTGTTTAAGCTGTTACTATAGAAGCGCTTATATATGTATTATAAGAGCCCGTGATTTGTCTTCTAGCTGAACTTCCATCTGACTTGGTTTTTGTTCTGTTCAGAATTTTTGACCATATTTTGAGATAAAAACACAATGAAGCTGTGTAAACTTGTCAGGAGAAAACACTAATCTTAATCCTGAGTGATTATGTGTCAAAAGAATTTGTATAACAGTAAATGGTGCTCCTAATGATCTCGGTGCATTAGTCATGCTGCCTGGACAAAGTGTGAAGCAAAACTGGAGAGCATCATTAAATCGAACCAGTTTGAGTTTCCAGTGTGTATTTGACCTAGACCCAGTCTTCTCTTCCTCAAAGGATCCAATTTAACACTGAAGAAAAGATCTTCTGTTGCAGTATTTCAGAGGAGCAGTCTTGAGTCTAGAGTTTCACATCTATAAAGTCTATAAAACTCCTTTAAGAGATCAGATACAGAGTCTGTGATTGAAGATAATAGGTCCAGCTGTGCTTTATACTGAGAACTGAAAAACACCAAGTTGAAAAATGTCTTCAGATTTTCTTCTCATGACAGTATTTATGCAGAATAGCATCTGAATATTAATGAGAATAAGGTTTAGGCTGTATATAAAGTTAGATACAAAAGTTCTATACAGCGATACCTGTTGTTTTTTTAACAATTGATGCCAATAATACAAAGCTATTAATTTCTCTAATCTGATTGGTCAGGAGATGTTGAGTAATTTTTTTATAGCAGCGGCTGAAACACAGGTTTATACCAATACGCTCATTCTGATACGTTATCATTTCAATATTAATAACTCATTTGCTGTCCCAGGGACTTGGAAGATGTTCCACTTAATCAAAAAATTACTATAAACACTCGGAAAATGTGTTAACAAAGAAAATTGCTGCTGCGGTGAAGTTTTTTGTAGGTGTAGTATGTTAATATTTGGGGAAGGAGTCTACAGTGTCAACACTTTGTAATGCTTTGTCACAGTTAAATCTGTTCTTTAGGATTTCAGACTTGGGAGAGTCTTCAGGACTTGTTTCTATTTTTTGTAACATGACAAGCTGCTATCTCATTAAAATGAGATCAATTCAATTTTATTTGTATAGTGCTTTACACAATGGACACTGTCTCAAAGGAGCTTTACAGAACATAAGAAATGTAGTACAAAAATTTCAAGATTAATATTAGACTTAGATTTAAATTTGTTTGTATTTATCCCTAATGAACAAGCCTGAGGCGACTGTGGCAGGGAAAAAGTCCCTTAGATGGTAAGAGGCAGAAACCTTGAGAAGAAATTATCCTCATTTGGTGACACGGAGAGTGTGATTATAAATAACGTCCTTTCTAAGGTCATATACAGCCAGTTGGAGTTGTGTAACCAGGAGCTCCTGAACAACTCATAAATTAGCTCAACATCTGAGTTTATTATAGATTCAACACTAACTCCTCCATGCCAAAGCCTTCAAATGCTCAATTATGGAGATACAGCATATGTAGAATGATATTTAACAGATAACAGTCGATGCTGGTGAAGGAGCCATTTTTAGTTGTTATGCTGTAAGCAATTACATGAAGTAACTTCTTTTGCAGGCATCTCACAACATTAAATATAACTATACCGATACCTGCTAGTGTATAATATTTTCACTTTTTTTTGCACTTCTTTTTTGTCTTTTAAGTACTCTGAAATACATTTCCTTAACTGATTTATTTATTAATTATTATCAATTTGCCAACACGTACATTAAACAATATGCTTATGTATCTTAGTATAATTAGTATCTTTAAATGTACATGCTTTTTAAATAATTAGGAGGCATTGGTGGCTCAGTGGTAGGTTTCTCGCCTCTCATGCGGAAGGCTCAGGATCGATTCCCAGCCAATGCCTCAACCCCAGCCACTGGATGCAGTGCTGGTCCCAAGCCTGGAAAAATGGGAGGGTTGCGTCAGGAAGGGCATCCGGCGTAAAACATTTGCCAAGTTGTTGTGCGGACCAGTTGGTCTGCTGTGGCGACCCCGAACAGGGAGCAGCTGAAAGCAAGTTTTTAAATAATTAGTGAATTTGCTTTGTTATTATTATTTACTCTTATTAATTTCATGATTTGAGTTATACACTTTTCCATTTTTATATAAATGTTTAACACAGTTTTTTTTTTGTTGCATGTTTCTGCACACTGTCTCTTACATATGTTTTAAATTTTCACTTTTCTTTATCAAATGCAGTATTTTGCTGCCTAGTACTTTTATTAACATTTTTTCATTTTGCATTACATCTTTTCAGGGGCCAAGAGGTCCAAAGGGCGACCGCGGCATCCCAGGAGTTCAGGGCTCCCCAGGGTTAAAGGTAAGGTTGATGATGAGGAAACCTGGCCTAAAGTCATGCTGAGATTCACTAATGAAATCTATCATATCTGAGCTTTTTGGAACCCAGAAATTTATGTGATTTATGTCACACTGAGCCATTTCTGACACTGACGCGTTAAAACATCAGTCTTCCAAAAAGCCTCTAAAAGCAGGCTATATGTGTTAGATTTTGATCATAGAGGTGACGCATTCAATTCAAGATTAAAGCGTGTCTCCATATTGAGTTTCTGGCAAGTACAAACTCTGATGTGTAAGAGCTTAATCACTACCAAACACACACACACACACACACACACACACAGACACACCAGCAAACTCAGTCCAGACCTACTCAGCAAACAGAATGAGATTGTTATCCAATACTTACCTCTTCTGAAAGGTCCTTGGGTGCTTTCTTGGACATATGGTTTATATTAACCTGAGAGCGTGTGTGTGCATGTGTGCATGTGTGTGTGTGTGTGTGTGTATTTTCACCCTGCAATGCACTGCTATACCACACATTACCTCGCCCACATTTGCTTGCATATATATATGTGGTACTTGTTTGTCCATTGTGAAAAACACTTCACGGGTTTCTTTGTAATGATCTGGATTTCACTATAAATGCCTCATAAACCATCATCGGCTCTTTTGAAGTCGTAATAGTAAATATTTTGAACAAACAACCCAAACAAGACTCTGTAGTGTGCAAGATTTATTTTGGGAAATTATTTGAACTCTAAAATAAGTTGACTGATGGGGAAAGAATGTCAATTCTTATATATAAATATATATAGTAATAAGCAAAGCCTCTTTTACTGGCAATAATCTCAACCATCTGCTTTCTGTAGCTGCCAAACAGTCCTGCCCAGAGGTTAGGAGGTATTTTCATTCATTCCTCTATTGCAGACTCTATCAGTTCAGGCATCATTTGTGATGCCTTGCTTGAAAGGTCTCTTTAAATCACGCTACAGTACTCTAATAGTCTGCTACTTTAAATCACAATCACACTTGGGTGCATTCTAGTGTGATGTGGCAGTGTGTAATAATCAAGCCACAAGCCAGTAATTTATATTTAGGTTTCTTTTGCCAGGTTACCTGTAATATCAACATTTCAATTAGTTCTACCAAATGTACTGAATAATGACATATGGCAATTGTCAGGATTTTTTACTCAAAACAGATAATCGTGATTTATGCAACACTCTTCAGTTGTTAAAATAAAACAGTTTGTTAAGGGTTCTTTGAACAGTTAGGTGTTTTTAGTTTATTGTAACCCTATTTTTCTTTATGTCCATGAATGTGATTTTAGCAATCGCAGCAAGCAACAACGCAAATTGTGCATTTGAAATTGACATTTTTGAGATTATACCTTCAAATGCATACATTTGATCATAGTGCATTTTATTTCTAAAATATGGTTAAATAAAAAAAAAAACCCATAAAACCATAAAACACAGTGTGTGTTGTTTCTTCAATAAGACTTCTTTATATTCGATTTATATAACACATAAAATGACTCATGGCTGATTCTATTCACACTTTTGAAATTCAGCTCACTTCAAAAGTGATAGAACTTTATGTCTAATGGTGTGTGGACTTGCTTTGAATTGTTTTTCAGCTGCTTTTTTATGTGCATACATGTCTTGTCTACGTGTGTGTGTGTGTGTGTGTGTGTGTGTGTGTGTGTGTGTGTGTGTGTGTGTGTGGGGGGTTTTGAATGTATGTAGGGTGAAAAAGGAGAATCAGGGATCACTATCGGTGCTGACGGATCTCAGTTGTCTGTATTGCCTGGGCCTCAGGGACCAAAAGGACTCAAGGTGCCTTCTGTTTAATAAACTTTATCTATGTATCTGCTTAGTGTGGAAAACAGCGAGAGTAGGAAAGGTGGCCAATTTTAAAATATGTTTTGATTTATAATATTCTAATAACAATGCAACAAACAATGGCAATGAAAATAGCAGAATACATAAGAATTATTAATCATTTAAATGTGATTTAATAGTATTGTGGGAACAAAAATAGCCCAAATAAATAGGCCTTTCTAATGCTACATTGAAAAAATGCTTTTCAGTGATAGATGGAGTCTAACAAATTTAAGATTATTGGTAACCTGATCCAGATCTTTTTTGACCTTCTTACTTAGGTCTATAATAACATAAAACTTGCAGTGTTTTAAGATCTGCACTGTAGGATACATTAATGTCAGCAAACAGTTTAAGAAGGGATTGGAAGATTGGATTTCACATTGATTTATTTGGACCAAAGTGACAGTAACTTTTTGCATGGATACATTTATACAAATATTTCAGTCTAGTGTTTCCTTCATTACTAATTTGTGTGGTTTCCGTGCCTTGGATTCATTATCGTTGTATGGTATTGTTTACAAGTGGGCATGAATGTGAGTTTCCATTGGCTCTGCAGATTTTGTTATATGTTCATTCATTATGTGAAAATGTTAACATGTACTGTCTTTTTAGGGTGACAGCGGTGTTCCTGGACTGCCCGGTGTAATGGTGAGTGCCAAGACACTGTTATTACTAATACAGTATGTTACATGGCACACACACATATAGGGGGAAAAAAAAAAAGATAGATAGATAGATAGATAGATAGATAGATAGATAGATAGATAGATAGATAGATAGATAGGAAAAGGACTATTGATTACTGACTATTTGACTTACTATTATCTTGTTTGTTACACAATAGTTTGAATCATTTTCTGTTTTTTTTCTCCATGCCTTTCTTTTATGGCTACAGCTGCTTCTGTTCAAAGTGTTTTGGAAAATGTTGTGAGGCCAGAGTTGCCTGTACTGGAATAGACCAAGTGGAACACTTTTCCTTTTTTCTGGCACGTTCCACTTCTTACAGCTTGACTTCATTTGTCTGTACACCTGTTATAAAGGCTACAGTATTGATTGGAAGACAGTCGTGCCTCAAGGTCATGATTTTTCTGTGTTTGGCTTTATCAAACAGGGCCCAGTGGGACCAAGAGGACCCAAAGGGGAATTTGGATTTCCTGGCCGCCCAGTAAGTTAACATAAGTTAACATTCTGCCATGCAAATCCAACATATTTTCTTGGGCTGTCTGTGTTTAATGCAGATGTTCTGCATCCATATATGGTCAAATGTTGTGACTGGGGTTAATGTAGTTTGCACATTAATATTTAGACCTCTTCTGTGTCTTGTTGTAGGGTCGTCCTGGTCTGAATGGACACAAGGGAGAAAAGGGAGACTCAAATGGATTACCGGTATGTATCACGTAGGTATAGTCAGCTGCAGAAATATTGGCACTCTTCTGGAGCATGTTAAATCGCTTAATCGTCCCTTAGCATGGGGAAGACTAAAGTACTCAAGACAAAAATGTGCTTGCAGAAGTTACTAAGTTACTTCAAATCTTTAAACACTTCTTATTTATCTATCTATTTATCTATCCATCTATCTATCTATCTATCTATCTATCTATCTATCTATCTATCTATCTATCTATCTATCTATCTATCTATCTATCTATCTAGTTACATCATCCTTCCCATCATTTATATTCATCATTTATCAATCCAATCCTTATTATATTTAATAAATTATTTTTGTTAACTAAAATATCTGCATAATTTAAAAAGTCTTTATTTTTTTTCATTTTAGTGATTGCATAGTAATTCTATACAATGTCTTGACTAGGCTATGAATTTTTTATTTCTAGAGTTTTAATTGCTATATAATTATAACTCTCTCTCTCTCTCAATTTGTTTTCTTTTATCTATCGTTTCTTCAACCTCTCTTTCTCCATCCTCCATCTATGTAAGGGCCCACCTGGTCCCCCCGGCCCACCAGGACGTCCAGGAATCTTCAACTGTCCCAAAGGAGTAAGTGTAACCTGTTCCCACTTTCTGCTTCTCCCTATTTTTCTTGCTCATATTGAAATGTGACTCAGTGACTCACCGTGTCTACTTTACCTTCACATGTTTATAGACAGTGTTCCCGATTCCTCCCCGGCCCCACTGTAAAACACCCGTAAGTGACGTGGGTCATGTGCTAGTGTTCAGACTCGACCTCAGAGTCTGTTTCACATGCACTATGTGTCTCAGGCCTGATATATGGTGCTTTTGTCAAAACATAGTCTAGTATTAATAATAATAATAATAATAATAATAATCTAATAATAGTCTAGTATTCACTAAATCAATGAAATATCTCCCAAATTAAAGGAATAATCCAGAGTTTTTTTGTCAACATAATATCTATATGATTGATCTATAGCAGGACATGTACAGTAGGGTTATAATTAGCAATCATTTAGACATGTTAGACAGTATTGAGAAAAGAACAGAAAAACATTTTAATGCTTACTTAGGAGTTTAAGGGCAGTTGTTGGGCAGCATGTTAAATATTCCAGAGAAATTTGTAGAATTCCTTTACATATTCTTCAATGAAAGATAATTAAGCTTTAAGACCATTATTTTATATTCCTTTTGCATTGGTGGCTCAGAGGTAGGTTTCTCTCCTACCATGCGGAAGGCCTGGGTTCGATTCCCAGCCCATGCCCAAACCCCAGCCACTGGATGCAGTGCCGGTCCCAAGCCTGGAAAAATGGGAGGGTTGCGTCAGGAAGGGCATCCGGTGTAAAATCTGTGCCAAGTTGTTGTGCGGACCAGTTGGTCCACTGTGGCGACCTCAAACAGGGAGCAGCCGAAAGCAACCCCATTTTATATTCCTTTTAGAGATTTAGTAATTTGGCTATCATGAGAATATCAAAAAACGTGGAAACGTGGAAATGTGTAAATAATTGGAAATGCTTTTGATTGCATTGCTCAAGTGTTAGACCTTTGGATAATACTAGATAAAGACCGTTTTGATAAGATATTTTGTCATAAGTATCACATCCTGAGACATTTATAGTTGGTACTGTGTGGCGTACAAAGCACTGTTTAATTGTTTTGTGATTTTAGTCATTATTTCAAAAGTTCAAAAAATGCCTTTAAACATCCATTACGGAAGAATTTTGAGTGAACTCTTTTGTCAGTACATGGAAATGGATTGTGGTACTCAGACTGGGTAGAGATTAGTTGCTGTGGGTTTTTTTTTTTTTTTTAATTAAAAAAAACTTGGAGTATTTCTTTAGTTTGTTTTAGCTTATTTCTTTATTTTGGCAAAACACCATATTGCTTGTCCCTTGTCTTTCGTCTCTTGTGCTCATTCGCATGAAGTTTTACAACTTGAAGTAGTTGTACATCAGAGGTGTCATATCCACAAAAAGCCAGTGTGGCTGAAGGTTTTTATTTTAGCCAAGCTGGAACATTCCTGATATATCTTATATAACGGCCTCTAATGAATATGAAAAAAACTATTAAATGAAGTGAATCAGGTTCTGCTCCTGCTTGATTGGAAAGAAAACCTATAGAACGCTGGACATTAGATTAAATTGGACACCTGTGTCATTGTAGAACATCTGAAGTCTATCTGTGTGAGTTCAAAAGTTCAGTTTGATTATGAAAACAAGTCCTTTGCTTCATGCATAATGTCTGAAAACCATGTAAAGCCTCGACTGAGTGAAATTTAATTTGGCCGTTTCTTTATAGCTCACAATTTAAAGCTAAGTCCTGAAGGACCATACATTGTAGACTGTTGCTTCAGCCATTTGTAGTTAAAACAGGGATGGTGTAGCAGGGAAAACAGTGTAATAATGTGGATCTCTTTGGCTAATAACAAGTAGTTTGAAATGCAAATTTGTGTCCAGTTTCAATCACTGAACTTGCACAGAAATGGAAACCTTCTAAAAGCTGAAATGCATCAGTGATGAGCATGTTGCATGACAGAGAAACATGGTATGAGTTTGCTGCTCATTTGGGGATGGACTAACCAAATAGGATAATAATGTGAATCATTTTTTTTTAAAAACAAATATATTAACTAAACTCTGCATATTATATGTGCTTTTGTCTCATGAAGAAGTGGAAATTTCTCTTCTGATTAGTGTGGCTTCTAAGTTGCTGTTTCTTCAGAGACAAACAGACAGACAGACACACAGTCAGACAGTCAGAGAGATAGATACACAGTAAGTCAGACAGACAGACAGACAGATAGATACACAGTCAGTCAGTCAGATAGATAGATACACAGTCAGACAGACAGACAGATAGATACACAGTCAGTCAGACAGACAGTCAGATAGATAGATACACAGTCAGACAGACAGAAAGACAGACAGACAGATAGATAGATAGATAGATAGATAGATAGATAGATAGATAGATAGATAGATAGATAGATAGATAGATAGATAGATAGATATACAGTCAGTCAGATAGATAGATAGATACACAGTCAGTCAGTTAGATAGATACACAGTGAGTCAGTCAGACAGACAGATAGATACTCAGTCAGTCAGACAAACAGACAGACAGACAGATAGATACACAGTCAGTCAGTCAGACAGACAGATAGATAGATACACAGTCAGACAGACAGACAGATAGATACACAGTCAGTCAGATACACAGTCAGTCAGACAGACAGTCAGATAGATAGATACACAGACAGACAGACAGATACACAGTCAGTCAGATAGATAGATACACAGTCAGTCAGACAGAGTCAGATAGATAATTAGATAGATAGTTAAGTTGCCTTTATTTTTGTCACATATACATTACTGCACAGTGAAATTCTTTTCTTCGCATATCCCATTCTTGGGGGCAGAGCGCAGGGTCAGCCATGATACAGCGCCCAGGAGCAGGGTGGGTTGGGGGCCTTGAACCCCTGATCTTCCAGTCAATGACCCAGAGCCTTAACCACTTGAGCTACCACCTACTATCGATAGATAGATAGATAGATAGATAGATAGATAGATAGATAGATAGATAGATAGATAGATAGATAGATAGATAGATAGATAGATAGATAGATAGATAGATAGATAGATAGATAGATAGATAGATAGATAGACTGAAATTACTCAACCAAACTGGTTGCTACTATTGAAGAAACAGCAAGGCCACTGTATTCTGTCTGATGAAAAACATGCGTGAGCATAACACAAGTGTTTTACGTTTGAGTGTTCCCTTTTTTTCTGCTCCATGGACTAAATGTCCTGTTTGTCCAGTGCATGATTACTTTCCCAGATGGTTTCACTCAAAAATCATACTGTTTGTATTAACACTACTTTGTTTACTACCGTTCAAATTCTGCCCTTTGTCATGACCTGTAATTCTTTGTGTTTTTCTCCTTTATTTGGGTTTGTACAGATCAACAGCAATTCTACTGCAGGTCAGTTTAAACATCCTGCTGATTTACTGTCCCTTTGGTTAATAGACTGTTTAATTGAATTGTTCAAGCTGACATGACATGAAGAAAAGCTACCCCTTTTTTTTTATAAAGAGCTAAATAACAAATCAATAGCACTTTCTATTTTGCGTTTAATCACTGTTCTCAGCAAAGCAATAATTCTCCTTTTCTTAAAAATAATACAGTTTCCCAAATGATGGATTTTTGCTTGCTTTCCCCATTTGTCTCCTAAAGAGGGAGCCAGCTGTTCAACATCTGGAGCCAAAGGGGAGAAGGGTGAAAGAGGTCTTCCTGGTCCTCCAGGTCCTACAAGTATGTCCCTTTTAAGTGTTTATAACCACTGTATACAAATGTGCACCACATAAGATATCGTTTTTTTATTTGTTTGCAACATTGTGATTGTATTAAAGTTTGTTTACGATCTTTTTGTCCCTATCACAGTTACTATGCTGAGTGGAGGCACCATGGTGAGTTGAAGATGTCAAATAATCTTGTTTCTTTTGATAATTGTCACCAGACCATGAAATAAAGCGTCTTAACCTGCATGACACCCTGTGTTTTGACAGCATTTAATCAGGATTATGTATGGGAATATGTTTACATTCTTCTTCTTGTGTGTGTGTGTGTGTGTGTGTGTGTGTGTGTGTGTGTGTGTGTGTGTGTGTGTGACAGGGAGAGAAAGGTGTCTATGGTTTCCAGGGCGAGAAGGGAGAAAAAGGCGAGGCAGGGATGCCAGGGGTAACAGGGCTGCCTGGAACATCTGGGTTGGTGGTCAGTACCACACACACACACACACATACACACACACACACACACACACACAAACACACACACACACACACACACACACACACACACACACACACACACACACACACACCTTTTTAGGTAATATTGATTGTTGGAACATTTAATCTCATCAATTTGAGGACATGTGACAAAGGCAGAAAGGGCTAAGTACACGTACAGATACACACACACTCACACTCACACACACACACACACACACACTCATACACACACCTGCATCTACTTACATTTGAAAAAACATAAGTTTTTGTTGACACTATCCTATCTTCTCATGAATGGGCATTAAAAGCAGCTTAATACATCTACACTCACACCCACACACACACACACACACACACACATTTTAGTGCAACATTACATGTGTCTTGTAAATCAGGTAACCGTATAGATAACACCATTTTGAAAACACTGACCTTTCCTGATAGATTGATTGCATGTTCTTTTATTCTTTTATCCTTTTGCCTTGCTCTCTATCTTGCTTTCACATCTCTCTGATCTTTTTCTGTTTTGTTCTCCTGTCTGCCTTACATTTTTCCCTCTTTGTCTCTGCCTCCCACTTTCAATCTTATTTCTTCATATCTGCATTTTTCCTCATCAAACTCACCCAGTTTCTCTCGACTGTATGCTCGTTTGATCTTTATTTTTTTTTACTTTGGAAATTTATGATTGATGGGCCTTTGTTAAAAATAATTGCCCTGATGACAAGCTGCCTTAAATTTTGTAAGTGCTCCGATGCCTTGTGTAATTAGAAATGGATGGGTTGGCAAGCCTTTATTCAGAGATTAAAAAGAATCCATGCAAAACAAATAAAAAAATGAGGTTCAAACTGCTATGAGAATAATGGCCAAGTGCACTTTGTGGAGTGGGTCCCTTTTGCTTCATGAACTAGAATTCAAATGCTGTTTCAAGCAGCAAATAAATTACTCCTGTTTTGTACGAATATCAGAGCAGAAAATCTTTTAAGTGTACTTTCAGCATGAAAGAAGTTGTTCTGGTGGCAGTAGCTGATAATGAATTCATAAATCATTAAAGATCTGCCACAGTAAATAATTAATAGCAATTTTGAAATGTTCTTGGTTCTCTCTGAAGGGACCTAAAGGAGAATCAGTCGTTGGACCTCCTGGTCGTCCAGGACTTCAGGGGCCGCCCGGTTCTCCTGGTATTGGGAGACCTGGTGCCACCGGACCCCGAGGCCCTCCCGGACCTCCTGGACCTCCTGGCTATAGCTCTGGTAAGAAGTTAGAGTTACATTATCTTTGCTATTTCTAGGTATGGGATGAAAATATTCTCTTTCTGATGATGATGATGATGATGATGAAGCATGCTAGAAATGAAGCACTCTTAGTGGAAGCATTACAAACTTTTGTATTCAGTAATAAACAAGCTTACAGTAAAGTATTCTTGTGATTTCAGGTGCTGTTATCCGTGGTCCACCTGGACCTCCAGGTCCTCCTGGTCCTGCAGGATCAGCTGCTGGTGGCTCAGTGAGTGACACTCATCATCACACACCAATAGATTAGATTAGATTAGATTAGATTAGATTCAACTTTATTGTCATTACACATGTACAAGTACAAGGCAACGAAATGCAGTTTCGTTGCAATAACCTACAACACAATATGCAATAACCTATAACACTAAGGTTCATATTCAGAGATGAGTTATATTCTCATAGTGAGGAGTTAATAGTGATATTTCACAAATTTGAATACAGACCTCAGGCATAACTGCAGACTTACACATTATTCAGACTGCTGCAGATGAGACAAGGAATAGAGTTTGGCAAAAACAGAGGCGTGTCTCACTTACTCACAATTCTGACCTTAAATTCAAGTCAAATTTTCTTTTGTGATTTTTACAGTCAAAAACTTTTATCAAGGCTTAAAGGCAAGTGCTTGTTTATATTGATGGTTGCCTAGATGCTTCTGTAAATCTGGCAACCTTAGAAGTGTAAACTACAAGCAGGTATCTAAATCCAAAAAATCAACTTACGCACCCACATTTTTTCTTATTTGTGCATTAACTTGCTACATGTTGGGACTATATGGTTGCCATAACTAATATACAGTAAAAAATATTTCGCCTATGTCCTGTGAGTATAACAGTTGCATAATGTTATTACAGGTAAAGAAATACTCAAATCTTTATGCCATGAAGCAGGAGTCATACTTGGTTGAAGAGGGAACATTGTCCATGGTTAGAGACACAAGTAAACTGTACCTCAAGGTACAAGGGGGTTGGAGAGAGATTCAGGTAATATTTTGCTTTTCTTTTATTCTATTATACATGTAGTCATTGGGAATTGTTGTGAAAGACTTCGTAAATGAAAAAATATCTAATGTTAATATCTAGTCAAATCAGAGATGAAGGACACGGATATGTACTATGTTTTCTTTTGTTTCATCTCTCAGCTCGGTGGGTTGATTGAAGTGAATTCCCCTAGTGTCCTCTCACAAGATGATGTAAGTTTCTGTCTTTCACTGGAAACAGCACTTTCTTTTTTACTAAAATTGTTTTTTGTATGATGTGGGGAAAAAGGCTGTAGCAAATAATTTTGGAGCTCTACAAGTACAGTTTCTTATGAGGAGCAATTTCCAAACAACTAAATGCACCACGTGCCTCTGTAGTAACATTTGCATGCAAATATAAAAATCTTGGAACCACAAAGATCGTACATCGTTTGAAAAAGGCATGTCCTGCAAGGAAGAAGCCCCTGCTCTAATACTAGTATAAAAAAGTCAGACTGAAGTTTGCGGGTGAAGTTTTGTTGAACTGTTTGGCAATAATAATAAGTTCTCTGTATGTACAAAAAAGGGTGAGGCTTTTAGTATGAAGAACACCATCTCAACTGTGAAGCATGGGGGTGGCAGCGTTATCTTACTGTTACAGCCGGCGGTGTCCGGCTGGATATAACAGACCCAACGCGAAGCTTCCGTGAAACATAAAGGGGATTTATTAAACATGAAACACGAGACATGAACATAACAGAAACCGCGACACCACACTGGCCTACATACAAACGAGGACTAGCAAATAATGAAGACAAAGACAGGACTATAAATAGAGAACATAATCAGGGAAACATTGGGAACAGGTGATCAGGGGCAGGAACACACATTAGGCTAGGGCGGGGCTTAAACACACACATGGCCAAAACATAAACATAAACAGACATGACATGACAACCCCTACTGAGAGCCCCGTAGTGGTTCACCCTCAGCCCTGCTACCCGTAACACTTACTGTATAGTGTAGTTTTGTTTTGCTTGATAAAGGACTGGTGCACTTTGGAAGACATCATGATGAAGGAGGATTATCTAGAACAGGGGTGTCCAGTATTATCCGGAAAGGTTCTGTGTGGGTACAAGCCAAAAGTGTGACTCCTGCTCCCAACTCTTAGCAGATAACATTGGACAATACTGATCTAGAAATTCTGAATCAAAGTGAAAGTGTTGCAGTGACCATCACAAAACCCTGAACTGAAGCCCAGAGATAATTTGTCTGAAAAAGGAGGCCCTGGCTGAGTTACACCATTTCTGACAGGAGGAGTGAGAAGAGATTCTGGCAGAGAGTTTTGGGAAGCTTGTGGAAGGCTTTTCAAGTTCAAGTTCATGCAATTAAAAAGCAATCCCATCAAAAACTGACAAAGCTTATGCAAACGTCATTCTAGGTGAATGTTAAACTTTGAACTGAACTTTACAAGTACACTTGATGCTAATCACTTTGTAGCTAAATGATCAGATTTAGGCAGGATGTTGAAGGGGATGAAGGGACTGTACAACCTTAATTTATATTATGACTGATAAATGATACATTTTATTTTATCCTACATTTTAATTTAACTAAATTAGATGACCACAATTTTTTTCATTGCTCCTTGGTTGTAACGTTTGCCTTGACATAAAATCAGAATATCTTTCGTCAGATACTTTTCTGGGAGATACATGATAGTGTTTTAATGATTAAAACTCTAAATTGTCCGTAGTGTGTGGTTGGGTGAGTGAATGAGTGTGTGTGTGTGTGTGTGTGTGTGTGTGTGTGTGCCATGTGATGGGTTGGCACTCTGACCAGGTAGTATCCTGCCTTCTTGCCCAATGACGCCTGAGACACGCACAGGCTCCCTGTGACCCGAGAATAGATCGGATAAGCGGTAGACAATGAATGAATGAATTTACTGTTTACACCCATCAGTTGTGTATTCCACACGAGCTGTAAAAATTCTTCTCTAATCCTCTTTAGGCTCACCCTTTAATAGTGACTCCTCGACTCAGCAATACACCTAAAATCCACACAAGAAGTGCGGTAAGAATGGCTGTCTTTCTCTGACTATTCTTTTCTTTTCAGTTATAAAAATACACAGTATTGTTATTTGTTATGGTTTTGTATGAAGGAAAAAACAACATGGGTTTAGTTCTAGCATGTATTTCTGTGGTTTCCATGTATCCTGTTTTAGACTATAAATTACGGTGCTGTCCATCCAGTCTTGTTGTAGGACATCCCAGCCAGTCTAGGTTTATTTTAATGGTTAACTTCATGGCAGGTCCATTTAAAAGATGGATGCTCCAAGGCAGAAGTATACAAAAGATGAAGATATTATGACAAATCGCACCATGCTGGGTTTAGGCACAGTAGAAACTTTACTTTGTGTGTTTCAGTGTGCTTCAGGCATGTTTGTAATTTTTTTTAGAGTTTGATCACTTTTTAATAAGCAAGGGTAGTGAATAGCGTTAAATGAGCAAATGTTTTCACTCCCTTAAACAACACTTATAGCAAAATAACACAACTGAAAAACACTTATGAGAAATACATGTACTGCTGTAAAGAACATGAATAAGGTGGATTATTTACTCTTCCAACCTTTTCCCCAAAAGCACTCTTACATTACAGGACTTAGGAGACACTCTTATACAGAGCAACCTATATTTATCTCATTTAGACATTTGAGCACTTAAGGGTCTTGCTCAAGGGCCCAGTAGAGGTAGCTTGGTGCTCCTGGGATTTGAACTCACAACCTTCCAATCAGTAGCCCAATGTTTTAACCACTGAGCTTCCGTTCCCCTCTAGACTAAAATCTCTAAGTACACATTGTACTGTTAAAGTACAACTTGCACAGAATTTAGAGATGACAGTTTTTTTTGTTTGTTTTGAATGAAAGGGCTACTTATAGACATAAGGGAGTGTCCTCTCATCTAATATCAGGACCAGCATCCCTGGGTTTAATGTTCATCCCCGCAGTAGCCCACCTTTCTGCACATTCTTTACGACACTTGATATTGTTATGATATTAATATCATGTGACATTTGTTCAAACTCTGCCGGATGTCATACCTTCTTCAAATCAGGTCTGGAGTCTGAGAGGAACATGGCAAAACTTTGGATTGTAGTTACTGGGGTTTCATTTTTAACATTTACATTTTTGTTTTGTAGACAAATTGTAAAATAGTAGTGTATTTGACATATTTTCTTATACGCTCTCATATATACATAGCTGGGTAAAATAATTGTTTACACTGGGGATAAAATCTCACTGAACTGACCTAATTCAAATGCATACTTCAGTTCCATGTGAATTGAGTAACATTATCGCAACATGATATGAGCGTGTATTTTCAAAACACAGAGTGTGCACCTGAGCTAAGACTTGAACGCACAACACTTCTCAACAGACACTTTTCCCCCTGCACTACTCTACCACTCATGTTTTAAATACCAAAATTTAGTACTACGTTGTTATGATGCTGTTTAGTACTGTAGTTCCCATCAGTATTAACATGTAAGTGGTTTAAATGAATATTAAATGAATCGATCACGTTCAATCTATAGCTTATATTTTCTAGTAATTAAAAATGTGTTTAAATTCAGTATAGACAATGAAATAATATTTTGTAGAGAAATGTAATGTTTATGTAAACAGCAAGTTCTTGACATCTGACTGACCACATATTCTTTTTATCCAGTGTATGATAAATATAATCAAAAACATAAATGATTCTTTTTAGATTTCAAGCTAAATAATACATATTGCACATATTACATACTGTATGCTTGTTAAAAAGAAGAAGAACAGGTGTAAATGTAAGAAAACTGTAAAATGAACTTCACGTTTTGGTTACAAGACTCATCATTTGGGTAAATATGTCTCACAGCTCCGGCTGGTTGCCCTGAACACACCACTGACTGGGGACCTGGGCTCCATCCACTCAGTGAATAAGCAGTGCAGACTGCAGGCTCAGGCCATGGGCATCCGAGACGAGTACAGGGCTTTCCTTTCTCACCACCTACAGGACCTGATTGACATTGTGCAGCCGCCCTACCGCACCAGCCTACCCATCGTTAACCTCAGGGTGAGCCACTTGTCTTCTCTGATATGTAGATGTGTTTTAGTAAGAGGGGAGGGCTGTTCAAAAGCAGTAAAAACTGACAAGCACTCATTTGTTTTTTTTGGAGATTTAAGGCTGTCATGAATCTGTTTCAGTTCTTGTTTTCTTTGGTCTGAGCTGAAAATATTTTCTTTCTCACAGCAGCGTACATTAAATAAATGTGTGTGTATCCTATTTTTTGCAGGGTGAAGTTCTGTTTAAAAACTGGGAAAGCATCTTCTCCAGTCATGTTCTCCCTGCTGGGATCCCCCTTTACTCTTTTGATGGACGAGATGTGATGAGTGATCCTTTCTGGTCAGTTAACTATCCAAACACCTAGATTTAGCTTGTTTTAAGAAATATGGTAAGGGGCAGCTGAACGGTGCATCTTATATAGAATGTATGTAAAATGGGATGGTGTTTTGTGCATCAGTACTGTAGGATCATAGCTCTAAAATATATTATAATTTAGAATGAGTAAATTGACATTTACTCATTTGGCTGAAGCTTTTAACTAAAGTGAATAACAAATTGAGTTTTAAAGGCGTCATGCTTCAAGTTAATTGCAAAACAGTGCTTTAAGCATCTATATAGAATAAAACTTTTGTGCTATAGTTGTATACTCCTTCCCAGACACAGTGCAAATTTCATAAGGAGCTCTTACATGGTAGAAAAAGTGGCTGAAGTAAGCAAATAAAATAATAATAAACTGTAAACAATGTATGCAGTCAATCTAGCCATGGGGGTCACAGTCCAGTGACTTCTGTGCCGGTCCCAAGCCCGGATAAATAGAGAGGGTTGCGTCAGGAAGGGCATCCGGCGTAAAACATTGCCAAATTTAACCATGCGAATCGTCAGTACGAATTTCATACCGGATCGGTCGAGACCCGGGTTAACAACGACCGCCATCGGCGCCGTTGACCTACAGGGCGCTGGTGGAAATTGGGCTACTGTTGGTCGAAGAAGTAGAGGAGGGAGGAGAGTGCGCAGACAGAGAGAGAAGAGGAAAGGTAAGAGTGTAGGACTGAGAATAGGAACTCTGAATGTTGGTACTATGACAGGGAAAGGTAGAGAGCTGGCTGATATGATGGAGAGAAGGAAGGTGGATATACTGTGTGTACAGGAGACCAGGTGGAAGGGTAGCAAGGCTCGTAATATAGGAGCAGGATTCAAGCTGTTTTACTATGGTGTGGATAGTAAGAGAAATGGGGTAGGTGTGGTCCTGAAGGAGGAGTTTGTGAGGAATGTCCTGGAGGTGAAGAGAGTGTCAGACAGGGTGATGAGTCTGAAGTTAGAGATTGAAGGGGTGATGTTGAATGTTGTTATGCCCCACAGGTAGGTTGTGAGTTAGAGGAGAAAGAGAGATTCTGGAGTGAATTAGATGAGGTGATGGAGAGTATTCCCAAGGGTGAGAGAGTGGTGATAGGAGCGGATTTTAATGGACATGTTGGTGAGGGGAACACAGGTGATGAGGAGGTGATGGGCAAGTTTGGAGTTAAGGAAAGGAACCTAGAAGGACAGATGGTAGTGGACTTTGCTAAGAGGATGGACATGGGTGTGGTTAACACTTATTTTCAGAAGAGGGAGGAGCATAGAGTGACTTACAAGAGTGGAGGTAGGAGAACACAGGTAGACTACATCCTATGTAGAAGAGGCAATCTGAAAGAGATTAGTGACTGTAAAGTGGTAGTGGGAGAGAGTGTAGCCAGACAGCATAGGATGGTGGTGTGTAGGATGACTTTGATGGTCTGTAAGACAAAGAGGTCAAAGATAGAGATGGAGAAGAAAACCAAGTGGTGGAAGCTGAAAAAGGAGGAATGTTGTGAGGAATTTAGACAGAAGTTGAGGCAGGCTCTGGGTGGTCAGGTAGTGCTGCCAGATGACTGGGAAACTACAGCAGAAGTGATCAGGGAGACAGGGAGAAAGGTGCTGGGTGTGTCATCTGGAAGGAGGAAAGAAGATAAGGAGACTTGGTGGTGGAATGAGGAAGTTCAGGATAGTATCCATAGGAAGAGTTTAGCCAAGAAGAAGTAGGACATGGACAGGACTGAAGAGAATAGACAGGAATACAAGGAGTTACAGCGCAGAGTGAAGAGGGAGGTGTCTAAGGCCAAGCAGAAGGCATATGACGAGTTGTACACTAGGTTAGACACTAGAGAAGGAGAGAAGGACTTGTACAGGTTAGCTAGGCAGAGAGATCGAGATGGGAAGGATGTGCAGCAAGTTAGAGTTATTAAGGATAGAGATGGAAGGGTGCTCACAAGTGAGGAGAGCGTACAGAGGAGATGGAAGGAATACTTTGAGGAGCTGATGAATGAGGAAAATGAGAGGAAAAAAGAGTAGAAGGGGTGAACTCTGTGGAACAGGAAGTAGATAACATTAGAAAGGATGAAGTCAGGAAAGCTTTGAAGAGGATGAAAAGTGGGAAGGCAGTTGGTCCTGATGACATCCCGGTGGAGGTCTGGAAGTGTCTAGGAGAGGCAGCAGTGGAATTTTTAGCTAGTTTGTTCAACAGGGTTTTAGAGAGTGAGAGGATGCCTGAGGAATGGAGAAGAAGTGTGTTAGTGCCGATCTTTAAGAATAAGGGTGACGTGCAGAGTTGCAGCAACTATAGGGGGATAAAGTTGATGAGCCATACAATGAAGGTATGGGAAAGAGTAGTGGAAGCTAGGTTAAGGAAGGTAGTGGAAATTTGTGAGCAGCAGTATGGCTTCATGCCCAGAAAGAGCACAACAATTTTTGCTCTGAGAATTTTGATGGAGAAGTATAGGGATGGTCAGAGGGAGTTGCACTGTGTGTTTGTAGACTTGGAGAAAGCGTATGACAGGGTGCCAAGAGAAGAGCTGTGGTACTGTATGAGGAAGTCAGGAGTAGCAGAGAAGTATGTCAGAGTGGTGCAGGACATGTATGAGAGGAGCAGGACAGTGGTGAGGTGTGCTGTAGGTCAGACAGAGGAGTTCAATGTGGAGGTGGGACTGCATCAGGGATCGGCTCTGAGCCCCTTCCTGTTTGCTATAGTGATGGACCAGTTGTCAGAGGAGGTCAGACAGGAGTCTCCTTGGACGATGATGTTTGCAGATGACATTGTGATCTGTAGTGAGAGCAGGGAGCAGGTGGAGGAAAACCTGGAGAGGTGGAGGTTTGCGCTGGAGAGAAGAGGAATGAAGGTCAGTCGTAGTAAGACTGAGTACATGTGTGTGAATGAAAGGGAGGGAAGTGGAACAGTAAGGTTACAGGGTGAAGAGGTGAAGAAGGTACAGGAGTTTAAGTACTTGGGGTCAACAGTCCAGAGTAATGGAGAGTGTGGGAAAGAGGTAAAGAAGCGAGTGCAGGCAGTTTGGAATGGGTGGAGAAAGGTGTCGGGAGTTCTGTGTGATAGGAAAATATCAGCGAGAATCAAGGGGAAGGTGTACAGGACAGTGGTGAGACCGGCCATGCTGTATGGTTTAGAGACAGTGTCACTGAGGAAGAGACAGGCGTCAGAGCTAGAGGTAGCAGAGCTGAAGATGTTGAGGTTCTCTTTGGGAGTGACAAGATTGGACAGGATTAGGAACGAGTACATCAGAGGGACAGCTCATGTTGGACGTTTGGGCGACAAAGTTAGGGAGGCCAGATTAAGATGGTTTGGACATGTTCAGAGGAGGGAGAGTGAGTATATTGGTAGGAGAATGTTGGACATGGAGCTGCCAGGCAGGAGGCAAAAAGGAAGGCCAAAGAGGAAGTATATGGATGGAATTAATGAGGATATGAAGCTAGTGGGTGCAAGTGTTGAGGATGCAGAAGACAGGGATAGGTGGAGAGAGATGATTCGCTGTGGCGACCCCTGAAGTGAAAAGCCGAAAGTAGAAGAAGAAGAAGAAGAAGTGAGAGCAGGGAGCAGGTGGAGGAAAACCTGGAGAGGTGGAGGTTTGCACTGGAGAGAAGAGGAATGAAAATCAGTCGTAGTAAGACTGAGTATATGTGTGTGAATGAAAGGGAGGGAAGTGGAACAGTAAGATTACAGGGTGAAGAGGTGAAGGTACAGGGGTTTAAGTACTTGGGGTCAACAGTCCAGAGTAATGGAGAGTGTAGAAAGAGGTAAAGAAGCGAGTGGAGGCAGGTCAGAATGGGTGGACAAAGGTGTCGGGAGTTCCGTGTGATAGGAAAATATCAGCGAGAATTAAGGGGAAGGTGTACAGGACAGTGGTGAGACCGGCCATGCTGTATGGTTTAGAGACAGTGTCACTGAGGAAGAGACAGGAGTCAGAGCTAGAGGTAGCAGAGCTGAAGATGTTGAGGTTCTCTTTGGGAGTGACAAGGTTGGACAGGATTTGGACCGAGTACATCAGAGGGACAGCTCATGTTGGACGTTTGGGGAACAAGGTTAGGGAGGCCAGATTAAGATGGTTTGGACATGTTCAGAGGAGGGAGAGTGAGTATATTGGTAGGAGAATGTTGGACATGGAGCTGCCAGGCAGGAGGCAAAGAGGAAGGCCAAAGAGGAGGTATATGGATGGAATTAATGAGGATATGAAGCTAGTGGGTGCAAGTGTTGAGGATGCAGAAGATAGGGATAGGTGGAGAGAGATGATTTGCTGTGGCGACCCCTGAAGGGAAAAGCCGAAAGAAGAAGAAGAAGAAACAATGTATGCAGTCATAAAGTCGCATAGTGGGAGATATTGTACATACATTGCTCTAAATTATTAATGTATGTTCTGGCAAGTAAACAACAATTATATTCTTTAAAACAGTGTGATTATTGAATGCAGCCTAAAAATGCAGCAGCGTGAAATATTGTGCATAAGGTACAAGGACGATCTGAGTCTGATGTCAGTATTATACTGTTAGTCAGAGCCCAGTGTAAATCAGTGATAAATAATAAAGTGCAGTGTATGGAGAGTTCAACAGTCTGACGGCTGGCAAGATGATGCTGTCCTATCGCTGGTGCGAGGTCTGATGCTACAATACCGTCTGTCTGATGGTGTCTGCAAGAGCCAACAGTGGACTCAGCAGTGGCACAATGACGATGAAGGGTTTTGAATAGACAGACTTCCAATCACTTTTAACCACTGGGCTACTACTAACTATGTATTAAGTTTCCAAGAGGTACTTATACCTTGTCACAAGAAACTCATTCCTTGTCACAAGAAACAATCTATAATGAAAACTACACAAATTGTTAAAAAAAAGAGAGAAAGATAAAGATGTAGATAAAGATGCCATTCAGTTAGGTATGATGGCATTATCAAGAACCATCTATTGCGGTTCTTCCCTGAAATTAAAAAAAAAACAAAAAAAAAAACTGGCTTGCCTAGCCACAAGCTTGGGCTGCACCCATTTTATCCCTATTTGTCTGTTTTTACAGCTAGCTTTGCCAGGGCTTTCTGCGTTGATGTTTTTTTATACCTCTGGGTGGTAAATATAGCTACTTGTGCCATGCATCCGTGGCCACTGTGACAGTGGAGCTGCAATTGTGGTTAGCAAATCCGCTTTTTAGAGCTGATTGTGAAACCCGATGTTTTTAAAGCGATTCAGCTTCTGTTTCAGCGTATTGGCATGAACAGATATGCTATTGATGAAATCTAGGGGCATCATCCAAGAGCATCTTTCTACAGCTAGGAGCAATGAACTACTGTAGTCTTCTGTAATAAAGCCTTGCCTGCACGTGTGTTGCATTAGCAGAAATTGGGTGAATACTATTGGGAACATTGGATTATGATAGATGGACAATGGATACACACAAATCTAGACCATTTTATTCATGCTGTACTGCCATTACTGAACATTATCTCATGAAATATTATCGTGTATGTTTAAGGATGCAAGAGAACACCATGTTCTTTAGGTTTTTGCTAGGCTCATGTTAAGTAATGAACAGATTTCAGAAGTTGTGTTTTATTTTAGTGCTTGTGTATTGAAGAGCCAGCTGCTTTCTGCGGTCAGTCATTGGTTTCACTCCCATGTTTTGGCAAGATAACCAGCCCGCTGGACTGAACCTCTGAATTTGATTGATGCGTCTCACGAAACCTGTGGCCACAAGGGGGCAATAATAACTATGTTGTTATACTAGATTATACACTTTGAATGGTATCCATGGAAAACATGGTCAATCGACTTGTGACATCGAGTCCAGTCATGAAAACCAGATGATTTATACCTTAAAAATCAAATTTAGAGGCTGAGATTATAGTTCATTTAAGAATTTTGGTGTATATTTTGTAAATGTGCCTGTATTTCTGTACATTGCCTGTTTAGTTTCAGATTTTTTGGATGCATGTTTCAGGCACAAAGTCACAAAACTCAAACTTTCTTTCAGCATTTTGTGCAGCTGAAAGAGTTTTTGTCGTGATATGCTGCATATATGAGCCTTAAAATCAGAGGTGAAAAGTACTGGACTACACAAATGTGCTTAAGTGTTAAAAGTTTTTTTTGATTTTTTATCTTTTATGTTGACTTTTTGAGAAAAAGTCTCTGTTTTCTACTCAGTACATTGTACAGTACTACATTAGTATATTTCTCTATAATCATAAGTTTGTAAAATACTAATATAACTATATAGCATCAGAAAGTCTCAATAAAATGTAAAGTTTAACAGATGTTTTAACATGAAGAGACTTAATACTCACAATAATCTATCAACTGCTATGAAGACCATATATTTATCAAAATAGTTATATAATAGCATTCAGCTGTTTTGTATCATCAGAGCTATTATCCCGCTAGCTAACATTGGAGAGATTAGGAATAAAGCTGGTTTTCATTAAGTCTAGCTATTTTTGAAATCTAGTTTGATTTGACACCTTTTTTGTTTGCAAATTTTTACTGTATATTTACATTCAACTGTGATTTGCCTCACACCTCCAGGGTTAGGGGTTCAATGTCTGTCGCCGCCATGTGTGTGTGTGGGGTTTTCTTGTTCTCCCTGTGCCTTGGGGATTTCCTCTGGGTACTCTGGTTTCCTCACCCTGTCCAAAGATATATATTGTAGGCTGATTGACATCTCTAAAATTGTCCATAGTGTGAATGTGTGTGATTGTGCCCTGTGATAGACATGCATCCTGTCCCATGTGTACCCTGCCTTGTGCTCTGAGTCTCCTGGGATAGGCTCCAAGTTCCCAGTCACCCAGTAGGATAGGCGGTATAGAGAATGGAAGGATGGATATTTCCGTTCAAATTTTTAAGAGTTTCACCAGAGTATCTATTTAGGTAATTCGCTGTCTGTTTTTTATTTTGCTCAAATAAATCATTTGGATGTTTTACCATGTTTGGATTTGACGGAAAGATGCACAGAGCATACGGTTGAGACTGGAAATTCAACTGGATCCAATAGGATAAGCAGGAGAATTGTTCATTAATATGGATATGTTTATTAATATGAATTTGTGCATAATGCATTTACTAAGTCTTTAGTAACTGCCTGCTCAGGGTCATGGTGGTTTAAATTTGGTAGGTTTGTTCATAGGTTAATTCAGTGTTTTTCAACCTTTTATGAGGCACGGCACATTTTTTACATTAAAAAAAATCCCACGGCACACGACCAACCAAACATTTTACAAAATGACACACTGTTGCGTAACACAGTGTATATCTAATGAAAAATGTAATCTCTCAATTTGCTTATACTCTCTCAATATGAAAGCTGGGCTCTCTCATTCACCATTGTGTTTTTTTTATTTTATTTTATTAAAATTGCCTGTTTCTCAGTGTGTTCACGCAGGTGTACAAAATAGTCTGCATTCTTGGTACTGTTGTCATGAATTAACAAGGTCATTATTGTGCTACCTACTGATGTGGAGGAGTATTCCATCACTCTGCCAGTCACTACATCGCATGCACAGGCGTTCAACAATGGCAAATTATTTGCAGTAACTAAAAAATAATTTTTTTGGACAAATTAAGTGTAATTGGATAATTTCACACCTGACGATCTCTCACGGCACACTTGTGTGCCCCGGCACGGTGGTTGAAAATCACTGGGTTAATTCAAAAGAAAATATTGCAGACAGGGATATAGAAAAATAATAACTGTGTGAGCAGGAAACAAAAAAAAAATCTCTATTTGAAATTATTTATAAACTTGAGTGATGTAACTGATGCTATTACTACCATTGTTTAATGCCATTTTAATTTTTTTCACTGTTTTCCAGTGTCTCTGTTGTCATAGTGATCCTATAGGGTTCCTATTTTTATCTTCTTCTGGTTTAGGCCACACCCACTTATTTTAAATCTAAATATAATTTCACAAATATACATTATTTCCTGCATTGGGATTCATATGTAGATGTGTTTTTCTGCATTTCAACTGATCTGTTTGTGTTTTCCTGCATCGTCTCTCTGCAGGCCACAGAAGGCCATATGGCACGGATCATCAGAGAGGGGAAGGCGCCTGGAAGATAAGAACTGTGAGTCCTGGAGAGCTGGTGACATGGCCATCACGGGCCAGGCTTCCTTCCTCTACAGTGGCCTCCTGAATCAGCAAACTCGTAGCTGCTCCAACCAGTTCGTTGTTTTGTGCATCGAGACCAACCCCAACCACAACACCGTCGAAGAACTCCAACGGGCACAGTTACGCCACAGACGCTGGCATTACAGATATTGATGTCTACACCAAAAATAAAACCTCTGCCATCAACACGTCAACATGCCAGAAGGTGTAAATGTCAGTACGTTGATGAAAGGCCATGTCATTGAGAAACTAAAGAACCATCAGTGAAAGTCATTCTCAGGTTTTGGAGCACATGGACATTTTGTAGCAAAGCCATTTCTCTCACAATGTAAAAGCTGCATGATCACGATGTTTAAGCAGAGGGACGCACCGGGTCTTCAATCCCTACGAGTCATTTTGATGCACTGTATTTTCAATTTTCAATTTTTGGAAATTCATAGATGTCTTTTTTTTTCTACTTCATGTCATCTTTTCATATCGAGTAGCAAAAGATGAGTCAGTATTTAATTTAATTTCAGTGTTTTATTTATACCTGACCGCACATAATCTAAATGTCAAAAAATTGAGGATAAATATGTAATTTATAGTTTCAGTTGTTCAGATGAAATCTGCTCCTGTTTCTTGCCTCTTTAATGAAAGAAGTATTTCTACAGCATCTCTGTTGAAATTATATTCCTTTTTTTTTTGTAGTTTCTGGAAATGTGACTGCAAATTTATTTTATTTTTTTCCAGAGAGCGATCAAATCCTCATTTTCTGTTTCAGTTTTTAGGCCAACAGTTTGAGCAGTGATTAGTGGTAAGAAAGTAAGGAGTATTCTTTATTTTCACTGGTGCTTATTAAATAAAATCTCTTTTCCAAATATATTGTCTATGCTGTCATTTGTTTCTACACTTATGTAAAAAAAAAAAAAAAAAAAAAAAAAAAAACACACAGCTTTGTTTAAAAGAGGGATCTGAATATCAGTAGAGCCTTCTAGCACACTGCAAAGTAAAAATTGTGTACATTTTTATAACTTATTTACTGTGCATAAGTCATTTTGTTTCATGAAGATGTGGCAAGATATTTATAGAACTATTAAAAGTGATGGCTTGAAAGAGCTCTCTAATTGACCAAAGATTTAACAATTTAAATGGCTCCAGTAATGTTTTATTACTCAAAGTCACACCTTCAATCGAAATCACTTACATGAGAAATGTTTCCGGTGTAAGAATGTTCACACAAAGCTGTCTCGGTCAGTTTAACCTCATGTGACCTTGGTGTTGTGTCTCTGTCCTGGAAAAATACATTCACCTAAAACCAGTTAAAATGCATAACTACTATGATTTTAGTCAATCATTTTGCCATTTTATAGGCAAGTTTGCACCTCCTAAAAACAGCATGTAACAGAAAGTGATGGCAATGCCACTGGCTGGCAGAAGAAAATGGGTTGGCATGGGATTAGGCTGTTTTTGAGGCCATTCTGGTGATGTTCTGGGGTTTACCTCAGACTTTCATCACTGCATTCTTATATCCCCTGCCAACAAGCATCACACTGCCCACAAGCTAAAGGTTTTTTTAGTTTGTTCAAAAAAAGTCTTCAAAAAATCCAATCCCTTTCAACTGTCTCATCATCACCTCCACCATCTTACCTCATCTCTGCCTTATATTAGTCCTTCATTTTTCATTCATTATTAGAATGAAGCCTCTGCAGCAGTAATGTCAGGAAACTGACAACATTCACATTTAAAGATCAGTACAAGCTTTTAAAAGAAATATTTACCAAATTAACCTTTCAAATGCTTTTATTTGCAATTACAGTTTTCCTAATCTATTAAACTAGATTTTTTGTGATTTGTTGTTGCATGCTTGCTGTTGTTGTTGTAGTTGTTGCTCTACCCCAGAAAAATGTTTTTACTTCAAACATTAACTACAAACTACAAATGACCCCTGTGAAAATGAATAAATACGCATTTTTGTTTTTGTTTTTTACTTAAATTATTGACATTTATTTATTATTGACAAACTGGCAAAAGTTTAATCACGTGTGATGGGGCGAAGAAGAGAGAGAAAGTGTGTGTGTGTGTGTGTGTGGCCATGCTTTTTCATCTTGGTAGGGATTAAATATCCCCACAAGGTTCTGAATATCGGACGTTTTACTTTGTGGAAACGTTTGGCTGGTCCCCATGAGGAAAACTCCTCTGTACAAAGAGTAGCTATTATTTAGAAAAAAAATATATGAGCCAAGGTTATGCTTATGCTTGTGGTTAGGTTTAGCTTGAGTTTCGTACTAATTATGTGCATTAATAAATACACTATATGGCCAGAAGTTTTGTAGTCAACTGACTGTCACACCATACGTGCTTGTTTAATATCCTATTCCGGATCGAACCCCCTTTGCTGTTACAATAAGCTCCGCTCTTTTGGAGAGTGGCTGTGGGGGGTTGTGTTTCTGCAGCTACAAAAGCATTAGTGATGGCAGGGATTGGTGTTCGATGAGGACATTCCAGTTCATCCTAAAGGTGTTCAGTGGGGTTGATGTCAGGGAATGGTCTGTGCAGGACATTTGAGTTCTTTCCGATCAACCTTCACAAACTAAATTTTCATGAAGCCTGCTTTGTGTTAGAAAGGCATTGTCATGCAGGAAGAAGCCTCTTAGGTCCACTGAAGAAAGATTGTAATGCTATGATGTTTTGAGATGAAGGCATTACTTTAGATATTGGCCTTTCATTTGTAATGGCTTTGATATTGAATTGGAAAGTGCTTTATTAATCTCCAAGGGGAAATCTGATACACAATAAAAGCACAATAAACTCAACACATGTCACAAAAGAAAGAATATACATAACTCTACAATTTATGACTGAGATTTCTGTACAAATTAACTGTACAGGTGTGGCAATGTGTGTATACAGATGTACAGTGATAAATAAAAAAAAGTTGCAAATAAAGTGGCAGTGCGTGTGTACGAATGTGCAGTGACACTGCGTAAAAATTTGTTGTTCAGTATGCAATGTAAAATTAGTGGGTTATGGAACTCATATAGGAGGCAAGGGCTGCTACAACAGCCGAGCACTGGAGGTTCCGAGATTCATTTAAAAGCACACAATCCGTCGACTGAATGCAAAAAGCATCATCACATGACCATTTAAATCCATTTAAGGCAAGCCCTGCATAATTAAACAACAGGACAACAATAACTGCAATCTTCCTAGTACAATTTATACCATGTTCCACCTGATGAGCATATAACATTAAATTAGATGCATGTGAATGTGGACATTCAGTCCACCAGGTTGTTTGTAGGTTTCTTTTGTGCTGTTTTAAGCATCCCTTCTGTATGTGTATAGTGTGAAATCCCTTCCTCTCATGGTAAGGGTGACATTTAAACCCCACTCAGAAGGGGACTCCTCGGTTTTCATTAGTCTCTTGCTCTGTGATTAGGCAGCTGCCTCGGCCTCATTAAAGTCTAATGAGGGATATGCTCGACTCTTCATATGAGGTTTTCTCTGTCTAAATATAGTCCAAACACTATATTGGTGGTGGACCCAGGTCTACTGAGGGTGAGTGACTCTACATGTGTAAGCCACATTGAGGAATTAGTGCCGCTTCCTGAGCTTCTTTCCTCTCTTTCAAGTTGGAGCCGGTTCATAACCACAACAAAAATCCTGATCATAAGCTGTAATTAGAATACTATACAGGATGTGACAGCATAGTGCCTTAATGTAGGTGGGTCTGTTTGACATTTGTATTTAATTAAATTTAATGTGAGTTATTTTTTCTTTCAGGTTTATTCTGAGACTTGAAAAAAGTTGTTTTATGTAGTTGGAATTTCTCTTACCTAAGTTAGATGTGGCATACATTCTGTAATTACATCCTGCCCAAATATAGCCATTTATTGACAACTAAAAAGCATTTAATGTAAGTCCACATTCGTTTGTAGAGCCCAGCAAATGGGGTGGAATTAAAATTGGGGGAAAAATTGACCACATTTATTTCTGGGTTTGAACAGATACATTAAAATGTGATTCTAAACTATTTCCATTATTCTAATTTAAATTAAATAGCTAAAAACTGCATTCAATTGGATTTGTACATATACTTTGCACCTTTGCATGACAATAGGTTGAATCTGATCTAATCTAAAATATGAGGGGTGAGTCAAATGAAAACCTTACATATTTAATTTTATTTTGCATTGTTCATTGAAAATAGTTGTCATAAATGTGCCAGATTTAAGGCAGCAGCAGTAGGGGCTATTGAGAACAATTTATTCATTCATTGTCTACCGCTTATCCGAACTATTCTCGGGTCACGGGGGGGCCTTTGCCTATCTCAGGCGTCATTGGGCATCAAGGTAGGATACACCCTGGACGGAGTGCCAACCCATCGCAGGGCACACACACACACACACACACACACACACACACACTACAGACAATTTAGAGATGCCAATCAACCTACCATGCATGTCTTTGGACCGGGGGAGGAAACCGGAGTACCCGGAGGAAACCCCCGAGGCACGGGGAGAACATGCAAACTCCACACACACGATGGAGGCGGGAATCGAACCCCCAACCCTTGCCTCACACTAATTAGCACTAATTGCTAATCACTAAGCCACCGTGCCCCCCCAGAACAATTTAATGTAATATAATATATTGTTTCTCTGATTTATGTCACACTTTTGACCCACACTCATACACACCAAATAAATACCATGTATGCCTCAAAAATCATGTTAAACTTCATACTTTGATAGACTGCTAGATTATTATGTGTCCACATTGGTGTCCTGGTTCAGAGGCTAAAAGTCAATTGAACCATTTAAGCTGATTCAAATGCCATTAAATAAATAAATACCATTTGTTTTGTATAGCAATTGATGACAGGGATAGAAAAATGAGATCATAAGTTTCTCATCAAATTTTACAAAGAGATCAGCCAGTCAGCTGTGTGATGTCACAGGATAGGCCAGGATTGTCCTTGGGCACTATGTTATGAACTTCATGGAACATAAGGATCATTGTGTGGAATGGACCCAGTGAGTTTATTCAATTAAAGTTCAAAAGATTTCCTCAATCAAAGAATAGAATAACATTATTCGCTTCACAAGACTGCGAAGAGAGATTCTATTACAATAGGAAAAAACAGATTAGTATTTTTGTATTGATTTGTTGAAGATTTAGTTATAGTAATAATCATTGTCACTGTCATCATCAGTGATATTATATTACAATTTAAGTTTTGAACATTCAAATACAATTTAGTGCTGAAACTATAGCTCTAAATGACAGAATGTTTGACCTCTTTATTCAGGTCAGGTTCACAGTGAAACCCTTGAACACTGGGAACAAGGCTGGAGAATTCACAGGTGATGGTGTGGCAGTCCATCACAGGATATCATGCACACACTCATTTACTCCGAGGGTCAATTTAGCATAACCAAACCACCTACCTGCAAGTGAAGGCATTATGTTAAACAAGTACTCCAACATTTATCATTAAACTGTGCGACCAACTTGTGTCCCAGACAGTATACTACAGTACTAAACAGTGCATCAGAGTAGTACTCCAGCATCTATTATGATACTGAAGACCATCTATTATTACACTGAGAAGCCAAATAGTGGCCAATGTAATATGCTACCATTCTAAACAGCACATTAAACTAGTGTCCAGCGTCTATTGTTACTCTAAGTAACATTCATTATTACACTGAGCAACCAACTTGTGTCCCAGTCAGTATACTACAGTACTAAACAATACGTCAAAGCATATAATATTACACTGAGCAACCAACTTGTGTACTAAACAGTGCATCAGAGTAGTACTCCAGCATCTATTATGATACTGAGGAACATCTGTTATTACACTGAGAAGCCAAATTGTGGCCAATTTACTATGCTACCATTCTAAACAGCACATTAAACTAGTACACAGAGCAACCAACTTGTGTCCCAGACAGTATACTACAATACTAAACAATACGTTAAAGCATCTAATATTACACTGAGCAACCAACTAGCTGCATCCGACACAATACACCACAACACTTAAGATTATTCCAGCAACCAACCTGTGTACTGTATTTTACAGTATTAAACAGTATGTTAAACTAATACTCCAGGATCTTTTATTACACTGAGCAACCAGCATTCTACGTCCCAGACAGCATAATACAGTAGTAAACAGTTTATTGAACTAGAATTATTCTTATGGGTAGTTTGATACGCCTGCCCTTTAGCGCTATAACGACTAGAGCCAATACGCATGCGCATTCCGAAGCAGCCCATCTCTTGTAGGCGGCCTGAGTGTGTGTGTGTGTGTGTGTGTGTGTGTGTGTGTGTGTGTGTGTGGCACAGAAGAAAAAGCCGCAAACACGCTGATGTAGAGTTATCTGCCCGGGGGAGATGTTCTCATGGAGCTGGTCACACCGACAGCGTCTCGTTTGCGTTTGACTTCACCATGCACTTTAGGACTTCAATAAGATGCGTGTGTGTTGTCAGATAATCATTTTGCTTCTCGCCTGCAACTTCTGCGCTTTCGTTTATACTCAGGGTAAGTCTGCTTTCGGCTGTTTTTTACTCTTCTTCACCGCATAAACTCGTATTTAAGCACTTTTTTGTGTGTGTGAAGGAAAAGTGATCATTAATAAGCCTGTAACTGTAATAGAGAAGCGCTTTGTGGATTTCTGTTTCCGTTTGGGAAATATCTCGGCTACTTTTGAGTTGAAACTTAGTGATTTGTTACAGTTTATACAAGTATTCTACCAACCAGATACTTGTGGGACCTCAGCACAGAATTGAAAATAGCACAAAAAAGTGTTCAGAATAAATAGGAAGTATGTCTTTATTAAAGTGTATGATGGCGGAGTTTCTATGGCCGGTGTCCGTTATTCCGCCCTCATTCCTCCGAGCAGTTTCATACAGAGCTGACACCTCAGTCAAAAAGTCCAACATTACACACTGCAAGGTGACCTTCTAATAAACAACCTTAAACACACATTGTAACACCTACAACTTTTGACAATCTTCATGTTTTCTGTTCGTAAAATTCGCGGCCAATCAATTGCAACTGTAATCGCCTGTAATACTCAGCTAATGCTGCCTTCACGTGTCGACGGATTCATTGTGAATCTGAGTTTCCGATTTAAGAGCTCCGCTTAAAATCGTATTATACATTAGAAATATTTCTTAGATACCGGGGTTTACATATTTTCATGACAGATGACATTCCATATTATATTTTTTATAATAATAATAATTATTATTATAAATTATCTATTGAATGCAACTTGCTGTAGTGATTTAATGACCGTTTCGATAGTGATTTACATCTACATCTTTTTTATTTATTTATTTATTTATTTATTTATTTATTTATTTATTTTTACAATATTTTTCATAATTCTGAGCCATGTTATACAGATACCAAATTGCTTTAGTCTGCATAACTAGGTAATCTTAGAGATGCACCTGAACATAAAATCACAAGTGCGAAACCCGAGAATACGAGAAGCCCGTGAAGGCAGCATTGGATCCACATTGTTCGCCGTGGTTAGTTATGTACACATGTTAACAGTTTGTGTCGAGGACGGGATTAGTTTTATTGTGATGTTTGTTACAACTTATACATACAGTACAATTTATAGATACAAAGGGTGTACTGTTAAAGGTACCACTCCAAAGGAAAGTAGTATCTTGTTTGTTTTTCTGAGTGAGATCACACAGTTTCCTATAACAGTGAAGAGTTCCCACCCTGATGCTGGCCTCAGCTGACATTTTGCTCACTTTTCCATTTGGCTTTTCTTGTTTTTGTTTGTTTTGCATGCTGTTGTGAAGCAAATGGAAAAGTGTTAGCACAAGAGTCTGACAGCAATTTCATGCACATTTCTTTATTAATTTGTTTAATCAAAGTACTGAGGAAATCCATCAGCATTAGAAATGACACTAAGGCCACCTGGCATTCACTACAGGTATGACAACTGACATATAACTCCATAATCTGATGGAAGGTCAAACCTGTGTGTCAGTGTGCAGGCAGATTTATTCCATATCTTCAGTGCTGTAACATTTAATTACTTCTTACTCTATTTACTTTACTCATATATACTACTATAAAGTGTACCTGCTTAAGTAGGGAATGCTTTTATTTATTTATTTGATAAACATTGCTTCAGATATCAGACTTTGCTTCACTACACCATGCTTCATTCACATCTGTCTGGTCAAGTAGCTCCTCATGTTGTACCTATTTGAAGTACTCTTTTTCCGGCGTGAACATCTGTAACCGATTTAAGCTGCCTTCAAGTGAGATTCGGGACACGAGGGGGATGGGGAGAGGTGGCATTGAGAGGCGCCTTCAACTAAAACAACTTTAGTTCTTCATACGCCTCATAGATAGAGCGCTGCAAAAGAAATAACGTAGGTTTATTTAGATTCACTTAGGTCACTAGGTTTTTTTACTTAAAGACACTTTTTAAGCTTGGGGAAATGTGTATGTTAAAAAATGTGAATGTTAGAGTAAGACTGGAGATAGGATTGTCCTTATTTTCTCCACAGAGCATCCCTTTTGAGTCTGGTTCCTCTCAGGGTTTCTTCCTCCTTACATCTCAGGGAGATTTTCCCGGCCACCGTTGCCTCATGTTCATTAGGGATAAAGAGAAATGAAATTTTAAACGTTGTCAATGTTTTATTCTGTCCCATGTCCATTTTTAAAGGCGCTGTACGAATAAAATAAAATTGAATGAATAATAGTTTATTTCTTATTTATTTATTTATTTATTCATTTATTTGTTTATTTATTTATTTGTTTGTTTGTTTGTTCATTTGTTTATTCATTTATTTATTGTTAACAAAATGCTAACGACCTTGCATAGTAAGAAGAAACGAAGCAAAGACATTTGGAATATTTTCTTAAAGAAAAAGAAAAAACCTTTTATCTCACTAACATCTTTCCCTATTTCTCTCTCTCTCTCTCTCTCTCTCTCTCTCTCTCTCTCTCTCAAAACACTATTTATTAAACACACACACACAGAGTATATATTAATATACATATTACGCATTCACAGCAACAATAAACAGAGCAAAAAGAGTATTTTGGGAGATGAGACATTTACATCAAGCACTTAAATACATAATTTTTATGTATATAATGCATATATAAAGTCTAATATTTAAAAGCGTTTTGTTTTCGACCTAAATACTGCTGAGGGAAATCAAGTAGTGTGTGTGCGAAAACCCCTTCACATATTATAGAATTGAATAATGTGGGGTTTTTTTTTTTTGTACAAAACAACCGACGTACCAAATAACCACATATGAATGTTGAAATAGACTGGAACAGAGTTTTCAGTGTTCATTACTGTTTGGCACGGTACTGCTTCTAAATAAACATTTCCTTCTATAAGACTCAACTTATTATTCTAAAAACATATTATTCAGTAGCTATTATTCTTTTTTTTCAGTAACAGCATTGAAATTAATAGCAGAATGTGTGTTGTTACATGAGTGAGGAATATACTGAGAGTCCTGTGTTAGACCTGATGACTTGGTGATTTCTCTGATCACATACTGTGAGTCTACATTTCTAAGTATTTGCTAGTCGAAAAAAAACCCAGAAGATTAATATGTAAAACAAATATTGTTTTTCCCATGCTTTCTCATCAATTTTTGTCACCTGCCATTTCCCACTTACTAGGTAGATCTTACATTTCTGGTATTTGGCAGATGCTCTTATTCAAAGCAACTTACATTTTATCTCATTTTATACAACTGAAGGTTAAATGGCTTGCTCAAGGGGCCAGCAGTGGCAGCTTGGTGGACTTGAGATACAAACTCACATCCTTCTGATCAGTATTCCAATACCTTAACCACTAAGCTACCCCATTCCCCATACAACAGCTCCACAACCAGATAGGATGAAGGCTAACATATACTTCCTCCAAGATACATGAAGACAGCCAACCATATCTTTTCTTCTGCTATATCACAAGGCAGCGTAACATGCTCTGAGGCGAGCACTACCTACTCTCTTCTGCATGCATAACTCTTACAGCTGCTAATGACTGGTTAGTGTCATTAGTATCAGTGATAGTGAGCTAGAGTATGTCATGCCCTCTATCCTGACAGTGCAACCAGTTTTACTGAGGTTTCATTGGCATATATTGCATGAGTGCTTTTCTGTTGCACTACCCAGGAACATAGTACATGGTACATTAGACTTTAGTTGTGAACAGCTTTTTACATCACGATTGATTCGTTTGTAGCTGCTAATTGGTCGTATTTCACATTTTATAAATGATTCATATTAATGAGGGGTTTTATATATTGGTAGGAGAATGTTGGACATGGAGCTGCCAGGCAGGAGGCAAAGAGGAAGGCCAAAGAGGAGGTATATGGATGGAGTTAATGAGGATATGAAGCTAGTGGGTGCAAGTGTTGGGGATGCAGAAGATAGGGATAGGTGGAGAGAGATGATTCGCTGTGGCGACCCCTGAAGGGAAAAGCCGAAAGAAGAAGAAGAAGATTAATGAGTGGTTTTAATACACTTATATACACAGTGGGGATCAAAATGATGGAAGTATTATTACAAGAACGCTTGATTTTTTCGGAAATATTGTTCATCTTCATCGCTCATAATTTGAAGGAATATTAGCTATGGGTGATACCACTGTTCTTTTCAAATTTTCTCTCTCAAAATAAGAGAACAGTAACCCTTGTTGCCAAAAAGAAGGATCTAAAATTTTTGTGTGCTACAGCTGTCAAAAATTAGTCAGAAGTTTAGACCCACTTGCTCTGAAGGATTTCGGCACGTCTGCGGCTGCAGGACATCACTAGTTTCCCACACTGCTCTGCTGTGATCTTGGTCCACTCTTCTTCCAGTCTCTTCCACAGTTTGGTAACTCTGTTGCCAAGAATCTTCTGGAGATTTTCAGTCGGGATTAGATAAGGACGCCACTTCTGTGCTACAGTGCTTTTCCAGTTTTCCAAACGTGCCTTGGTTATTTGGTAACATGTGATAGTAGAGCAGTGGTATAGCCATAGTTAATATTCATTCAGATTTTGAGCGATGTTTTTATGTTGGATAGATAGATAGATTATTAAAATAATTCTCATGGCTGGATCGAGAAGCTGTCACTTGTAATGGTTTTTAACAGGATCCATGGCAAGCATATCACACATCACACTGTTGCCAAACTGGGAGCCAAAGCTGGGAGAGACACGACTCATTTGTTTACAAAGAAATGGAGTGGATCTTTTGCTAAAAAGTCTTAATTTCCCCTATGTATGGAGACTTTTAGGGACACCCTGTAAATGTGTCCAGTGAATGTCGGATATGCACAGCTGCGAATGTAGTTAATATCAAGCACAATCCTGGTCTTGGCGTGCAGTCTTCTATAGATCCCGGGACTTTATTTCTCTTTTACTGTCTATGTCTGTTTCTTGCTTAACATTGAAAAACATCCACTAGATTTTTTTTTTTTTTGCACATACAATCTAAGAGGAAATACGTGCCTGGATGTATCGCTTTAGGTGCTTCCACTTTTGTTGTGTGTGAAAGAATTAGTGCAGTGTATAGCCATGATGAATGTTTTTGTGCTTATATTGATAATACTGAGTAGGATTATTCATTGGCAGTTTCTGCTATTTGCCCTGTGGCTCCTGATGAAGTCACATGGTTTTGTTTTTCAGTGTGCTGCTCTGCAGGTCTCCAGGAGCAGTAGTGCAGCCTGGTTAAGCAACTTGCAGCAATAATAAAATGAAAGCCATCAAACTGTGCTCTTTGATTAGAATTATATTGCAGGAAGCTGCTTTAATCTTTATTCACTACCCCCGATTTCTGTGTTTCTTTTTCGGAATAGCACGTCTTCTGCTGCCATCTTTGTATTTGTTATTACGGGCTGGATGTTTGGACACGGCCCCTCAGCTTGTCAGGATTAGGAGGCGCTCTTACGTAACAGGGTCGGACACTTCTCTCGTTTGATCCCTTGCCAGCCGATCTGTTGAGCAAGTCCAGCAGTCACGCTCTTTATCTAAACACATGCAAACCATTTCATTTCATTCATTGCGTCCTCTCTCTGCCTTCAGCGTGCCCAAGTATGACATGTCTATAGCGTATCTCTTTTCTGATGTCTTGTTATTGAATCTGAAACCGTAGTGTTCTTCTGCTCCGTATGAGAACTTCCTGGTTCTTGACATCTGCCGAATAAAAAGTGAGAACTCAAACTCTTCAAAGCTCGGCTAACACGCACCATATACATCGTAAACACCTGCTGTACACATGTGTGAAGCTCCACAGCAGGATTCGTGTTTCGCCCACATCTTTTTGCCATCTTCACCTACATAGTGCATTAAGCGTCAGGATGCCATGGCTTTAAGATATGTAAATATCATTGTAAGCGTATAAAATATTTCCAGATGTGTTTACAGCAGACATAGATGTTTTTTGATATTGAAACATTTTTTGTAAGAAATAATTCAGCAAGCTTTTTTTTTTTTTTTTTAATTTTGGATGATCATTTTTGGCTGGAGATCACTGCAGGCCTCCGTCACATCAGTCCACATTATGGTCTTTATAAATGAAGTGATCCTCAACGCAGTTTGGGACAGAGTCTTGTGCAGATGATTGGCATGTGTTGGCCAGGTTTGGAATGTTTGTTGGCGTCTTCTCTTTAGATCTTTACTGAACTGACAAGTTCTTTGCCAGATAACTTTTTAAAGCCAGTGACCATTCGCTCATTGAGAGCAATTACGATTTTAGTCACTGCTTTGTGTAGTCTGAAGGTGCATCCCAAATCGCATCATTATTATGCACTATTCTATGCCATTTTATAGTACAAAACATGAGAAGTGTGTCCAAGAAGAAGAAGAAGTGCACTTTAAGTACTTAGACATTGCACTTATTCAATTGAGAAAACCTAGTCTGAATGTTGGACATTTCATGCACTCAACGCTCACAGCTTTGCTTACGGAGCAGAAGAGGGTCGGGGCTACCAGGCACTGACGTTGGATGAAGAAAAAAAATTCAAGATGGCTGCCAACACTCCAGTGCACAAGACATCTTACATATGTTTTTTTTTTTCCAATAGTCCATGTAGTGTGATTTATTTTGCAACAAAATTCAGCAGCTTCACATTACGTGTGATTGACGTCATTCACCATCAACTGGGAAGCAGCTTGTACTTCCGGTTACACTACACTAAACACTGGACTACATAGTGGGCAGTGTAAGTGTGTAGTGTGTAGTACGTCATTTGGGATGCAGTTTGTGATTCATGGAGATTCTGCCGCTTCAACACATGACTTCTGTAGCCGCTGTGTCTCGTTTGAGGACTCAAAATAAATAATTCGCTTTGTATTTTGTGGCTGCAGCCTTGAACTCTGAGAAGATAATAGAGTAGCCATTCACTGGTTCTCTGAAGGGGCGGCTGTGTGGGGCTTTCCATCCGCTTCTTTAATTTTTGAACTTTGAAAATGCAAATGAAAGAAAATCTGAATGGATGCAAAAAAAGATACCTAAATATCAGAAAAGTTTATACGCTGGACTGAGACAGATCTATTGATCTACTGATAAAGTCAAAATGCAAACAAAATTAATGAAGGGAATAATTTGTTCATTAAATGGTGACTTTGGGAACATGTGGTACATCATGTTTTAGTCATAGAGCTACATATATCTAAACAGAAATATAGCCACAGAAGATACTCGCGATCTGTCTAGAAAGACAAAGAAACAAATGTTTCATAAAATATTACAGCAACCAAAAAATGATGTTATTGAAAATGAATGAAAGACTATACATTACATGTTACATCTGTTCATTAGCTGCTGTTTTCTATCCATCCACAGATGGAAGAAAAAGAGCCGTGCACTTTGTGTGTTCCATCCCTAATCGCTTGTACATCATCTGCAGGGTTTTTGCATGACTATAGTTAATAGAAACACGGACCCGGTTACATTTTCGGTAAAATTATAAAACATTTGGAAATGTGGCTTATGGTGTTTTTCCTCCATCAATAACTTTTATCATCCTGGGTGTCAAACATTTTATACCTTGAAACACTGCAAGCTGCATACATCCTCAGTTCACTGAAAGCTTGGCATCGTGACATAAATGTCTTGACCGGGGTTCTGCTTTCAGGAAAAGAAGTGAGAGGATTGGAATGTTTTGCATTTCTTCTTATTCCTTCCCTCCCGGTCACTTCTCAACAAGAGAACTAGCTATTACAACATGACAGCATTTTAGCTCTTGTCAAAAGTTGATTAACCGACGCACAGGAAGTCAACTTTGACCCCGGACCCATTATTCGTTCTTCCTCCAAAAGGCAGAGCTGCCGACCAGGAATGCAGGAGTAAAAACAGACAAGAATTGACCATTCAACATAGTACATCTTTACGACTCTCCAGCTACTAAAGATGGGAGGGAAAGTACACTAATGGTCATTTCAGCCAGCAAGCAGTTAAAAGGCTGTTGAATCCTTGGCTTGTAGCAATTATTAACTATTCTTCCTTTATAAAGTCAGGAAGCCGTGCGCCAGGCTTTCACTCCAGCTGCGGAAAAAAGCAGTCGTAGAGCCATAAATCAGAGGGAAAAGCAAGGGGGAGAAAAGTACGCAAACAGGAAGTGCACAAGCAGAAAATTCAAGCCATGTTTTGAGTCTCGTAACTCCACTCTTCATCAGCTGAGAACACTTGCGCAGAGATTTTCTATTTCAGACTATGTTTGTCACTGAGTAAATATCCTTTTCATCCCAGCTTTGGCTTGAGTCGAGCACTCTGTTTTTCATGATTCAAAGTGGGAAGAACATTTTGACGCTCAGTGAGCCTCGAATGAACCGTGACCAGCTCGAGCTGGCTCCGCAGTAGAAACAGTCAGGACCTGGTAGACACACCCTCTTCTCAAACCCAGCAGATGTTCCAGTCAAGACCTCCACGACACTGACATCTTGGCAGCACAAAGCGAACAGGGCTTGTGTGCATTCACATTCCCTCGGGCCATCAAGCAGTAGGACTTCGACCACAGGATATGATTATAACACAGCAGCGACTGTTCAGATTACCACGCCCAGAGTCTACATGGCACTATTTACCCACGACTTGCTTGCTCATCTCTCATCAGAAGACTGTACACTTAACTCCGACCTCAGGTTGGGAACGAGGTTCTGAGTCAACTGCGAAAGATTCTACTGTACACACCCTTCCTTCTTCAGCATCTACCCAGAAATACAACCCAAAAATTCAAACATTGCGGTTACACACTGAAACTTGGCCACATAAAGTACTGTCCACAAGGGGGAAAAAAAGCCCTTTGTAATTATCTGCCAAATAATGGAAAGTGACCGAGGGATAATGCGGTCTGGTGTTGATTGCTATAGATAGAGGCCAGGAGAAAATCTCTGTACATTTCCCAAAACACTGGGTTAAGCATGACACGGGCATCGGTCACTGTCTGGAAAAAAAGGCATCCTGGACAAAAATTTGGCATGCAGTGCAGCATGGAAGCAAAAAAACCCTGCTGTTTTTTCCCATTTGAAATTTTAAATAAATTTTGAAATATTTTTTTTTACTGATAATGATAATGATAATGATAATGGGGAAAGGGGGGCACGGTGGCTTGGTGGTTAGCACGTTTGCCTCACAACTCCAGGGTTGGGGGTTCGATTCCCGCCTCTGCCGTGTGTTTGGAGTTTGCATGTTCTACCTGTGCCTCGGGGGTTTCCTCCGGGTACTCTGGTCTCCTCCCCCGGACCAAAGACATGCATTGTAGGTTGATTGGCGTGTGTGTGTGTGTGTCCCCTGATGAGTTGGCGCTCCATCCAGGGTGTATCCTGCCTTGATGCCCAATGATGCCTGAGATAAACACAGGCTCCCTGTGACCCGAGAATAGATCGGATAAGCGGTAGACAATGAATGAATAATGGGGAATGAAAATAATGATGGGAAAACAAAAAATGGGATTCTGTTTGTTTAATTAATTTTTGCCTTTCTTGACACACAATAATATAGGACATTAGTAATTATATTAAATAAAATTAATATAAAAAATTAATATAATTAATATTAATAAATAAAATCAATTTTAATTATTTCCAAAAAATGAAATAGACTAGATTTAATTGTTTCTACTTGGTTCACCATAACCTCTAAAATAGAGTAATTCTGGAAGTACAAGTACATGCAATTCTCTTGTTAAAAATGTATACTCTGGACTCTAAACTTAAACTGTTTTCATATAAGATATGATATGAAGGATGAATCATCACGTCGTCCTCCTTTACTCTCATGCTCTTACTATATATCACACGTATGCATACACACCATGGACACACAAAGTATATCAGGCACAAATGGCAATATCTGTCCTTCTTGCTGATACACATCAGAGTCATGTTCAATAATTAAAGAATAGAATTAAACAGTTTCTGACAGATAAACAAAGCATTAATACGAGAGCTTTTTGGAATACTGATCAATTTAATGCAAAGTGAACATAGCATATCCAATATGTCTTTGTGTTCTAGTTTTTATTCAGGATACTGAAATAAATTTCAAGCTTTTCTTTGCATTCATGAGCCTGTGTATATATATTAAAACTATCAGCACTCTGTGATTTTAATAGCTCTTCTTGTGCCATTAGTTCCATCATTGTGTACATGCGGGCTCCATCTGTTAATTGCCAATCTCTCTGATGTTTTATGTTGAGTAGTACAGTGAAGAGTTGCTTTTCTTGCTCAGATCAGCAGCTCAGAGAGTACAGGAGGAAACAGCATGGTCGCGACGTAGCAGATGTCCCATTCACACCGAGGAAGGCACGCGTCACGCAGCCTGATTGATAACTGCCCATATGTGGGCATCACAGGGAGCCTGGCAGCTTTGGAGCGGCTCAGACTCGACACAGAGAGAGATGACGATAAAGTTTGAGCAGGTGGCCCCTTTTAATCAAAGTGTCTGTGCGGCTGCAAAAAGATGTTCTTTCTACAGCATTGCTTGTACCCTAACAGGATTTAACAGCGGTCCGTTGTCGCTCATTCGGGAAGCTATCTTGTTAGCGTGTAGTGCTTTTCACTTTCTCTGTATTTAACTGTCATTTAGGACAACAGGCAATACGGTCGCACTGCATTAACAGCGAGCTGTCTTACACCGTGAATTACTCCGCTCATTTCATACGTCTACTCCTCTATTGTTCTCCTGCACCCCCCTCCAAGTGTCAGTGTGTGTCTTAACAGCTTGAAAGGATTACCTCAGACCCCATGCTGCCCACTAACACATCAGTGTTTATCTTTAGAATTGTCAAGGGCACATCTCCAACCGGGAAACTGAAAACCTCATTCCATCTGCCTGCCTTTCTTTTTTTTTCTTTATAAAGAAATTAACCTCATCTAACAAGTATATTCATTTGCTCTTCACTAACTGCTTTAACACTGATCTAGAGCCTATCCCAGTCCCAGGAACACTAGGTGTGAGATGGGACTACACCATGGATGACACACCAGTCCATGACAGAGCACCACACACATATTCACACCTAGGCGCACTTTATCTCACCTACCAGCATGTTTCTGAGCGGTGTCAGGAAAATAAAGAGCTCCCACACAGACACTGAGGAGAACATTTTAACTCCATACAGAAAGTAACTTGTACTGAGGTTCGAAACCACGGACTCTGAAACTGTGAGGCAGCAACATGACCAACTGCCTCACTATACGACCTCTGTAGTAGCTTAGTGGTTAAGGTGTTGGACTACTGATTGGAAGGTTGTGTGTTTGAATCCCACCAAGCTGCCACTGCTGGGCCCCTAAGCAAGGCCCTTAACCCTCAATTGCTCATTTGTATAAATTGAGATAAATTGTAAGTTGCTCTGGTTAAGGCCTCTGCCCAATGCCAGAAATGTAAATGAATCATTATTTCAGTAATATACTGCAAGTATTCTTTCATTCTCTACCGCTTATCTGATCTATTCTCGGGTCACGGGGAGCCTGTGCCTATCTCAGGCGTCATTGGGCATCAAGGCAGGATACACCCTGGACATAGTGCCAACCCATCGCAGGGCACACACACACACTCTCATTTACACACTACGGACAATTTAGAGATGCCAATCAACCTACAATGCATGTCTTTGGACCGGGGGAGGAAACCGGAGTACCCGGAGGAAACCCCCGAGGCACGGGGAGAACATGCAAACTCCACACACATGGCGGAGGCGGGAATCAAACCCCCAACCCTAGAGGTGTGAGGCAAAACGTGCTAACCACTAAGCCACCGTGCCCCCCTTGCAAGTATTTAATTCTGCAATAAATTCTACCACCTGTTTCATGGATATCACTAACACAGGGTAAACTGGCCTATTAAATTTATAATTCAATTCAATTCAATTTATTTGTATAGCAACTTTTATAATGGACATTGTCTCAAAGCAGCTTTACAAAAATAGAGAACTAGAAAGTAGAGGGAAAAAAAGAATCATTAAATTATTTAACTATTTTATCCCTATTTATCCCTAATGAGCAAGCCTGCGGAACAAGGATTTTTTTAAAATATACACTTTAATAGTACCCATGCATATTCATGCATTTTCCCAGTCAGCCAATCACATGGCAGCAGCACAATGCATAAGATCATTCAGATACAGGTCTAGAGCTTATAAGAGGTTAAGAGCTTCACTTATTCATGTCAACAAGGTGTTTTCATCCACACAACGAGTGTTCTGCAACACTCTATGGATTGTTATGCATGAAAATTCCACATCAGCAGTATCAGAAATACTCAAAAAACTATCCTGTCTGGCAACAACCTCACCATGATCAAAGTCACTGAGCTCACATTTCCACCATTCTGATGTTTGAAGTGAATAGTGACTGAAGCGCTTCAAGATTTTATCCATTACATTGCTGCCACATGATTGCCTATTTGATTGTTATATGAATAAACAGGGTTACATGTGTTCCTATTAATGTGGCCAGTGAGTATATCAGGATCAGCCATAACATTAAAACCACTAAAAGGTGAAGTGAATCATATTGAATTATCTTGTTACAGTGGCACCTATCAAGAGGTGGGATATATTAGGCAGCAAGTGAACAGATCTCGTATGTTGAAAGCAGGACATATGAGTAAGCTTATTGGTCAGAGTGCTCATGCTGGCTCCTGTCCACTGTCAACAATGGACATCAGAACTAAAACGTTTTTATATCATGTGGACGTCCGGGTGCGTGTGCATTGCTTACCTGGGAAAGAGATGGCACCGGAATGCACTATGGGAAAAAGGCAAGCCAGTGGGGGCAGTGTGACGCTGTGGGCAATGTTCTGCTGGGAAATCTCGGGTTCTGGCATTCATGTGGGTGTTACTTTGACACATACCACCTACTTAAACATTGTTGCAGTCCAAGTACACTCCTTCATGGTCACCCTAATGCCAGTAGCCTCTTTCAGCTGGATAATGCCCCAGCCACACTGCATAAATTGTTTGGTCAGGAATGATTTGAGTGTTGACTTGGCCTCCAGATTCCCCAGATATCAATCCTATCAAGTATATATGGAATGTGCTGGACAAACATGGAGGCCCCACATTTCAACTTACAGAACTTAAAGTATCTGTTGCTAACATCTTGATGCCAGATACCACAGCACACCTTCAGAGGTCTTGTGGAGTCCAGGCCTCTACGGCTCAGAGCTGTTTTGACACGATATTAGACAATATTAGTCAGGTGGTTTTAATGTTATGACTAATCGGTGCATATTCGAATGCAATCACTGAACTGTAACAGAGCTGTTTAGAAACGAAATATTGCAACACATAGTGTATTCTAAAAAAAAATCTTCGAAGACTTACTGACACAATATTTTGAAATATAATCCAAAATTAAGTTCAAAGCTAAAACCCTATAACCCTTAATGCCATTTCCTTTCTTACCACAAGGTCAGTATACAGGAATGCTCTTAACATTCCACAGGCTTTCTGTTTCTGATCAGAGCAGGTTCCAGATTGGTGGATATGCGGCTCCTAGACTTTCTCATTAAGGAAGTGAGTAAGACCCCTTAAATAAAGAAAACAGAAAGTGTAAAGAGTAAAAACGAACACTAAAACTCACGACATAGTCATCTCTCTGAGTTTTCTTTTCACTCTTCCCACTAGCTAATTTCCTTCTAAACATTCAAGACACACACCAGATGCTTAATGGAATTCATGTGCATTTATTTTACTGAATTTGGCTAACACCATTTCGTTCAGACAGGGTCCAGTCACGTCTGAATCCATTCCTTTCTCTTGACCTCTATTCTTCCTGCTCTCTTCTCTTTCACCTTAGTCTTGTTGTAGCTCCTTCTGCAGGCTTCACATCTGTCTGCAAGGCTCTCTTACTGTATCCAGAAGTATATAAATAGTATATTTCATTTTAGTATTGAGAAATATTTACTTGCTGTTTCACGCCAGCCATGTAGGCCTTGAGGAGATGGACAGAATGTATGTTCATGTGACATTTTGTATAAATAATTAGAAGAGAACTAATATTTGAACAATAAAATATTAATGTTATCACTAAAAGCATTTGCATTTACAAAACAGTTAAACGGCTTAGCATCCATAGAACTAGAATACCAAACGTATAATATAAAGTACTAATAAAAAATTTGAAGTGAATACTTTTACAAAGTGCAAGTATATAACATGATTTAAAGTAGGAATCTGTCTCTGTTTGTCAGTATGTCAGTGTATGGTATGTGGACATATGACCATCACACTCAGATATGGTTTTTCCCCAAACTGTTGCATCAAAGTTAGAGGCACACAATGGTATAGAATATCTTTTTATGCTGCAGCGCTACAATTTCTCTTCACTGGAACTTATAGGCTCGAACTTGTTCCAGCATGACAATACCTCTTTGCACAAAGTAAGATCCATGAAGACCTGGTTTGTGAAGGTTAAAGTGGAAGAACTTGAGTGTCCTGCACACACAGAGCCGTGGCTCTGACTGAACACCACAGAACACCTTTAGGATGAGCTGGAACACAGTGTCTGATCTCACTAATGCTCTTGTAGCTGAGTGAACACAAATCCCTACAGTCACGCTCCAACATCTAGTGGAAAGCCTTCCCTGAAGAGTGGAGCGCATTATAAGAGCAAAGTGAAACTAAATGGAATGAGATGTTCAACAAGCCGTGTGTCCACAAACTTTTGGCCATAGAGTGTAACTACACTACAGATATTCTGAATAGTGGCAGTTAAACTTTCACTCTGACTGGAACATCTAATTCCTGACAGGTTTTTGTGTACACATTCAAAATTAGCATAACAATAGCATAACAAATTCCTGTGTAACACGTTTTCTTGCTGTTGTTGTTGTTGTTGCTGTCCTTCTCCTCATTAGCAGCCTCTAGGACGCCTGACATTAAAATTCTGGCCAGCGTTTTAGCTGTTCTTCGTGTAAACGTAATCTTTAGACATTAAAGCAAATGCAGAACTGATAGTTACACTCAGAAAAAATAATAAAGGCACAATTAACTGTTACCTATTTATATAAATAAAGACACAGTCATTGCTAGCACAGGCGATTGTTGCTATGCCTTTTCATCAACCTACAGAGCAACTGTAATTTGTATAGCCAGGGCTGAATGTCTAGCGTCCTTCTCTCAGGGCCAGCAGAACAAAAGGATGCAGACGGAGCACGGAGGACCGGAGCTGCAGTTTGGCCTGAATGCTCTGCTGCACCTTCAATTGTGTCATTAAAATGGCAGCTTGTTAAAGGAGCTGGGCGGCAACCACAAAGGGAACCCAGATTGCCCTGCTGCCCTTAACAGTTCAGAAGTACTTCGAGCAGAAATTTCCCAATTACAGTGAGCAAGAGCCAGCTTCAGCTATGCAAATCCTGACCTAAGAAAAAAAAGCAAGACAAATAAAGCAAGCTTGTCTCAGATAATATTTGTATTTGCCAGAACTAACGCTAGCTCCACAGAACTCATAAGGTAGTACAATAAAGGTGCCAGACTTTTGTTTTGGCAAGTAATTAGTCTTGACAAGAATCTTATCATGGTTTTATCTAAAGTATTTTCAGCATTGCCAAATTAGCAGTTGTTTAGAGTTCAGGCTAATTCAAGCTCCTGATTCTGCGATACTTGTGTAGGCACCATGTGTAGACATCCAATAAGCTGGCATGTTTATACATAAAGAGATGTTCTCGCATCTATAATACCAGAATGTACAGATAGATGAAGCAAAATACAGTATGTGGTAAGTTGTTTACATTGTAGGATGCTCAAGATTAGGAGTGTAACACAATCATGCTGACTGTATCTGTAACTCTTTAGTGCAGATTCTTTAGTGCACTCTTCATATGATTGCATCTCTATATTTGAGATGTGGCTTTAACCAGAAAGAAATTGTTATTTTTAATTACATATGAATCCTATGACTATGCTCCTAGAAAACTCAGATAGGTTCTAGACTCTGTCAAGTTCATAATTGGTCTCAAATAGAGATCTGTGCTGGACTTCACAGTTTTTCCCCCATGCAGATGATATTTTCTAACAAATATAGTTGGTCCTTTTTCTCTAAATATAAACAAAATAATTAGCTAATTTAAACCAGGTAGTAATTAAACTTTTTACCAGTACACCAGTGTTCTGGTTGACTTGTCTGACATTTACAACCAGTCTAAAAGAATGAATTCTTTTATCGCCGCAGGTCTGATATAAAGTGAGTGAGGACTCTGTTGGCTTTTAGTGTTTTTTCCTTCTGTTTGATAACCTTACACAGAATTTTAGTGATTGAAGATAAACACCTTCAAATTTGGGATGCTCATGAACAAGCACTTGGGGTGTCTCAGAGAGCAGAACTTCGAAGATAGAGACATTTGAGTGAAAAAAAACCTAATGGTTTTTGCTTTTATGGAACATTTCTATGAATATTTTACTCCTAACAGGCTAGGTGAAAACAGAAATACTTATGAAAAACTACAAATTCTTAAAGCCCTGAGTATCTACTTTCATATGCATCATTAAACAACCACTGTGGAGTTTGACATGAGAAAGAAACTAAACATGGGCATGACAAAATGGATGCAAATTTACAAACCATAATGCTCAGAATCTGTCAAATTTGCAACTGTAGTGAATCCATTTAAAACACGTTATCTGTTGTCGTATTTGGTTACATCCCTACATGGAATGGACGAGCATTCTTTCCAGGACGTTTTACTTCCTTCCTACCAGCCTATAGTCCTGATCCATATTGACTGGAACCCTAAAGTGCAGTTGGTCAAGAAGAATGAAAATGGTAGGATCATATGTTGTACACCACTGGGTCTTCCTTCAAAGGTGTCATCTTTTCAATTCAATTCAATTCAATCTGGGTGACACCGGTCTTTTCTGACAACCCATCCACCAACTTCTGCATTTTGCTCTTGTGTTAGTTCTGGTGTAAGTCTCATTATCACCACTCTTCCATACTTGCTTGATGCACAGATTTGCTTGATATTTAGTTTTTGGAAGGTCACATCACACCTTCTGCAAGGTTTTGTGAACTCAGTTTGGCCCAATTCCTAATTCTTTGCTGCTGGATGTTTGCATACTGGATAACGTTTCTATCAGTAAATGCTCATATCATTGTAGTACTAGTAGATGTTGATCTCTGGTCACATCCCTACAGACTCTGCTTTGTTAATGTCTGGGATATTTGCCCCTTTTGTTGCTTAAGGGCATGGCACTTTGACCAGACTATCTGTGAAGGAATGCAAGCGTCTGGGTTTTGCAAGCTCAAGCAGAGACAGTCCAGGAACAGATGTCCCCCTGAGACCCTGCTCCTATTTTTTGGTCCTCATCTCTGGATTGAACCCATATGAGCCCGACATGTCAGGGGCCATTGTGTCTGCTGTTCCTCATGCTGACATTTTTGAGCCCAAATGCAATCCAGAGGCATCTTGTGAAGTGTCTTGGGAAGTTTTGGAGTGCCACAGCTTCGCATCCTGAGTCTCCCCCCTGTTTTGCACCTTTCAGTTTTCATGTCTGGTTCTCATTCGGTTTTGATCAGCTTTGTTGGGCCTGTCAGAGAGCTGCCCTTTAAAGATGGCTTTAATTTCTGCCAGACATGTCTTCTTTTCTGGACATCAAATGCACACTTTCATATGCACCCTACTTGCGACAGGCTTCTGTGTGTTACACTCCCCCTTCTCTTCCTGTACCGCTTGAACATTGCTGGACCTCCTCTTCCCACTGCTAAAAACACGCTTTGAGAATGGGAGGGGTAGAAAGGGGGCTTCCTGTGGCTTGTCGAAAAAGAGGCTCGATTTAGATGTTTACATGAAGGACTTGGTTGGGGGGGGTAGGTCACAGAGGGAGGGGGCCGAATTTAGGGGGGGTCACAGAGGAGAATTCCTTTGATGTGGCTTGTGGGTGGCATTATTACTTATCTTTCAAAAACAGGGACACAGTAGCGGGTAAGCCCAAAACGCTAGCACATGTGAGCCTCGCTGTGGAGATAATCAGCAACCTCTTTTCTGTGGCCCAAAAACTTGTCGTAATTACTGCAGACAAACACAAAGCACAGATCTCGCGAGTGCTTTTCCGGGTCGAGGCCGTCCACATTCTCTTTGCAGCCCTAACCAGGTCTACTGTATCTCTCTCATCAGAAAGTGCACAGAATGCATTAATACTCTTTCCAGACATTGTTCCTCTACTAATATTCACGAACAGATTGCGACTGTGGTAGCTAAGCAGTGTGAGCCTTCTTCTGATGAATCTACTTCACACTTTGAATGAGCATTTTTCACAAATTTAACAGCCTGGTCTTACGGTTCCGAATGTCAGGTAACCTATAATAGAGAGTTAATCTTTATCAGAAATAATAGATCCCTCACTACAGAATGAATTATTTCTACTTTTCATGTAAAACCTCTTCTCTAAAACCTCTCATCTAAAAACTCTTGACATTTGAGTATTTTGCTATGATTTGTCAGTTATTAGAGTTATGCGACTTCTTTTTTTCCCCTTCAGTAAATAGAACGCACGAGCCAATCGACATGTGACTCTGAAATGATTGACAAGTTGCACAAGTATTTTGAGCTCTCTGATATTAACTGACACCCCCGGTAGCCCAGCCCATACAACGATTTTATGCGGTTCTCCTGTTGCTGTACTATGAAGTCTTCAGTATGTGTTCCTACTGTTGCTATAGTAACAACGTTTAAAAGTGGGTGGAGCAATTCAAATTACAAATCAGTTTTCTTGCCTCTAAAATGAAATATTCTGGAGGGAGATTTGGTGTTTGTGTATAAAATTCAGCAATGTATTTATACATCTTATCATACAAGATGAAGTAGAAGGATCATATGCACTCTACTGTCTTCACTCTGATTTGAAGACACTCCAACAGATCACTCCATATTTGCATTGAAGTTCAACTTTTCTGAATTTTGTTGAGTCTCTGGACATGCCCACATCTTCCGTCACCCAATATTAGCTGTCACCAGATCTCTGGTCATTTTGTCACAGCGAGTTGCTGTATGTGTAGCATGACATAGAATTGGACCTGACAAAACCGCAATATCACATGTTGACTCGGCTCACAGATTTCTCAAAAACATTCCGTACCTCCTAGCATTGTAGAGATTCCTGCAAAGACATACACCAGGTTCTTATCAAGTGTACCCATGGCTAAATGTCAGGTAGTGCTCGTTTTTGTTTAGTTATTTCATCGTTTGAAGAACATCAGCTTTACCCTTCGACATCGAAAGTTGACATATCAGTGTTAGCTTGTTACAGAAAGCCGTCTCTTTATCAGGACCTCGAGAGGTGTAGCATCCTGCACTCTTTCACTCCTGATTGCATCTGGCTGTTTCAGCGATAGAATCCAGTTCCAGCCCAGACACTCAGCAACAGGCCCCCATGACTCTCTCCAGAGCCAGCGATGTCGATCAAACCCGCACTTAGTGCTAAGCAATCCTAGCCCGCACTCTACTCCTCCTTACGCCATCCCAAGAGAAAAGAAACAAGTAAAATACAGACAGGACAAAAGAAAAGAAACAGACCGAATCACGCTGATGAAAGGCTCAGGCTCTGGACGAGACGCAAATGGACGACGGCTGAGGCTGGGCAGAGATGAAAGCGTACCCGTCTGATAATAATGACATTTTCTGGAAGAGCATAAACAGATGAGAATATGTTTGTATAAGGTCCTCAAAGCCTCACCTCCCTGTTGCGATTATTACAAACAAACCGTTGCGTCCACACACAAAGAGCGTGCTCTTTCTCGATCCTGCTATGCGCTGTTTTTCTGTGAAGCATGTGAAACCCACAGGTCTGTTTACACACGTTCTCTTCACTGAAGGGACTTCTTGTGCATTTTAGTAAGTTTTTTCGGCTTTATTTTTTTATCCCCCTTAATGGGGAAAAAAAATATACGATTCATTTGTTTATGCTATTTCTTTTAATTACTTGAAATTATAGATTCGAGTTGCACTAGAAGAAAAATACTGACTAAAATATCTGGAGTGTGTTTTTCTGCCTAAACAACTGTTTCACATTTACTCTTGTTACTTAACTGTTGTTTTCAACCTCAAAACCGTGACTCTGAATAATGCTGCTCTGGTGGGTCATTATTATTGACTCTCTGTTCTAGCAGCAACGCAAAGGAACGGTTGAGCCAAACATGAAATTGTTCCCAAAATGTAGCCAATCAGACAAGATGTTTTTGTCCAAAGTTAGCTGTGAGGCAATTGAGAGAAGTTTAGACCTGCCAGACTGCATGCCTAAATCACCAGATCCAGGAGACATCACCATCCCTCAGAAACCATTTGCAGGTTATATGTCTGGATGTTTTTGTTTTTTTACAGCTACCTATCCGGGAAATGAAAAAAAAAAAGCACCTCATGCTGCCTCTGACACGAACAAAGCCACCCTTTCACCCGAACCTGCCACCAGGGCTGCTAAATGTACCAGTATATTGAGTACTCAAGACCTGAAGAGACAAATGACGTACTTTCCATCCGGGGCTAGTTACTCACTTGGATGTCTAACGATGGATTACTGTCAGGATTCAGTCTTCCAGTAACAGGGCAGTAAACATTTACACAGGAATCTCAGTATATAGGTTTTTCCCCAAAAAAAACTGTTTTAAATAAACTTCCAGTAAAATTGTAGTAGACTGTGAAAAACTGAGTTTAATGATGACTTTCCCTTTACTTTTTTTTTGGTCAGAAGTAAATTACTTAACACTGAAAAAGAGGAAAAATTTAAACTAGGTAAAACTGTATAGCATTTTTAAAGATTCAGTAAGAAATTTTAACATCAATCTTAAATGCTTCCAAACTGAGTATGCAGTATGCATATATACTATTATGCAGTATGCATATATACTATTATTGTAAGAAACATTTTTTTAAATGTTTATTTTTTTGTGTGTGAAACCGTGTCAGAACCAATAAACAAGTCTGCTTGAGACTTACCAACTCAACAAAATTTTGAGTGTGTGATGATTTAAGATTTGAATTTATGACATCATATCACCAATGGCAGCGTTCTTCAGGCTCAATAAGACAGGAAGTGAAATACATCAATACAGCACTCTACACCCATGTGACACATTACAGGAAGAAACTGGAGGCTCTGTCATGCTGTGGGGATAGGGGCATTTATTTTTGCTGCCATTTTGAGGTCATGAGGCATCTCACTGAATGGTTTGATTGGGATGTAAATCGTATACAATGGCTTTCATAGTCACCAGATCTCAACCAAGTTGAATACCTGTGGGATTTTGGAGTGATGTATTAGACAGGGCTCTCCACCATCATCATCAACACCAACTTAGGGAATAGCTTTTAGTGTTTATCGTTAAAGTACAGTTCCAGAGACTTGATCCCTTGCCTCATGGTTGTCCAGCATCTTATGATGACATACGCATTACTTTGGCAGTGTAAATGTAGATTGGAGTCTAATTCTGCGCTATTTTGTGTGTGTGTGTGTCTGTGTACGTGTTACATTTATAGACCCCTCCTGCTGCCATCATGCCGCGGAGCTCCCCCAGTGTAAAGACGCATGCGATCAGGTAAGAATAAGTCACATGACAGTATTTACTTCCACGGTTTACTCAATAAAGCATTGCTGCAAGTGTGTGTTTAGAGTGTACAGTGGTGTGAAAAAGTGTTGGCCCCCTTCCTGATTTCTTATTTTTTTGCATGTTTGTCACACTTTAATGTTTCAGATAATCAAACACATTGAAATATTAGTCAAAGATAACACAAGTAAACACATCATGCAGTTTTTAAATGAAGGTTTTTATTATTAAGGGAAAACAAAATGGCCCTGTGTGAAAAAGTAAAAAGTGAAAAAGTATTTGCCCCCTAAGCCTAATAACTGGTTGGGCCACCCTTAGCAGCAACAACTGCAATCAAGCGTTTTCGATAACTTGCAATGAGTCTGTTACAGCGCTGTGGAGGAATTTTGGCCCACTCATCTTTGCAGAATTGTTGTAATTCAGCCACATTGGAGGGTTTTCGAGCATGAACCACCTTTTTAAGGTCATGCCACAGTATCTCAATGGGATTGAGGTCAGGACTTTGACTAGGCCACTCCAAAGTCTTCATTTTGTTTTTCTTCAGCCATTCAGAGGTGGACTTGCTGGTGTGTTTTGGATCATTGTCCTGCTGCAGAACCCAAGTTCGCTTCAGCTTTGTGATTGTGAATCATTTCCCTTCTACATACTATATGGTCAAGAATGGCACTTGTGTAACTAGGGCATTCATTCTAGTTTTAACATGAAGTCCATCTGGTTGAAGTTAATGAGCTGGTCTATGATGGAGGCTTGAGTGCAAAACCGTCCAAATCCATCTTCATGGTTTCTAAGTGGTACCATCCACAGCAATCCTATGTCCAATACTGGCAAATCCAATATTCATAAGATACAGAATAGATCAAATCTCAAGCATAATCACGAACCGAATAACAAGCGGGAGTCCAAAAGAGGAAACGGGGCTTGAACTCAGGACAGAGACAGGACTAGGAAGCAAAATAAAAACACATCATTGTAAGAGTGTGTGCTGAGAAATGCACTGTGATGTAGGGCTGCAGCTATCGATTATTTTAGTAATCGAATATTCTACCGATTATTCCATCGATTAATCGAGTAATCGGATAAGAGGTACTTTTTCTTTATTAAAGAGGAATACTAAATATGCAAGAGAAAATAAGATTGGTCTCTTAAAATGAACAACTAAGTTGTTTCCTATTTAGTGAAATGAAAATAAAATCTGAACCCATGAAGTGCATTTAATTGACATTCATAGACAAAGAATGAATGAATGAATAATAATAATAATAATAATACCTAAACATTGAATTTATGTTTTGCAACTTAACTTTTAAGTTTCAGTCTAACTACAGCTCAAGCAAGACATAAGCCTTTACTGTCTTCCTGGAAGACTTTGTGGCTTTTCTAAGAGGCAAAAATTATTGGACAGGAAGGTAACTTGGAACAAGAACAAGAGTCCATACACATAAAATTTCTTATTCTCTTCTTCTTCTTCTTTCGGCTTTTCCCTTCAGGGGTCGCCACAGCGAATCATCTCTCTCCACCTATCCCTATCTTCTGCATCCTCAACCCTTGCACCCACTAGCTTCATATCCTCATTTATTACATCCATATACCTCCTCTTTGGCCTTCCTCTTTGCCTCCTGCCTGGCAGCCCCATGTCCAACATTCTCCTACCAATATACTCACTGTCCCTCCTCTGAACATGTCCAAACCATCTTAATATGGCCTCCCTAACTTTGTCCCCCAAACGTCCAACATGAGCTGTCCCTCTGATGTACTCATTCCTAATCCTGTCCAACCTTGTCACTCCCAAAGAGAACCTCAACATCTTCAGCTCTGCTACCTCTAGCTCTGACTCCTGTCTCTTCCTCAGTGACACTGTCTCTAAACCATACAGCATGGCCGCTCTCACCACTGTCCTGTACACCTTCCCCTTGATTCTCGCTGATATTTTCCTATCACACAGAACTCCCGACACCTTTCTCCACCCATTCCAACCTGCCTGCACTCGCTTCTTTACCTCTTTCCCACACTCTCCATTACTCTGGACTGTTGACCCCAAGTACTTAAACTCCTGTACCTTCTTCACCTCTTCACCCTGTAACCTTACTGTTCCACTTCCCTCCCTTTCATTCACACACATGTACTCAGTCTTACTACGACTGACCTTCATTCCTCTTCTCTCCAGCGCAAACCTCCACCTCTCCAGGTTTTCCTCCACCTGCTCCCTGCTCTCACTACAGAACGATTTGCATGGTTAAATTTGGCAATGTTTTACGCCGGATGCCCTTCCTGACGCAACCCTCTCTATTTATCCGGGCTTGGGACCGGCACAGAAGTCACTGGACTGTGACCCCCATGGCTAGATTAAAATTTCTTATTCTCTATTTTTCTGTAACATGAAATTAGAGTTATTTGGAAAATAAACCCTCTTAAATGTACCTCTACATACTGGTGTGTGTGTGTGAATGACAGAGAGAGAGTGAGGCTATCAACATGAATGATGCTTATGCTTTCACAAAACTTAAAATTAGGGACATCATAACTAGCCACCATACTGATTTACGGTCTTAAATAGTCACTACATGTAGCCACAATCCACATACATTTTTATGGGCCTTAAATTCAACTAGCAATCATATTGATTTAAGCTAAGTGCGGATGCTAACGTTAGCTTGTGTCGACTCCGTGGACTGTGTGTTTTAGAAAGAGATATTGAAGTATGGAACTTGTACTGTTGTGGTACACCAGTTCAATCTTACAGTAATCACACTGTACGGAGATTTCTTTCTGGTTTAGTTTGTAATGATCCCAAACTTTGAAAACTTTCTGCCGTTTTCTTTGGCCTGAATCTTTTCTCCCTGAGTTTAGCGGGTTGTGTGTCAGTAATAATGGTCCGTGGGGAAACACAGTGCTCTGTGTGTAGTTACAGTAAATGGACTAAACGAAGCTTTGAGGCAACTAATTTGCCTCGATGATTTTTTGTATTTGAATTACTCGAGTTACTCAAGGAATCGTTTCAGCCCTACTGTGATGCAAGGTGATTTGTGACATTCAGTAATTTGAGTAACCAATAGGAAAGGTATGTAGTTATAGGGGATTAAGTCTGGAGCTGATTACAGGTCTCTGAAGGTTTAAGGGGTTAATGTAATCAGCATTTTGTAGACTTTATGATAAAATAGAAGTCACATTTGACATTTGGAGAAAATTGAGATTTTAAAGAATTCATTGTTAAAGTATAATTGATTCACATCTGGATATGGTAAGAATGTTAACACAGCACCCATTCATTAGCAGTTACAGCCTTACACTGGCTTTAATGCCATTTCTGACATTCAAACTCTTGGTTGAACTTTAAAGCTCTGCAGCTCTATAGCGCTTAGTTAAAATGGACGAATACATTTATTTAAACGTGAGCATGTATACGACCAATCTATTACTTGTTATGAACACAGAAATGAGCTTTAGCAGAAGCACAAAACACACAACCTTATTTTCTCAAATAGCATAATTAATGTCAGCTCTGCTGGAAATATATATAGACTATTTGGGTAAGAAGTGCTTGGTTTTTTCCGCTTCTTTGAAGATGGTTGATGAGAAAGAGTGTGAGTGTATAAAAGTTTCCCTCACTCCTCCCATCATACTGAGGAGCAGGTGAGGGCTTTTTCACTTACTTTTATTTACTGTGGGGAAAGTATGCGATGAGGCCAAGAAGGCTTTCACAGATTCCCGTCTGTCTCCTAAACTCCAAAGACATGAAAGAGATGTCTGAAAGGACTTTTTTGGGCAATCAGGAACAGCTGAGCCAGTGGCATTACTTTAACCTTGAGCCCTCTGGCAAGCACAAGCCCCCTCCTCTCTGAAAAAGAAAGTCCCATTCACATTACAGTGGCTGTCCAGACAACGCGCCAGCTACCAGAAGCCCTCTTATGCCAATAATTGCACCTGCCAAAGAGAGGGAGGGCAAACACAGAACAATTTACACCAAATCAGTGTGAGTGTGTTGATAAATGAGTATCAGAAAAATGTGAAAATATCGGATGGTGAATGTTCACATGAAAAAACAATATATACCTGGTCTCAAAATGGGCAGAAAGATTTGAACCTGGAGAAATAGAAAATAGGAACTGGACCCTGGGTCTGAAATATCGACAGCTTGAAAGACATCACTGACAAAAACAAATGTAGGAGCTTTGAGTGTAGGACCATAATGACACCTTGTTAGTGCTTTCTGTGGGGAGAGAGGGGGGGAGGGAAAGAGGGAGGAGGATTCCAGGCTGTGTCACTGTAATCGCCCAGCTATTTCACCTTAATGGAAGCTTGGAGCTTTGATGAGACGAGGCCTCGAGCCCCTTGAAAGAAGCAAGACGGCCTTCTTTAGATGTTCTGCCTGGCACCCGCCATTGATTTAGCCTTCGAAAAGAAAAGAGAGAAAAACTTTTCTAAATGGACTGGATAGGTCATTCACTCACAGAGGCTCTGGTCCTTTTCTGTTGGAGTGTGCAGCAGATTTTCTTTGAAGAGCCGCCAAGAAATCACTGGCCATCAGCTGCTCTTGTTTTTGATACACACAAAGAGGTTTTTGCCGACTATATGAAATTACCATACAGCAGTCTGGACTGGACTTCATCATTAATCTGAGTTTATCAGCGAAGATGCAAAATTTAGTAACTTGGGATTATATGCATTTGTGGATGCCAACTTTTATATATGGCATTAATTAAAGTGTGAAGTTAAAGTATGATCGAAAATGTTAGGGTGTCTCAGTTGAAGGAACCAACAGTCTGAACAATCACACATCTGTTGAGTTTTTTTTATTTTTTGCCTGAGTGTGTATCTGGGGCCACAGATACAGTATGAGAGTTAGCATAATTGCCTCACACCTCCAGTTTGGGGGTTTGATTCCCACTAAATAGAAGCCTTTATCTGTCACATATAAATTTCTGAACAGTGAAAATCTTTCTTCTTTAAGTTCTTTATAAGTTAGGGTCAGCCATGATACAGTACCCCTGGAGCAGCAGTGAGGGTTAAGGGCTTTGCTCACGGGCCCAACAGAAGCATCTTGGCAGTGCTGGGGCTTGAACCCCAATCTACCACTCAACAACCCAAAGCCTTAGCCACTTGAGTCATCACTGCCCACTGTTTACATGTGTTCAAGTGTTTCCTCTGATTACTCCGGCTTCCTCCCCCAGTCCAAAGACATGCGTTGATTGGCATCTCTAAATTGTCCGTGATGTGTGCGCGCATGTGCAATTGTGCCCTGTGATGGGTTGGCACTCTGTTCAGTGTGTCTCCCACTTTATGTGACTTTGTGTAGGCTAAGCGATGCAGAAAATGGATGGTTGTTTATCATTAATTCATACCCAAGAGAGCTAACAAATAGTATAGCATAGATTCTAGATGTGGACTTCATGTCTGGTGTCTGTTGCTGTACACAAGAACTGCAAAAGATTAAACATCAGTAAAGAAGGCCTTCATGAGGCACCAAAATAAATGATGTCAATCAAAGACATAGCAAATCGTTAAACATGTTTAATACATGAGGAGCTTAGCAAAAGGAAATTCACCAAATACCATGGACAGGCACACAGGCAAACCCGTCTCTCTTCAGATGTTGGAGAGATCAAAAATCTCCAGGATGTAGACATGGCTAGCATGAAGAGAACAACAGACCAGCATCACTTCAGAGGGCTTACCACAAGATGCAGACCACCATAAAACACATAAACAAGCCTGTAGAGTTCTGGGACACTGTGTCCTGGGCAGATGACATGAGAAGATGAGTGATAGAAAGAGGAATGTTTTGGAGAAAAACAGGAAATACTCATAGTCTAAAGCATACTGCCGTACTACTGGTATTTATCAATGACATTTCAAATAGAAGGATCTTCACTTTAGACAAAACATCTACACAGACTCAAACGTGTATGTTGCTTCACTACATTGATAGCAAAGGTCTTGCTAAGCATCGTATTTTTCAGAAAATGTTGGTTTTCTCTCCCAAAATGGGACATTCTGCATTTAAGGGTCAGTTTTTGTCCCATTTCTGTTCAATTTGCTGTAAGAGAGAAAATCACAACAAAACAATGTTATGCTGCTGTCAGGTTAGTAATAGACTTAATTGTTTTAAACCACTAAAAGAAAGTAATCACCCCTTGCTGAAGACTTGTAGGTAGGAGATGGTGGATAGTAGGGAGAAGATGAGATGGTTGGTGCAAATAATGCAGCATGTGGAAGTCAGTTTTGGCAGATACTTTTCTGTCTTGCCTGCAGCAGTTAGGAAAAATGACAAACTGTCCTAGAGGCTTGAATGCTAATTAATCTCTCACACTGAACGTTCTTCCAGTGTAATCCTCTCCACCATAAGATGACTAAGCAAATTCAACCTACCAATGACACCGTCTTGCCTGTGGCCTTTGGGATCAACTGATTTTCCTAAATAAAAAAAAAAGACATATCATGAGAACTGATAGAGAGTTAAGCTTCAGGTTCATGCTCCGGGGTTGTGTCAGGCAGGTCCACAGCCACAGTTGAAGAAAAGGCATCAACGTTGACTTTCTGTTAAAACACAGTCCTTTTCAACAGGCTGGAGGTTCAGATTCCAATTACACCCTAAGTTCGCATGTTCTCTGTCAGGGGGTATGCTCCCTGTACTCCAGTTTCCTCGCTTACACCAAAGTACAATCTATAATCTATAATAATCTATAAACCTTCTGACCAATCAGAATCAAGTATTCAGCAGTGCTGTAGTATAAGCCCAATGGATCTCATTAGGTCCTGCTACAAATCAGCCATGGACATTTAAGGTAGTTTCATATGTAGTACACTTTAAATAAACCAAACTCAGTCCCGATAATAAAATGAACTAGAAATGGAACCACCGACTAGTGATCTCAGTGAGTACACAGCGTAAGTGGACTTTAGGAACGTTTTTTGGTTCAGATCCCTTGTTGTTCACACCACAACCTCTTAACAAATCAGACTCCAGTTATCTGTTGGTATTCATTGCATTGTGGTATTCATCTGCTGGGTGCTCACATACTTCTTTACATGTGCATGACATTGCAGTGTCATTCTGTTTTAACTTCTATCCATGTTTTTTTTTTTTTGTGAAAACAAAGGAAAAACTTTGATATTCTTATGTATTGAGGCTAAGCTGACATCTCCAGATATCACTAAGTGCAGAGGTCTGATCCACAAGCACACAACCCCAAGACCAGACATTGTAAAAAGGCTTTTGTTTTTACCAGTGAGGGAAGATGGCAGTATGTACGGCAAGCCTCGAGGTACAGTCACACAACTCAGTTGAAACCACAAAAGGACTCACAAAGCAACCGTACTCAGAACACCACCTCTCAGTACCGTTTGTTTGTGGGTGCTTTTGGGGAGTGTGTGGGGGGTGTCTGAGGTCATTTGGAGCATTCACAGATACAGGTTATATCAGCCTAAGACTGCTTTGAGGGCTCAAAGGTGTGAAACCAGGTGCAAAAACATTTTTAGATTGCGGTTGGTGTTGCTACTGATTTATTGATATGTCTTTTTTCCACAGCTTGCAACGATTAGAAGTGAATCCCGTCTGAAGCACCTTCTCCAGCGTTTACCAAGTTACTGTCCCGAGTCTATGGTAAGCCGAACCTGCACCTGTCCTTCAAACCAAGTTCTAGAGTAAACAGTACACGTTCCTTGCTTTGCTTGACGTACGCCCCTCTGTTTTGGCCATACCTGAGCAGGGGGGCAAAAGTATGAAGATAAAGGCTGACAAACAGCTTCATATACTCCACCCTCAAACCTAATTACAAACCTGGAATGCTGGCAGGAGCAGCATGCAATTACAGTCAGCCTCTAATTAGGCAGCAAGTGGAAAGCTTTATTTTATTTGGACACGTGTCCTCCTCTAATTTGCCCAAATGGATTTTGGAAGCGGTTTTGCACCGTCATTCACATCGAGAACTTCAAATCACTGACCGAGTCACTCAAACTGACATGTGATTTAAAGAGCCACTCAGTGGCGAGAAGACGACTTTTGGAAAGCAACAATTTCGAACATTTTATTTCGTGTGAATATATGCTTTGTGCTTTTTTCCCCTGCTTTTCACTCATAACACTGATGGACTTTGACTTTGAGCTGCGTTTTTTCAGCAACCAGGGAGCATGACGGAATACTCACAATGATATACAGCCCTAGCCTAAAAAAATATTCTGTTTATTTTGTTGACTAGCTTGAGAAAGCAAGAATGGATTACTTGAGTAGGTCAGCATGATTTCTCTGTCTCGAGTGCCTGACATCATGAGAGACCGAAACTGGTGCTGCAGAACCGGTCCCATGTGGCCTTTTCCAAAATATCTGGTCATGCTGTTACGTTTCTCTGATCCATGCCTTTTGAATTTTATAATGAGAGGCCCTCTAGAGCCTTGGAGAAAATAAATAAATAAAGAAAGAAAGAAATAAAAACAAAGAAAATCAATACTAAGATTTGGCAAGAGCAATGAATTCCTTGTGCAGGATTCAGCCGGATTTCATTCCTTACCTTAGGTTAACTTTGGTTCAGGCAATTTAAATACTTATTATATTTTATCTATTGCATGACCCTTACATACAAATGATATGGAAATAGCTATCAGAAATGGAGCACAAGTATATGCAAATGAAGGCATAACAGTTAAAAAAAGGTTACTGCATCTAACACAGAAATGCCAGTTAAAATAGTTCAAGGAATTCATGAATCAATGCGTACAGTGTTTATTAGACAAGCTCTTAATATGCAAATGTTGTGCTGTGAAATACTGCATGTATGCTTAAAGGAGGCATTCACCCTGAGCGACCCCTGGAACATGCATACTTTATTGGCATCCAAGATTTATTTTGTGATGAAGTTCACTCTGTGGTGAAGTTTTTAATTTTGAAATTCTTTCTACAAAAAATCACGATTATGTCACTGTACCGTGTTTCTGTTTTTTTTTTTTTCATGAACAGTACAAAATAGATTATAGCTTTAAAATAAAATAAAGTAAGTATAAAAATTCTTGGGAAGTTATTACAGACATGTCAAAGTGGGTTAAACATGACATGTAACATCAGCGTGGAGATTTTTTATTTTACTGCAGGATTTAAATGAAAAGCGAATTTCTTAACATTAACAACTGAGCAGATCAATCTGTCCACTGAAGTAGTGCATCAAGTATGCAGTCGTAATTCAGCTAAGTTGTCTTTATTTGTCACAGTGAAATTCTTTCTTTGCATATCCTATCCTTGGGGGTTGGGATCAGAGCACAGGGTCAGCAATGATGCAGCCCCTCTGGAGCAGGGGGGATTGGGGGCCTTGCTTAAAGGTCCCACTGTGGCAGCTTGGCAGTGTTGGGGCTTGAACCCCAATCTTCCGGGCAACAACCACATGAGCCATCACCGCCCTCAGTTGCTAAATATGTACAGTATCTCTAAAGCAATAATCTTTTTTTTTTTCTTTTTGCAGAATGAGCTTTGGAGCTGCATTAACTCGACATTACCAGGTAAGCACCTGAAGCCTGAGATGCATCACAAGGATGTGTGTATTGTTTTATCTGAGCCCAAATGTTTCACCTGTAGTCTTTAAAGAAGATCCAGCTTGTATGTGTATGCATCAATCTTCCTGTAATGTCCCTTAAACAATCTGATATGATCCAAGACTGTAGACAGAACATTACAGAATAACATATTGGGCAAAATATGTTTGTAATAATGATGCTAGAGTTTATAAGTATTAGTATGTACATGTATTAGTGAACTCCTGATGAAAGATGGAGAGAAGGTGACATTTTCTGTCAGATGCACATTCAGTAATAAGTTTCCGGTCCCTTTTTAGGGGCGTCAAGGAAATCAGATGGATGGGTCGGCCTTGGCTGCTGTGAGCTGGCCATCTCGGTGGAGTGCCGCAGGGAATGCAAGCAGGTAAACACTCAGACCACTTCAGCCTCAGAAAAGGGAAAAACATCCTGCAGGGTTCGCACAAGGTGCTTCAAGTGCTTGAAGTACTCCAATTTGGCTTTTCTGACATTTAAATAAAACCTTGAAAATAGGCATTTTTAATCTAGCACTGCTTAAAACGTGCTTGAATTCAAGAAAGCTAATAAATACAAAATCCTTAAAAAAACAATAAATAGCCAATAAATACAAAATCTTAAAAGTGTTGATTATCTGTAGAAAATTCACAGGTTTCTTCCTCATATCATCTCAGGGAGTTTTTCCCTGCCACCTCTGTGGCCTCTGGCCTGCTCATTAGAGATAAAGTTTTCAATTTGAAACTTTATCATTTTTCTTCTGAATTTTATATTCCTGTAAAGCTCCTTTGAGAGAATATCCATTTTAGTAGTGCCATACCTATACAATGAAAATGAATTGAACTGAATACAGTCACTCCATATATGACACACGACTGCAGCCCCTCCCCTTCCTCCTCTCGCTATTCGTTCGCTCATTTTGACAGACAGTTCCTGTAATTCACCTGCAGTACACTTCGGTTATGCTGAAGACGAAGCAATGCCTGAGAAATGCTGATTTAATCCAGCATGCCTGGAAAAGGAGCCATATTAAAATTGGGCTGACATGATAGTTTTGCATAGTGTCGATTATTTTTCTTTTTTTTTTCTTTTGGAACATAAAAAGAAGAAATAAAGAAGAATGTTTGAATGATGGCGCTTGTATAGTCCTTGACAAACCAAAAAATAATAGTGCTTGAAAAGTCCTTGAAAGTGCTGGAATTTCATTAGAAAGCATCTGTACAAACTCTTGTACTGGGAATGTTTTACTTTACAGATACATGGGAAAAAAACGGAAATATTTCGGAGTATAAAAGGGAAAATATTTCGAATGCTGTCAAATTTATTTCTAGATATTTTTTGATCATTTTAAGCTTGAAGTAGTCTTGCTTTATTGCCAAAAATGTATAAAAATTATTTTATGCATTTTATTTTGTAGAAAGAATCAAAATTATCTGGTGCAGAATAAGAAAACATTAAACCTGGAATGAGTAAAAACATTTAAAGGCTAAATAATCTCTTATTTATAATATATTTATGACAAAAATTATTACATGTTTGTCCATATTCTAACTATTTTCACTTTATAGAACATGTTGTTTCTGTAATGTATGTTATTATAGGGATGGTTGCTTGAATTTTGTGTCTCTATAGTGTAGTATTTATTGCATCTAAACCGCAATTCTAGATTTTGTTCTTGGCCCTGCCTCAATCTCTGACACTTCATTTTCTTTTTACTCTTTGTTCTTCCTCTTTTTTTAGGCGTCATCTAAAAATGATATCACAAAAGTATGCAGAAAAGACACAGAGGTAAGTCTGTAGGAATAACAAAAAAAAAATAAACGTTACAGTAGAGATGGGTGACAAAGCTAATATTATATCAGGCAGCTTAAACAACTGATTGTAAAAAGAAAAACAAGAAAAAATAAGTAAGCACTAGTTTCAATGAACTTCAATGAAGAGTTTTTATTTCAGTGTCATTTCAGTGTCAGTCAGGGTTACAGCTTTGTAGCAAGTCTGAGAACATGATGGTGTTGGGTTTGCTATCGACATAGCAGTAGCCACAAAATAACCACAAAACACTGTGATTTCTATTATTCTTATGCAACATCGAATGATTTATAGAAATCAGACAAGATTTTAACGTAAACAGACTTGACAATCGTTATTCTAAGGACACTTTTGTCACCATGTAAAGAACGAGCTGTAAAAAAAAGGTTTTAGAATGATGAGCAGCTTATAGGAATGAAGTGAATGAAGTTGATGAATGAATGAACTTCTTTATTATCATTGTATGTACACAGTGGCACACAACAACGAAATTGGTGGATGGATGGATAGATGATAGATAGATAGATAGATAGATAGATAGATAGATAGATAGATAGATAGATAGATAGATAGATAGATAGATAGATAGATAGTACACATTATATGTACAATTTTAACATTATAGACATTTTAAAAGTAGTCGTAACAATGTAAACTGTAGTGCAGCATGTTATATTATTATAAAGTGAGACAGTGCAAAAGACAGTACCTTATACATCAACAGTATTTGGGGCAGTGGTGGCTCAAGTGGTTAAGGCAGAAGATCTGGGTTCAAGCCCCAGCACCACCAAGCTCCACTGTTGGGCAGCTGAGCAAGGCCCTTAACTCTCTCTACTCCAGGGGTGCTGTATCATAGCTGCCTCTGTACTCTGACCCTAACTTCCTCAGCCGAGATATGTGAAGGAAAGAATTCCATCGTGCTGTAATGTATGTGTGGCGATAATAAAGGCTTCTTGCCTCCCTCTTCTAACAGTATAAGGAGCACTTTAAACTTACTGTGCTCTTTTCACTGGTTCGATTGATGGCACTTACTATGCGATAACTGTTTACAGCAATGTTTGAAGTTGTTTCTGCGATATTTGATTGTATTTTACTATATTTATGCCGTATTTATTGTCGTGTCTTTCATTTTCACTGTGTCCTTTGCTGCCTTCTCATCCAGGTCACTCTTGTAAAAGAGATTTAATTTAATCTCAGTGACTTTTATGGCTAAATAGATTAAGGTCACTACTTGGTCTGGTCATTGAGCTGCTTGTTCTTTGCAAATAGCAGTCAGAAAAGAGGCAGTAAGAGGCAGAGTGTTATATAATTATCATACTACACAGGAATTTGTACCACAGTGCCTTTTTTTACAAATATGACTGGCACAAAGTTTTATCACAGCCCAGGTGAACGCTTGAATCTGATTGGCCAAAAGGTGCATAACAGCATAGTTAATGTTAATGTAGTACAAACAACAGGTTAATATTAATACACTCATGCGTACATACATTATTGTTTCCATAGTAACAGCTCATATATACGGGACCTTATAGTCTAGGACGAATAATAATAAACAGATTTTTAAGCAAAGTAAAACATCTGGTATGATTGTTAATGTGGTGAAGTTGTTTGTTAGGAGACATTTATTTATAATTTGTGGGAGGAGTTTCGGGGTGTAAGCACGGAGCCTTCGGTTACTCTCTCCTTTCCTGTAGGTGTGTGTGTGTGAGCGACAGAGAGAGAGAGAGAGACAGAGAGAGAGAGAGAGAGAGAGAGATTTAACACAGCTGTAATGTAGGTGAGAACAGGAATTAACTTGTCCCTCAGACGTTTCACAACTTTAAATCTAATTATAAACCATTAAAAAGTGCAATGTGTTGTTCAGTAATTAGTTAAACATGGTCATCACTGGGAAATCGCTGTGGTATAAGCGGAATAACCCACACTACACATTATAACAGAAGTACACACATACGATTTGTCATTGTTCCTGGATGTTTCACAACATTAAATATAACTGTAAATGGATAAAACGTATGACTTTTATCTTTAATTAGAATGAAAATGTTTATTGCTGGCAGGTTGCTATGGTGTAAGTGGAATAAAACACTTTAACAGCTTTCTGATTCACATCTCACTACAACGTTGTTGATTATTTCCTTATAACAGCATGATGCTAACTTTCTTAATCTCAAGATTATACTGATATATTGTCCAGGCTTTCTTTGTAAAAGCAGAAAACTGACCAATGGGCTTCGGGTAATTCATACACGTTTATACTTTTTACATTTTCTCAAAACTATTCCAGTTTATTTATCTCTGTTTTTAGAGAACAGACAAACAAAGCTCTAATCTGATAAACCCACAGCAGTCGGTAAAGAGCTTCTGAGTGCCGACTTGTGATTCCTATCGTTTATTTCACGTCTTTGAAGTTGCTGTGCTGTCATAAACTGGACTGAAAATTTATTCGTCTTTATGTGTGTTAATAAAATCTATATACAGTCCTACCTCTGTCCCAAAGCAGTTTCCTGTGTAATTTCCTTATTCTTTATGGATATGGTGTACACACTGGCACATAACTGGAACTGAGAAAGCTAGGTTTTGGAAGAAATGTTAATTAAAAGTGCAAAAAAATGATTTTAATAATTTAAAAAAGTCGTTTTCAGTGTAGTATTTAGCCTATCATGGCTCTGTTTTCCCCTCCCTTTATTTCCTCCTTTAATCTGAATCACCTCCTTTGTCTAAACAAACAAACAAACCACAGGGCATAATATTTGGTTTGGAGCAAACATACTCCCGCTTTAATCCCTGAGCCAGCTTTCATCTCACGCCCTCAGTTTACGAGCAATCTTGTCCTGAGCCAAAGCACGCAACAGGCGAAACTTCATGAAGCACTTGAGAGTCCCAAGAGTTTTTTTTTCTTTGTTTGTTTTTAACGTGGCATGCAAGTCCCAGTAAGGTGTTAATGACCAGCGCTGTAAAGCTCTTCTGAAAGGTTGTTTTTAATCGATATTCTCATGATGGCCAGATCTGAAATTTGCTTTAAAAGAAGGAGGATGGAGAACCATCATGGCTTGAAAGGTATCTCAGTTCTTTCTATATTTATATACAAAAATATGGGACGGGAGGTTCGAAATGTCTGTCAAGGACGAAACACAGCCGTTTGAACGCTTTCCAAGTAGTTTATCTGCTTTTTGCTTTGATGTTGATATACAAAAAAGGAAAAAAGTGTGTGTTAAACAAAGCAAAACCTACAAGTAACAGAATTGCCGTCTCTATCAAGATGTTATTGCCTTCTATCCAGCAGGACATGTGTTTAACCTGCTCTTCCTTCTCTTCTGCAGAAACCACTCTACAGCTGTATCACCAAAAATGAAAGTAAGCGCTCATCACGTGTATTATTTTTACATTGTGTTAACAAATTATACTCTGACTCAAACACCACATGTATAAGATGTCTAATATGTATTTAATTCTTTTTACCAGATGCCAAAAAATGGAATTTGTGCCTGTTTTGATGGTGCCCATGTTCAGAATTGAATTTCAGTGATGCTTAACAGCTCATATGAAAGTAAAGACTCAGAGAATTTTTATAAAGTATCTCAGTATTTTTTCTGAGCTGACTAGAGGCAGTATATTCATAGAAAAGTTCCAGAAAAAAAAACAAAAATGTTTTTGTTTTTTTCCCCCAAAACAAATGTCTCTATCTTCAAAGTAAATGGTGATATCAAACCCATTTCCGCTCTCTGAGACTCCCCAAGTGCTTGTTCATAATCATCTAGAATCTGAAGCCATTATCTTTATTCACTAAAATTCTGTGTAGGTTATCCAAACAGAGGCAAAAAAAACCATCTCACACTGAAAGCGAAGAGAGACCTGACTCATTTTATATCAGATTTGCGGTGATAAAATCATTCATTTGTTCATACTGACTGAAAAGTCAGTGCTGTGCGACTTCTACGTATGTTAACTTGTGTGAAAAGGAAACAAGACACTATTCTGCTTGGCAAATCATGTTTCTATGCCTGCAGGGCAGGGTCATGACCTCCCATCACACTGAAATTCACCCTGCTATTGAGCTCACCAGTGAATGAAATGCTTTAGTTGTGTTCATATGTGTGAGCACTGGCCTGCAGACACTGTCATCCACAGAGTCTCACAGAGTTTCCTGTCCAGACTTCGGACCTCCTGACAAGTAGCATTATGGGGCATAACCTTTGGTTCGAGTGACCCCAAGAGGTCCATGGCATGTTCCTTTTTTTTTTATCCAGTGTGTGGTCCAAATGGCATCTTTTTCAGTGTAATATAAAGGTTGCCATTCCAAATGATCAGATGAATCAAAAGTAGAATATTGTAAATATATTTACATGAAGTTTAGAAATTCTTAGGATTGAATATGTTCATCTTTTGCTTTATTGACAGCGTGCACTCGAGCTGTCATGCTCTTCACATGTTTGTGTAAAACCTGATGTTAGATTAAATCCAGCAGCATGTCATCTGAATATGTGCTTCAGCAGAAGGGACTAATAAGACTCATAAACGATCTGTCCTTTTACCTTTCACCTTTACACAAAAATAGCAAAATAGAAATTGTGCAATATCTTGAATACTGAGTAGTCATGATGTCACAAATTTGTTTTTTATTTTTTTTAGAATTGTCTGTTTATTTCCAGTTTTAAATAATTTTTAAAAATCCATATTTTAAATGTGGTCTCAGACTTTTATAGTATTATATTACAGTATATTTTACACTTACATGTACAGTTTATCTGACTCATTTTTGTAGTTTTTTCATTGGCATGTCTTCTCTTGCAGTGGGCTCAGTGTGCTGCAGCTATGCAGGGAGACACACTCACTGCCGGGAATACTGCCAGGCCATCTTCCGCACAGACTCCTCACCCACTGTGTCTCAGATCAACACTGTCAAGGAGTACTGCCAGAGCATCAGCCCTCAGCTCATCAGCTGCGTGGCCAACTACACCAAATCCTATCCCACAAGGAGTCCCATCGATAGTGAGCACACCTCCTACACTCTGCACAGCACAGTGACCCGGCAAACTGTTTATATATTTTATAGCAACAGAATTCATCAAACACGGAAACGTGTGTGTGTGTGGGTGGATGGGGTGTGTGTTGTGTGGGTGGGTGGGGTGTGTGTTGTGTGTGTGTGATGGTCTGGGAAAATTCTGCAAGGAAAATTTAAAAAAAAAAATAATAATAATAATAATAATAATTATTATTATTATTATTGGCTGTCTAAATTGTTTTTTGATTAAACCTTTCAGCCAGTAATACACTTGGATAAATCTACTGTAAGAAAACCTAAATATTTTTCACTAAAACAATGCAAAAATGTTTTATTTAAGCTAACCTTGACAAGAATCTTCCTTATTCTTTTTTAAAAATTATTATTGGTATAGCAAGATGGACATAACCTTAATCATTCATTCATTCATTGATTGTCTACCGCTTATCTGATCTATTCTCGGGTCACAGGGAGCCTGTGCCTATCTCAGGCGTCATTGGGCATCAAGGCAGGATACACCCTGGATGGAGTGCCAACCCATCGCAGGGCACACACACACACTCTCATTCACACACTACAGACAATTTAGAGATGCCAATCAACCTACCACGCATGTCTTTGGACTGGGGGAGGAAACCAGAGCACCCGGAGGAAACCCCCAAGGCACGGGGAGAACATGCAAACTCCACACACACACATATGGCAGAGGCAGGAATCGAACCCCCAACCCTGGAGGTGTGAGGCAAACGTGCTAACCACTAAGCCACCGTGCCCCCTAACCTTAATCAATTCTGTTTGAAGTCTGATAGGGGCTGTCAAAATGACATCATCATCATCATCTTCTTCTTTAAATGCTCTAATAAAGGGGGAAAAAACATGAGAAATCTAACTAACAGAACTGACTGAAATAATCTGTGACTTATTATTTTGTCACTGATGTTAGCTTAGTGGCAAGACAGCGATGTGGCTTGTGTTTAAACACCACGAGTAACTTTTACCTCAGCTGATAAGACCGAGACTGGTGTGGATGATAAGAAGCATGAAAACCCATCTCTCATCTTAATTTGATCATTATTCTAAATTTAGCCGCAATATTTTTTCTCAGATGTTGATTTTTTTTTTTTTTTTTTTCATTTTCACTGTCACAAACTCTTACTCTCGGTGCACATGGAGAACAATGATTAATCCAGAGATCCAGAGTGCTTTACTTAACATTATATAGCGTCACATTAAATAACATCACGAGACCAAGGTATAAGAAAAGCTTTCTAAACAGATAAAGACAAAGCGGACCTCATGCGAAAGGGTAAACTGTCCCAGAGTTTATGACCAACCACAGAAAATGCTTGATCACCCTTTGTCTTAGTACAAGCAAAAGTTCTAAGAGCTTAGTGTTATGGTAAGAGAGTATGGATAGAGAACATCCACACATCAACAGTGTACAATGGAGGAAGACCGGAAAGAGCTTTATATGCATAAATATTATAGAATTTTTTAGATTATGAACTGGTAGGTCCCAACGCAGTGAGCACTGCTTTCGCATCATGTGCTGCGTTAACATTTCGTTTGCTGTCATTGGTGTTTTAACCTGATTGTGCCCACATCATGTTATTCATGACTTTAAGTCAGAGCCTTGTTCCCCTAATGCCTTGTTTTGAAGTTCAAAGTTTTCTGATTTTGACTCTCAATTGCTATTTTGATGGTGATAAAGGAGCCCTTGGCAATGACTCTTGGCTTTTACTAAACTATGTAAAGGTAGTGTGTCTTAGTTAGATCTAGAACTATATAGCCAAAAGTATGTGGACTCCTGACCATCACACCCATATGTGGATCTTCCGCAAACAGTTGAAACAAATTTGGAAGCATGCCACTTTATAGGATGTATTCGTATGCTGTACAAAATGGGGACCCAAAACATTCAAGCATGATAATGACCCTGTTCACACAGCAAAGTTTTTAAAGGCAAACAAAGTTGATGTAGAGTGGTCTGCCTCAATCCCACTGACCTCCTCACCCTACATCAATGTATCTCACTAAAGCACAGCCACACTCCAACATCTAGTGGAAAGCCTTCCCAGAAGAGTGGAGCGCATTATAACAGGAAAAGAGGGAATAAATCTGGAATGTGATATTCAACAAGCACATATGGGTGTGATGGTCAGGTGTGCACAAATATTTTGCCATATAGTATACATGCAAAAGAGAACCATATTCTTTCAATAGTACAAAATGTCAAAATGGCATGAATGTTTTTTTTATAGGCTGCCACATTATACAAACCTGTATATTTCTTTCCATCTAAATCACCAGGCTGAAATTTCCTATGATAATATGATCCTTCACACAAAATGAAAGCATATGAACACTAACTACCTAATTCACCAGTCATCTAATTACTTTTCTCCTCATTATGTTACTCTCTGATATTCATTTACTTGTTACGGTTTCATGCCTTGTATGTTATTGCAAAAACATGGTTGGTGTTCATGTTACACTTGTTTGCTGAGCAAAGTTAAACCATGTCATATTCAAAGAAGCATTAGATCATATGCTTGTTACCTAATCAGGACATTTACCTTTCTCACCATGCCAGTAAATCTCTATGCATTCTTCGTGTCATACTTCCTAACCGTAAGCATATGTGCTCCTCCAGGCCTGTACTGTTGTGACCGGGCGGAGGAGGCACACTGCCAGACGGCGTGTAAACGGATCCTGCGCACCATGAACACCGAGCACGAGATCATGGAGGGCTTGATTGCAGAGTGCGGAAGCCAGCCGCTCCCCCAGGACCCACTGTGGCAGTGCTTTCTGGGTAGCGCTCACCCTCCGGCCAAAAGTGACCCCGAAGCCTCCCCAACAGCCAAGATGGACTGCGCCAAGCTCCACTGCTGCTCCAAAGCGAATACCTCACAGTGCAGGTCAGCTTACAGTCATGGTTTTTTTTTCTTTTTTTCTCAAAAAGGTTTTGGGTAGCGTGACATTTCTGCTTGCAAATGTGGATCTGACAGGCCCACATGTGTTTGCGTCTCTGAATGCAGTTGGGTAACTTATTTTTCAACAGAGTTATGTGTCAAGAGATCAGCACCAACTGGGGAACTCAGACGTGGCAGGAGTTTGATCAGGTCTGTGAGTACAGCCCTGTGGAGACAGATCTCATCACCTGCCTGGCAGATGTGAGGGAACCGTGCCAGCTAGGCTGCAAAGATCTTACCTACTGTACCAACTTTAACAACAGGTAACAAAAAATCACCAGCTTGCTTCCAAAAAAATTAGAAGGCCAGAATTCTGGTTTCAATTCAGTTTTATTTGTATTGCGCTTTTAACAATGGACATTTTCATTAAAGCAGCTTTACAGGAATAGAAAAAATCCCTAATAAAAATTACAGCATTTAAAATTTTAATTTATTCTTATCCCCTTTGCATCCAGATTAGATTTTTTGTGAGTTACTTTTAAGCCAGTTCACACAGAAAACAATTTTTTTAAGGTTTAAGCTCACATTTAAGTTGTCTCACATGTTGGCACATAGGTTTCCATTTAAAATATTTGAATCCACACCAACATTAAAATCCAACCCCATCCGCTCTGTAGCATTTTTATGCAGGTGTCTGTTTTTATTTGCTTTGCTTTGACTGTAAATTGTGTCAAGGTGTGAATGGGTTTGAAAATGTGTACATGATTCCCTGGGTTCCAACCAGGGTATGTTCCTGTCTCATGCCGATTGTTCTCAGGATAGACTCCAGAGCTCCCACTACACTGACCGGGATAAAGCGTTTACTGAAAAACAATGAACGAATAAACATCCCACAGACAAAATTATAACCCGTAGCTAGGTTCCTTTAGTCAGTAGTAAGTGTAAGGACCGGTCTGTTGTCAGGTCACTCGTACTCTTCACCTCGGATGTAGGTCTGCATGGTGTGTGTTATTATGGTGGGAATGTGCCTATGCTAAATTGTTTGCGGGTTCACATGCCCTCCACATCACCCAGCACAACTATTCTGTTTGGCCCTCTAAGCATTTTTCGAGCTAAAGTCTCACTCGTGCAACACAGAGACTTGTGGTTGCTAGATTTAGTGACTTTGCGACAGCATCTTTATGTTCATGGTTTGATGATGAACTGTTGTCAGATGGTCGGACCCTGGGGCATTTTCCTTCAGATGTGGCTTGGTGAATTGGAGCACTCATGAGTTCTTTGAGAGGACAGCTTCTTTTATGACCTTCAGTGGCTGCTGGTGATGAATACTGACAGGCGAGGATGTAAAAATGATAGCACGAGAGAAACAATCATGTAGAACAAATCATATTCCTTGTAAAATCCTTACAATGACAAAATACATCCAAGACATGACAGAAACCAAATTACTACTAAACCAGTAGTTTCTATACTGGTGGTCCTGTTTAGACTTTAATTTAATTGATTTTTGCTTCATGCAGCTTTTCTATCTTCCAGGAACACCAGCTGGGATGGGGTATACACTACAATATTTGACATACATAATGAAGATATCAATACAAAATCATGAACCTGTGTGCCATTTAGGAGGATATTGCCTAGCTAGATATTAATGGTGAGGCAAGGAGATGACACAACCATCCATGGCTGGAGGTCCTAGAGAAGAAAACTGGCAACGTAATGGAGAACAACTAGCAAATAAGAAAATTGGGAGAAAATGGTTTTTAAAAATCATGAATTTACGTTATTTTAGACCCATCAGTCTAAAGGTCTAGGGGAGGTAATATAGCAAGAAAAGCACGGACTACAATTTATTTATTTTTAGTTTTTAATCGCTAGTTTAAGTACTTCAGGAAGAGGTAGGTCTTTCAGACATTGTTTGAAGATGAGCCAGTGACTCACTTGTTCAGACATCGAGTGGACATTCATTCCACCACCCTGGTGCCAGAACAGAAAAGAGTCTTGATGCAAACCTTCCTTGTAAAATGAGAGATAGTGGGACCAGTCGAGCGTTCCCATGGTTACAATTAGCTCTCCAGTCTAAGAGAGAACATGATAACTATACAATATTGTGTAGTTAGTTGTTATGTTAGTTAAGTTGATGCTTAGTTATAATATGTTAACGATAACATAATACTTTTAATACAGTATAATGATCATTTTCTACCTGGATTGTTATTTATGATCATATTCTGTTCATATTAAAACTGTCTACATGCATGAAATAGTTTGTATGTTTTCATGTATGATGGTTGTATGTTCCTCTACATCGCCACTATTTAAAAAAAAAAAAAAAGAAAAAAAAAGTGAGTCATAAAATAACCGAAAGCACATTTATCTTTCTCTCCCTAGAATTCACCTTGGGCAATGTATTACATGAAGCAAACTATTATGATTTATTCCCTCTGCTTAAGATGTTTTACCTTGTCAAAGATATCATTATTTGTAGGATCTTCACCCACATCCCCCAGAAGCTCAGGCATTCAAAGCAATCCAAACTATTCTGCGTATTGTTTAGACTGGATAGGGTTGATGAATCTTTCTTTAAGATGACGGCACCCTTGCCTCTACGGCGGGATGCAAAGGTCATGCAAACAAACCCCGGCTTTGATATGCTTTGAAGGTTTCCTATGGAGGATTGCACTGGTGGGCACCCCTGCAGATTTCAAAAGCTGTTGCTTCGGGGACTTGGCAGTGGCACCGAGCACAAACTGAGCACAAAAACCGTTGGGGACAAATACGGTTGTGGAGAGTTGTGTTTTTCTGCAGGGTTGAGCAGTACCAGTAAAGCCTGCAACACACCCCGTCATCGAAGGATGCAGAGAGAAAAAGGTCGATTTCGCCTTTGAGGATGCTGTTTGAGTCAGCGTGTGCATCGACAGGAATGGCAGTAGGCAAGGCAGGAAAACTAGTATCAGATGAAGCTGTGTATAAAAAGCATACAGTGAATGATTGTGGAACTGGATCATTATGGTCATTTTAGGGCACTTTCACACCTATTAGTGTAAAGAAATCAGATCTTTCGTTTGTTGGCTATTGTTTTGGTTTGGATTCACACTGTGCTTAATTAAACAAACCAAACACCAAAAAGCCCCTGGTTTGGGGCTTTGCAGGTTGATTTACAAGCTCACATCTACAAAAATATTGCTTGTAGCCCAAAATACATTGCGGCAAACCTCACTTGGAACTGGCCGGAAACCACTTGACTCAGACCGTGTCGGACGAGTTGTTCTGGTCAGCACCGAGCACGATTGCTGTGTTCTCACTTGTCTAAAAATCTCACCGACTGCAAATGTTGCATACGTGAAAACACCCTTAGTCACCTGTCTTGGCATGCTTTTACTAAAAGAATGTCCTCTTTTATCTAAATGAGCAGAAGAAAGATGCCAAAACAGAGTTCCACACTTTAATCTTTAGGATCCATATGCAGGAAGGTTTTATTGAGCTCTATACAATTCAAACTCCAGACATCAAACAAGAGAATGAGAGAATAATCCTAAGAGCTGTCAAATCACCAGGCAAAGGATCTAGAAAAATTTAAAGCTAACAGGCATAAACTGGACTCAGAACTAGATAAAGCTGCTAGATAACTGGCAAGACTCCGTGACTGACAACTGAGAGCTTATATACACAAAGTAAGGATGCAAGCAGGAACTTAGGGACAGAGGTCACCTTAGATCTCAGTAGAGCGTGACCTCTGCTGGCAGTCAGGCATAACATCCTGAGAGCTAGAGCTACAAATAAAATGTTTAGAAGACAAAATTAGCATGTACAGTACAGGACTGGAGGAACTTGAACTGCTCTATGGAGAATTCCCAGCCACGGTGTTGAGGTCTCACACCCTTTCATTGAAATGGATTACCTGTCCACAGTGGTAAGGGCTCCCTCTCACACCACCTCTTCCACCCTAATGAACCATGAAAATAAACCCATCTTTGACCAACAAGAAGCTTCAACTCTCACTCTGTGTTCTACCAGCACATACAAAAATTCCCATCTCTGAACCTATGCTGAGGACTACATGAGTGAAGCTTCTCTGAAATCTCCTTCTACCAGTCTTGAATGGTGTGTGGTTTGGGGGCATGTTTCAGTTTTGTCAAGTGGTACCTAGTGAGCATGCATTGATCAGTTCCATCCATACAGATCCATTTCTGAGCCAGTTTTGTCTGACTATCAAAGATCTTGTTGGTCTGTTTTTGGTCTGCTCAGATTTGGCCTGTAAACATGACTTTTTCTGGCCCACATTCAGATTGATAGCGTTTTTAGTTTTCCATGAAATATACTTTCCCTCTGGACCAGACTAAGACATCCCATTAACAATGACAAACACATCTTAGTAAACAGTCCTGGTCAGGAGTGAGAAACATGTTCGTACTATGGGCTAAAGACTGGAGCATGAAATTAGTGTTTCACTCTCTAATCTGTTGTATTTTTTCAGGCCAACTGAGCTTTTCCGGAGCTGCAATATCCAATCTGACCAGGGCGCCATGAACGACATCAAACTTTGGTCCAACGGAACCATAAAGATGCCTCTGATGAACATCCCAGTTCTGGACATCAGAAAGTGCCGGCCGGAGATGTGGAAGGCTGTGGCCTGCGCGCTGCAAATCAAACCCTGCTACAGCAAATCAAGAAGCAGCGTCATCTGCAAGTGTGTATTCCTCTTCAAGTCTCTACACAATGGCCCTGACTGTTTTTCTTCCATGCTTATTTCTCACTGGCTTTAATCTGATTTTAAGATGTTCTGTTAGAGTGACAGACAGACAAATCCAAAACGTGAATCAAACTCAGGAACAGGAAACAAGCACGTAAACAAGTGTAAGACAACACAGAAGAGTGTGCTGTAGCACTGCAGGCTGTTATGCACGCTGAGCAGCTCTACACACAGCGCTTCGAGCGAGGGGGAAATGTCTGACATTTATCATTTATTTATAATCATTTCTAAAAAAAATTTGGAGCTTGACTGTATTAGTTAGGAACAAGTAGGCCGATTCCTGCAGTAATCTGAGGTTGTTTGAGTTGAAACTATTTCAAGAGAAATTCCAAGTTCATCTCAGCATGTCATCATGCATTATGATCATCACGCAACAGTGAGGCATGTAGGAGTTGACAGCCATGACCCCGATGAATACAGCACAGTGCTGTCAGGAAGCCTAAAGAGATGTTTTACCTGACAGTTTCATTCACACACACACACACACACACACACGAGAGCAACACTGACTGTTTTTTTTGCATTTTATCACACCTGTGTTTACACTCTGAGCTAAAGCTTGTCTCATTTGGCGATCAGCGGCCCGTCCCTCGGCACTCGCTCGGCACTCCAGTACGGTGAGGATTAGTCTTCCTCACGCAACAATTCTGGAGAATGGCTTAGAATGCCCTGGCTCATGTCTTTGACAGGAAACACCCTGACTTCAGCAGCTCAGGACAAAAGCCCATGTCAGTGAGTGATGGCAGGCTGTGACCTCATCGTCATTCATCAGCATCCCTCCTCTTTTGACCTGTTCCAGCACGCATCAGAGTTTCTGTCTGCTAGCAATCAGCACTTGACATTTTGCGGACATATTCCTACACACTGGAGTTTGGTCTGGGTTAGTTCATACTGGAAAAAGTGTCAGATTTTACCTTCCCTTATTGACATTTTTAAGTCCATTTTGTTACTGTTGATACACCTGACAATGTTTCCAACCTAGCATGTCAATTAAAGAGTTTCTAGAGAGGTGTAGAAGGTTTGCCATGTGGAATTCATGGGAAATTTGACGAACAAAACCTCTTAAATTTTTAGAAAGGAGCACACAAAAAAGTCTCCCAAGATCCTCAAGCTAAAGTTTATAGACTCAGTCAGAAAGTCAGCAGCCTCACAAACTAGTCATCCACGCAGATAAATGAGCAGCATTGTTCTGCCTATGCAGGGGTATGATTACATGTATTTCAGCATAACATTTGTTGTCCCACTGGGTCTTAATAAATATTTTCACTGTCGGCTAGCAAACAGTGATTATGCTGCTTCCATTCTCCAGTTTTCAGTAAGGGGTAATTTACTTTCATTCTTTGTTTTCTGCACATGCCCTTCCAGTTACATCGAGTTATATATATATATATAGTAACCAAGCAGTCCGTATGAAAATATACAGGACATATTTTTACCTTTCTTAAAAGGGCTTTTCACACTTGAAACAGAATTCTGAGTTATCTTGTTTCACGTTTCACACTTTTCAGGGTTAACAATTACTCCTGGCTTCATAACCTAACTTTAATGTATACTTAGTGTACTTCTCTGTATGTATATCATAGTACAATTAAGTATCTTTGTACGTGGATAATGTATTGGGATTATATTTTTAGCCCTCACCTATGTGGCTCTATTTTATGAATTCCAGATGTGCTTGAAGACTGCAGACATGTGTGGTCTGACACTAGACAAAGAACTAAAGCTCTTAATATTCTTATGTCAGTATGAGTAAAGTGAACAACGAAACAATCAGCAAGTAGTTCAGATCAGAAAAGTCACTGCTGTCAGTGAAAAAGTCTGATTTGTTTGAGTAACTCCAGGACGCTCTCATTCACGATGGATGAACACAGTGCAGAGAAACAGCTCCAATGTGTTTCCAAGCATGAGGCCATTTTATGGTGTATACAGTCAACAGGAAGCATGCTTTCATCTCCTCCATCTATAAACAGAGGTGTGTGTGCATGTGTGTAGGTGTATGTGTGTGTGTGTATGTGTGTCTGTGTGTGTGTGTGTGTGTGTGTGTGTGTGTGTGTGTGTGTGTGTGTGTACAATCCTAGCTGGCAGGAGCACAGAGAAGTGGTGTGCTTCCGTTCTCCGCAGCAGACACTTGAAACAAGATTTTATATTATAGTTTTTACCTTTAATTATTATATTCTTGTCTTATCCTCGACAGAGACCTTTTTATGTTTTCATTTATACGGTGCTTTCCATATTCACCAGTTGTATCTTATTCCAAGTTTCAAAATGGCAAATCACTGGTATGCATTTGATCCCAAGGGTAAACAAAGTAATACCCCTGATGTGCCCCCCACATCCACTCCCGATAATATCATTCAGATCTCTGAAATTTCTGCCTGTTTGCCCTCAGGTCGGACTGCGTGGACATCCTGACCCACTGTGGCGACTTCTCACGCTTTGGCCTAGAAGGCCAAACCCCGGAGCGGATCTGTGACCTTCTGTCCCCTACCGATGACCCAGAGAGATGCATTCCTTTGCAGAGATACCTCAGTGAGCTTCAAATCCTTCAGCTTCAGCTTTATTTTTAATATTTGAACCCATGAAATTCTGTGAATATGTTGAACTCTTTTTCCTCATCAACAGCTCCTAGTCCTTTTGAGAACATCATCGAGGAGGTGATCCATCCCTGTAATCCCAACCCATGTCCCAGCAACCATTTGTGTGAAGTAAACAGAAGGGGCTGTCATCCAGGACAAGACTGCAAGCCTTACTTCTGTGTGCCTGGTATGTGTTTTTTAATATGATATTTGACCATCAGTGCTGGTTAAGATGACATCTAAGTTAAAACGGGACCTCTCTTCGGTGGCAGGCTGCAAACTGGGTGAAGCTTCCGAGTTCCTAGTGCACATGGAGGCTCGGATCCAGATTCCAGTGCGCAGTGGCCAGGCCGGCTGTTACGAGGTGTGCACCTGCGGGCAAAGCGGGCGCCTGGAAAACTGCGCCGAGATGCCCTGCACCGACACCACTAAGACTTGCGGCGTCGGAGGACAGAGGAAAAGTGAGTCGTGACAGTCATGCTATATCTGAACTTTGAGCAGTCCTCGATCGTGACGTATCGTCCGACCCAAAAGTTTTGTCAAGATGATGAATGTTTTCAGAAAACTGAGGATGTAATTGTTAACAGAGAGCAATCATGTGATGATTACACTAATTATCTCGGTTTAAAAACGAGAAAGGCTTTTGTTCTCTTTGGATTCAAAGAAAAAACAACAAAGGCTAGAGCAAATGCAGCCCTCAGCTCTCTCTCCCTCTCTCTCTCTCGCTCGTCTGAACGAATCCCCTAGCAAAACATTACATTAAAGGAGAAGAGTAAAAGCCACCACATGCTGGAATTTCCTTCCTGTGGTCTCCTTTTGGACAGCCTGAAATGCCACTGAGGAGCTTTCAGAGAGACTTGCCCCTCCTTGGCACGAGCCGTAAATGATTCACGCATACAACTGCCTCGAGGAATGTACTCCTTGTGAGGCCGCCACCTAGTGGTGTAGTGTCATTGACAACAACAACAACAAAAATAAAACCAGTAAAATATCTATCCTGCTGGCCCTGAACATTTTAATAACCACCATTTCTGAAAATTAGTAAAGATATTATGCTGGGAACAAAACACTCATAGACATGTCAAATAAATTCACAACTAAACATTGAATTTATTATCATGAAAATGAGGAATTGCCCTGAGAGAAGTATACACGTATTGTACCAGTCATTCTCTTGTAATTGAAGACAGACTTTTATTTATGAGCATCTGTGTTGTATTGTACATTTAGTATTGAATTGTAAATGGTGGTCGGTTTGAACCTGAAGGACTTTCATGCTTAGTTTATACTTGAATTCTAAGTAGATTGCTCCTTTTGGGGTTATTTATTATTTATGTTTTTTATTACAGCACTGCAAGGCTTAGACCTCATTTTGACACAGGAAGGGCCAAGACTATGAGAGCATTATATAAGAAAATAAATACCATTATAAAAAAAAATAATCAGGATTGGTGCAGGGTGCCATTACATTTATCACACAGAGTCTGAAGGACACACTAGAGCAGGATTGTAGCACAGATATCTAACAGTTTTACAGAGAGTTAGCAGCTTGACATGATCATTCAGTGAATATATTGGTTCCTTTTCTGTCATTTGCTTTCTCTTGTGCAGTTAGTAATTAGTTTGCTTGTGTTTGCACAAGACGTGACAGAAAGGAAAGACGTTATGGTATGATGTTGGAGGAGTCATTATTAAAAGTATTAAACAGTTAAAGGTGTTTATGAGTAAGTATAGCAATAGAGAACATGCAGTTGTGAAGAAAAGTGGATGAAGCTATACACTCCTATTGAACCAGATTGTATTTTTAAAGGTCATGGAGCATCTTTCAAGGTGGACTGTAAGTCCTGCTTTTGCTACGCTGGAGAAACCATCTGCTTCCCACCACAGTGCCCCAGTCTAGACAACTCAGGCGAGCCTCGCCGGGCATTTACAGGTATGTGTACATATGTTTCACTGCTCCTACAGTCTATCAATCCGACAGTGATTTGCTTGATATTACTTTTTCTGTTTTCTCTCTCAGGTCTTCCATGTGGCTGTCCTGATCATTTTGTGCCAGTGTGTGCCCATAATGGACGCACGTACCCCAGTGCCTGCATAGCACGCTGCATGGGCTTCCGAGACAATCAATTTGTCTTTGGCTCTTGCAGGAGCACAGGACCCTGCTCCCCTAACCCCTGCCAAAGAAACCAGAGGTGAGAGCAGAGCTGTCCCAGAGCAGCGATGGCACATTTCCCAGTCTGTAATTACATTAGGTATCATTAGAAAATCAGACAAGCATGTAGAATTCCAGGTTTAATGTCTGTGCAGAGTTTCAGACGTTCTCCCTGTGTGCATTTTTTCTCAAGTGCACGATGCCACACAATAGACCGACATCCCATCCAGGCTGTGTTTCTGCACCCAGTGATCATGCAATAAGCTGTGGATACACCATGACCCTGGCCATTATAACGCACATTCTGTAAATTCATCATTCAAAAATATTCTTTAAAAATAGAATTATGACATCAGCAAAGAGCCATGGATGTTTAAAATACCTGTTACATTCTAGGGACACCTCGCAAAAATCTAGCAGGATAATAGGGGAAAAAATACACACAATATGATTAAAAATGATATAACTTACGGCGCATTTGACTGATAAATGATATCAGATACTTACTGTGAGCAGTGAATTCATGGAGATTGCTGGGTCGATATTTTTTGATGAAACGCCCAATTGTATTAGGAAAAATTGATTACAATATTGAGTTGATAGCTGAGATCTGCATTGTGGTGTATTTCAAGATAATAATGAATTCATCTGACTAAAAAGGTATTTGATAGAAAATGAATCAGTTAACTTGTAAGTTGTTAAACAGAGTTCAAAGTCGATGGGAGTCGATTCCCTGATTCGAAGCCAAGGGTTTGGAGTCAATTTCACATCCTAAAAATGATTCATGGCTAACCAAACGACACGTATAATGCGAGTGATTCTGTTAGCGAATATGCACGTTAGCCTTTATTTTGAATTTGGCTGGTTGAATGAAACAATTCAGAAATTGAAAATAAGTTAAGACCTTTGTTCGGTGATTGAGAGCACTGGTCAAGTCAAGTCAATGGTTCCTTCAGAACTACGGAGAAAACACAGAACTAAATACACTACACAGCATTACATAAAGTGTATTTATGCAGTATAAGCCAGTACGGTACAATAATTGACAGTGCAGTGCTGAGCAGTACACAGTTTTATAGTGAACATTGTTGTATCATAGTTAGTGACCCATTACACGCTTGCATTCTCTCTATAGTCCAGATTTCCCTTTTTTCACCTAGTGATTTTATGCCATTCCTCCTCCACAGAGATTTGTTTTTTCCTCAGGTTTCCCATGCTTAGCCATGTTGTTTATTCAGGTGTGATGTTCAGGCATTCTCTACTCCAGGCTAATATTTCCTTGAGGTATTTTGTGGCAAGAGTGTGTTGTTGTAATCCTTCCTCCGGATACTTTCGCTGGGCCGTGAGCCCTTTAGCTTAAGAGTGTCAGACACCTCAGGGGACAGCACGAGTTCATGTTAGGTATTTAGCCATGTGTTAATGTGTCAGTGTGAGTGATGCGATGTTAAACTAGTGTGAACTCAATTTGGAGTCGCGAACACTTTTAGCATTAACAAATGTGTCACCCCAAAGCCATCTATTAACACTTCTTTTTTTGTGTGTCCTAATCATGTTAAAAGTAATCAGAAGTGTGGAACATTTAAGCTTTTTAATGCGAGTTCTGTGCCTCATCCTAGCAAAAGTCAATTTACAGTCAACGTAGAACCTAATGAAGCATCTGTCAGATTCTTCGGACCATGTTTTCATTGTAACTCCAGACCGTATTTTAGAACATCTTGAAGAGAACAAAGTCTTAAAGAGCTCTTGAGCACACTGGATAAGGCTCCTGCTTGTGTAGCTCTCCCTCTGTAATAAATGGCTTGTGGAATCTGTCTTATATAACACCCAACAGCTTGGTTTATTATAACATCCTTCCCTGGCCCAGCGTTCAAAGCCAGAACGTAATTCCATTGTTTGTTCTTTGGTAAACAAGATGATAAAATGGCAAGCACTTGCTGTTAGAAAGCCAGTTGCAGTGCTTTTATGGAGCCAACCTTGATGCATTGACATCCTTAAACAGTCTGGTTGCTATGGACTAAGTGCCTTATGTCTGATATGAAGAGATGCTTGTAGTCCTACGAATAAACTGAAAGCACAGATCGCTTCATAGATCCGTTTATCTTCAGGATACATTTGACCTCAGTTATTGGATTCGGTGACTACCCCAGAAACACAAGGCAGGAGGCTGGAATACACCCTGGATGGTGCACAGGTTTATCACAGGCCATAATGCATGCACACATTCACTCCCCACTGCAAATAATCAATTTTGCTCTGATTCATGATCCTGTGGACTAAATAGGTGTGTAAATGGATGTATTTTATACCCCTTTAAAGTTTTTGTAGTCTTACATGAGACATCTATACCTGTTCCTACTATCAGTTGCCTGTAGTCTATCCTCTCACCACAAGGGGGTAGAGTCACCACACTGTTTTGATGCTTTAACAGAGACTCCAAATGATTGATTGGATTCTGGGTCAGGGTCTCACAATGCCTTGCAATGTGGCTAGCAGCTTAGGCACTTAAAACAAATGAGTCTGTCACAAAACTCAAATCTCAGCTGTTTAAAATCTACTCCACATTTGGCTTCCATTCTGTTCATGTTACACAACTGCTGTGTAATACGATCCATTACTACTCTTTAACCTCCGTCACTACTCTCACTTCTGCTTCAGAAGAACTCTCTGTGTTTTTAACACAACAGCTCACCATAAACACTAACACTAACCCTTACTGGACAAGCCACTTTTTCCAAGCTCTCAGATATTTCCAATACCTCAAGCATTTCAGTTCCAGCAAATTGCTCGCAAACAGCTTCCTCAATGCACCAGGTTTTTCACATTACAACCATTATGGTCCATATGGGAGTATGGGAAAAAATAGTCAAATTATTTTCCCCCTTTTTCTTTCTATCAGAGATTCTTCCTTGGCTTGTTTAGTCTTCAGATTGACAGTTTTTCTCTGCACTTCCCCAATACAATTAGGACAGCAACTCATTTTTAAATGTAATAACTTTTACATTCAGCTTTCTGTGGTGCTGTGTATATCCTGAGGGATAACTCAGTGTAGCATTAGCATTTTGTGTGTGGAAAAGCTGGTTAGTATTCGACTAAAATATTTTTCGTATCAAAAAGCAAAGCTCTGTAGAAATAAACAGGAAATTGGGATTATGAGAATCAATAATAATAGCTTCTGTTCACTCTTAAGTGCATTGCTACCTTGTTCTCCTGCATGCTTTTCTACTTTCCCTCATTCCCTAAAGCACAGCTCAAACCTCAGGATTACAGACTTTATGAAAAAGGCAGGAGACTGGAAACAGCCTGATATACAAAGTAACACAACTTTTCTTCTTCAAGTATTGTGTTAGTTCAAGCTGCTTCTTGTATGAATGTTAATGATCTCCAAAGATCCTGCTCAGTCTAAAATATATAGGAGAACATATTTATAATAAGGCTAAAAGTATGTCAAATAAAATTGAAAAAATAAGCCAAGTTGCAAACATTCATTCATTTTCAGTAACTATTTCATCCTAGTCCAATTTGTGGAGGAATCGAAGCGTGAGTCTCAAATACACCCCAGATGGGATGCCAGGATTCACATTCACACCAAGGGGCAGGTGTTTGGGAAGTAGGAGGAAACTGGAGAAACCCACATGAACACAGGGATAATATGAAGATCTTCCCCACTGTGCTGCCAATAAGGAGTTTTAATATTGAAACATTAGAGTTTGAGATGCAGGAAAGAGAGTATCATACCCTGGGGCTCATACACATAGCAAAGCTACCAGAGTTTTTATAAAATCTACTTCCATACAACGCTTTTAAACAGTACACTAGGGAAATCGACTTTCAATCAGTATACACAAATGAATCATTTTATTGCCACACGTGTGATATAAAATGAATCAGGGCTCTATTGGCTTTCAGTGTGAGGTGTGTGTTTTTCCCCTCTGTTGGATAACCTTACACAGAATTTTAGTGGTTGAAGATAACACCTTTAAATTTTAGATGCATATGAACAAGCACTTGGGGCATCTCAGTGAGCAGAAATGGATTTGATCTCACCATAAAAGAAACATTTTTTGTGTGGGTTGTTGTTATCTATGATTATATTGCCCCCATTAGGCTAGGTAGAAATACTTATGAAAAACTACATATTCATAAAGTCGTCTCAAATACTTTTATGTGAGCCATTATCCACCACCGTGGTGTGTGACATGACAAAGAAATTCAGTGCTCTACATGGACACAACCCTGGTCAAATAGATTGAAGGCATCATACAAACACATTGCAAACAAACAAACACACTATTTGATGTAAATACCTGTCATGACTTTTGTATGGGCAAAGCAATAGCTTTTATGAAAATGAGATTGTCATATAAATTAACCATATCCAACTTGTTTTATAATACACACTTCAGGTGACTTATCTCACTTGCTATCATGTTGTTATATATATATATATATATATATATATATATATATATATATATATATATATATATTCTGTATATATATAGTGATTAAACAATACCATTATTTCATATCCTCTGTCTCAGGTGCATCCCTAAGCGGCATGTGTGTCTGACGAATACGACAGACTTCCCATGTCTGCAGTACCAGTGTGTTGGCCGACCTTCCAGCTGCGACCAGAACCAGCTGGATCCGGTTTGTGATACGGACAACATGGAGCACACCAACCCGTGTCTGCTGTACCAGAGTGGCAAAACCCTGGCGTATATGGGTCACTGTCAGGTACACACATCTCAGTTTAACTCCATCATCCCACAAACACTAACACCATGTATTATTTTAGACATACAGTATAACTCTAATAATATCCTTTCAATGGCATTTTAGAAAAGCTGTGATTAACACTAATGCCATGGAACTCATTTTGATAGATACTTCAATCCTTCACACATACTCATTGTTCTGCTGTTTCTTATTGTTTAAGGGCAACTCAGACTATACATATGATCAACAAAAAAGATGGGGTTTTAAGGAGAAGGGCAAGATTCCCTGACAGTCAGCTAAACTTACAAACGGCCCCTTTAATAACTAATGCCTCATTTACTCAGTGGATACTACTCACAATGTAATATTGTTTGAAAAGAGTTGTTTTAGTAGTAGCTTTCATTTATTATCTAAATGAAAAACAGGGAAAAAATGTGTTTCTGTTTAAATATCTCCTGTGAGGACTGATACTGTACGTGTTTGAGTGAATCTTTTATCCAAACTACCACAGAGTAACACGTGAAGAGTATAATTTCCAGATCCTATCCACTCGCTAGCTCTTTCCTATCACACAACAGCTCCTAAGCAGGAAAGGTGAAGTCTAGCATGTGCTTCCTGTAAGACTCAAGAAGCTTTAGGGGCGCATTTGGGGGGAAAAGGAACTATGAATCCTCTTCTGCATGCATGAATTCACAGATACACTTGATTGGCTAGTATTGCTGTGTTTAACAGGAGAGAGAGCAACTTTTATCTGATATTGCTATCACAAACATAAGTCACATTTGGCATAAAAAATAAATACATTTACGACTGTTTTAGTGTCACTGCACCAGAAGATAATGACATGCCATTTTCTTTACATTCAGGTCAATCTTTAAAGCTTCTTTATTGTATCATTTGACGTAGAGAACACATAGCGCGGTCTGTTATCTAATTCAGCCAAGCTCATATTCAGGATCCCTGTTCTGTTGTTTTTCTGACACTAGAGGGCGCTGTCTTATCCGAATAACAGCAGCGTGTGTTTACGCTTTGAGCTCAGGCTGTATTTTCCAGGAAGCTGGGTCAGAAGACTCCACATTAACTACTGCCGTCTGCCGAGGCCAAAGCCATTCATTTAGCTGCAGCTATAAACATCAGCCTGAACACAAGGTCAACACGGTGCACTGTGTTTAATGATGAGCACAACTTTCATTACAGGAGGAGCATGGGGCATTTTTCAGTGTTGGTACTGTGTGGTTAGAAGGTGTGGTGAACATTTTTCTGTCTACCCCTGTGAGTTTGTCTGCATTTATATTAACACAGGCACACAAATAACCTATAAAGCTATAAAACACACACAGAAAGGAACATTGGAGTGTTTTTTAGGAAAACGTTCACACGCATACCAAATAAACATCCAACCGAAGACATCATCGAAAATTTCTCACCTATATTATACTACACTTGGAGAGATAAAGTAGACTCATCAGTCAGCACTTAAGCTTCCTGTGGTTGCTTCTGCAAACTCAACCCACGCTTTTTGATCCCATGGAACACAGCTAGATCAATTACCAGCTCATTAAAACACCACCAGCAAGCAAGCAGGTCAGTTAATGAAGATATGTGCATTAGCAAATCTTAGGTATCATGTTTAAAGAGAGAGACATTCAGTGTATTTACCACAACAAAGCTCAGATGTCTGTGTTTGCCTCATCTGGTAAATGCCAGACAGCAGGATTTTGTCATTATGTCCATTTCAGCACCAGCGACTTATTTTAGAAAGCCATGGAAATAATAAAAGAACAGAATTTAGATAGATAGATAGATAGATAGATAGATAGATAGATAGATAGATAGATAGATAGATAGATAGTGTTATTGGTTGTAGTAGTGCAGTGTGAGAGTGTTATCACTTGTCACACAGGTGAACTATTGTAAATGTTACTGCGAATGGTATGAATGATCTCCTTTAAAGTTCTCTACGACAACTGAATGAGTCTTTTGGAGAATGAGCTGGCTCTGTATTGTGTTGTAGAGTGGGTGAGACAGTTAGATAGATATGGTTCATTTAATTTTTCACAAGCATCAGTCAATACTGAAGGCATTTATTCAAAACTCTTTGTACAGCCTTCATTAAACAGGATTAAACAGACCACCACAGCACTTCATAAATGTCTGAGAATGAGCTCGTTCATCCAAAACACTTGCAAGTCAGAATTCTCATTCAGAAAGCACACACTGTCCCTCATAACACACTGACCTAGAAAAACTCTAACAAAAGCAAGCAGCGATGGTGCACATTTTTTACCTAAATCAGTATTTCATTATAGAATAACAGCTTTTAATTTTATTGACTGTACTGAAGTGTATTTACTGTCAGAGGAACAAATCAGAAATGCTGCAATTTACTTCATTATGCTTAGATAGATAGAAATATCTATAGAATTTGATAGGAATGCATTATTCTCCCGCTCTCTATCACTCAACTCACTTTTTTCTGCTTCTACCGCTAGGTGGTGGAGGTGTTATGTTTTCAAGTTGTGCGCCCATCCGAGACTCTCATTAGGGTCAAGAGCGAGCTACTGAATGTTAATCATTTGAAAGGCTTTAGCTTTAAATGTCAAGGACACAAATGGAATATTGTTTACTTCAAAATCACACTAATTTTCACTGAGTAAAATTCTTACTTATAAAATAAAAGGATAGTTTCTGTTCTAAAATCTGATTGTCTTTAGATGGACTTCAACATAATAAATAAAGCTCCAGATAATAAACAATAAATTCATTAAGTTTAAGCCATTGGCTTGTCTATATATTGCCCTGTGCTTGCCTGTTTGCATGTTGCTTAGCAACCAAATCTTATTTCTGTTAACAGAATACATTGCCTACAGAACCTAGCTGCAGAAATGTTTCTTGGGAACATTCATTTAAAAAAAAAAATACCATTATTCACTGAACACTGCTTCACATCGGACAAAATAGTGTTGTTGAGTGTGTTGTATTTATTGTGTGTGTTTGCACACAGGATGCCTGCAGAGTAACACAGGAAGTGTGTGGACACAACGGCGAAACTTACAACACGGTGTGCGAGGCATTTTCAGACCGTGTGGCCGTGGATTATCAAGGTCGCTGCCACGCTTTGGGTTCTGTGTCAGGTTTCCCATCTGATTCAGGCTGTAACGGCGTGCCCTGTCCTCCTCTCTCTGCTGCAGGGTGTAACCCCATCACTCCACCAGGTGAGTTACACGCTGCTGTTCTTGGTTTTACACAACTCACACGTGACTCCAGGCACTGACTTTGTGCTTGTGTGTAGGTGCATGTTGCCCGGTGTGTGCCGGGATGTTGCAGATCCTCTGGAATAAACAGCAGATGAATGTCTTTGCCAAGGTGACTATCTTCCTTATGCACATTTTCTGCCCTCATTTGCCCTCGCCTTTGCAGCTCAGTCGTGATCTGCCCTCACTGGGCTTTCAATTTCAGTAACACAAGACAAACAGTAGATGACAGCATGGAGACCATTTCACAAAATGCTCCAGAGTTTACTGAATAACGATTTCAAAAATTTTCACAGTACTCAAGCGGTCATGTAAACAGCATGCTGCAATGTCTTAAATCACATTCAGTTATTTTTTTTAATTCCATTAATTGGGTTATTGAGGGGTTTTTTGCATGTGTAAGTGCACATACTTGAGCCTCCTGGTGGTCCAGTGGCAGGATCCCGTGCTCTCATTGTCGAGGCCCGGGTTTGATTCCTGGGCAGAGAGCTAAACCAGCCACTGACGAGTTAACTCTCAGTGCTGGTCCCAAGCCTGGATTAAATGAGAGGGTTGCATCAGGAAGGGCATCCGGTGAAAAACTTGTGCCAAATTGAAGCATGCGGACCAAACAGTCTGCGGTGGCGACCCCACACAGGGAGCAGCCAAAAGAACAACAACAACAACAAGTGTACATACTTGGATAGAAAAGCAGTAAACGTCATGACATGTATTCAACATCACACCTACAAAATGGTCACGAAGACACTATCTTCAAAGCGAACCACCAAATAATTATCTGCCAGTAAAGAGATTATTATCAAACTACTCATAGAGACAAAGAGGTTTATTTTTGCATAAATAATTAGTATTGGGAAAAGTTAAGTCTGATTTTATTATTAGTTATTAGATTATATAGATTAGATGCTTGCAATATATAGACTGCAAAGCAAGTCACAGGTTTGTGTTAATGCACTTGTTCTAATATACTGTATTCTTTACAGTACACGGTTTGTCTGTTTCTATAGTAACGTCTTATTCACAGAGACAGACACTCCATATATGATTCATGATAAACAGAGTAAAACGATGAGAAAGAAAAACATTGTCGACATGGTGACGTTTTTTCTATATAGAGACACTTGTTTTCTACCCTTGGAAAGTGTTCAGGAGAAGACTCTGTGCTGTGCTTCTTTGTCTTTTTATAAACTGTTTAGAGCTGTTATAATGTAAGGGATATATATTATAAAAAATTGTAAAATACTTTAATAAAAAAGAATCAACTTTATGGATGGTAAATGGAATTCTGTGTGTTGTTCCACATCACAACAATGCATTGTTGATTATTTTCCTATTCCTTACATATTGTTCCTTTGTTCCTAATATTCTGAAAGGACAAGCAAAAAAACATATCTTTGTCCAGCTCAGTACTAGTCCACTACTCTTATTAATGTCCGAATATAGACTGTAGTTCTTATCATTTTCTTAGAAATATCTCTAGAAAAATTTCCACCTCATTACAACATTAACCAGAAGCATGCTGTTTTCCTGTCAGTGTTTATTTCGCACTTTCCTGGCCTGACAGAATGTGTGTGTGTGTGTTCATGTCTGTGTGTGTGTGTGATATTTTCAGCTGAACCAGAATCAGCCGGTCTCAGTGCATGACATCCTGAGAGTCCTGCGTCTGCACATCTCTGTCCCTCAGTGCGATATCTTCGGCTACCTGAGCATCGACTCTGAGATCGTCATTCTCATCATACCTGTGGACCAGCAGCCCACACCACTGCAGGTGTGTGTCCGTATTTAAAGCTGCATGTACACTCTACATTTTTTCCCCTTATTTGAGCCTTGAGAGCTTTTTCGTCAGCATTCGCAGTAAATTTATGGAGAACGCCTGCTGCGCTGCCAAACCCATTACCTTCACTCAGAGGCACGTCATGGAAGAGAAGGTTACACACACACATACACACACTATGTATATAGTGTATATGTATGTTTGATGTTGGACAGACAGGCACTGTGATGCCTTCTGACAACTTGGCAAAGTCCTGCAACTATAGTAATTAGAGCTTCTTGATGAAATCAGAATATTTTTAGCTAGATTTGTAAGGAACAATATATTTGTTCAATTCTTGCATTAGTGTAGCATAATTTTCATAGCAGATGTTGGGGAATGACAGTTCTTCTGCATTGTGAATTGCTGAACTGGTTTACTGCAGAACTGAATGCTGATTCAGTGCAACTGCTATTTAGTAAGATGCCAAAAGCACAGTGTGTCCCTCAAAGCTAAACGAAAAACAACGTTATTAAAGACCAGGTAAATAATTACTCACTGAAATGTTTCTGTTCTTCTGGTCATTTGAAAATTCATACATTTTGTCATAATTTGCTTAGAATTTTGGGACTATATTTAATATTCTGTTCATATTGAACCTTCGTTTAGGACACATTTGCTTCTTCCATAATGAATCACCAGTTAGCATATTTATAAATCAGTGGTGGCTCAAGTGCTTAAGGCTCTGGGTTGTTGATCAGAGGATCAGGGTTCAAGCCCCAGCACTGCCAAGCTACCACTGTTTGGTCCCCGAGAAAGGCCCTTAACCCTCACTGTGTTGTCTCTGACCCCAACCTCCAAAGTTGGGATATGTGAAGAAGGAATTTCACTGTGCTGTAATGTATATGTGACACATAAAGGCTATTCTTATTCCATAAATCACTCACAGCATTCTAATGTTGTTGTTTTTTTATTGTTGTTTTTTGTTTGCATCTAGCCTCCCCACACTGTAAGTGTGTGAGGTCATGAGGTGTATCTATGATCATTGCTCAGAGTGAATAAGGAACAGTGTCTCTCTCTCTCTCTCTCTTTTTTATGCAGCGTTAGCAAAATGTAATAGCTTCAAAATCAGTGAACTGAGATCACAGTTTTAATACAATTTTACGCGCTGACCTGATTCAGCTCGAACTCATGATCACGCTCCAGTTCTGGACTTAAGAATGTAATACGTTTTTTTTTCAAGGGATAAATTACATTAGATAAATTTAAATTTCCTGTTATTAAAGCTGTAACCTTATTTGAAGACACAGTGGCTCAGTTCTTTGTACATTTGCCTGACACCTTCAGTGTTTGGGTTTTGATTCCCACATCTGCCATGTGTGTGGAGTTTATGTTCTCGCTGTGCTTCAGGGGTTTCCTCCAGGTACTCCGGTTTCCTCAATCAGTCTAAAGACATGCTCTGTAGGCTGATCGGCATCTCTAAATCGTGTGTAGTGTGTGAATGGGTTTGTAAGTGTGTGTAAATGTGCCCGGTGATGGTCTGGCACTCAGTCCATGGTGTCCACTGAGATCCAGTGTAGGTACAGAAACATATGGTATTGTTGTTGCTTATAATAATCAATAATTTGATATAAAAATAGACAAACCAGACAGATAAGTAAGCCTTATGAAATATAATTACATGCCTTAAAGACAAATCATCTATACACCACCTACCTCCTGTGGATTTTTTTTTTTTTTTTTTTGCCTGTACAGAAATAATTCCATACTCTTAGATGCACTTAATTTAATTAAGGCAAGTTTTCATTTTTTTCAGCCCAAAACGTGACTTTAAAGGCTCTAAAGCGAAATAAAGTATACACCCCACCCTGCTGCTAATCGCACTTACATGTCTCTGGTGAACAGTTTCCTATTCTTGCATCATATTTCATCTGTTTGCTGAACATACCGACAAATATTACCTCCAATTTGATCATCTAGTCTCTGCGTGTGTTGAAATGATGGAAAGCTCTGTATGCGGTTGCTAAACACAGTGGGGTGTGTGTCTGGTGTGTTTCCCCAGATTGAAGCCTGCAGCAAAGAAGCAGAGAAGATCGACTCTCTCATTAACTCGGGCAGTCCTACGCTGGTGTCCCACGTGCCCCTGTCTGCCTTCCTGACCTCCGAACTCAAACTGTCCACCGTCAGCTCTGCTGCTGCCCCTGGCACCTCTTCCCTCTGTGTGTCCACCTGTCTCTCTCTCTGTCTTCTCCTCACATTCCTGCTGTCCTACCTAAACAACCTGAACTGTCGCTGCTGAGCAACCAGTGAACCCACGCGAGTGACCTTTGACCTTCCTCGCCTTGTTCCTATAGAAGCCTCAGTCTGCATAGCCTTGACAATCACAGAAACGCCAAGCTGACGAGAACAATCACTCGCAACATGACGGCACAATAAGCATGATGGACTGTTGAGCTGTATTCCTGTTGAGGGTAAGCTGTATGGAGTCATGTTCTTCTTTTTTTTTTTTTTTCTTTTTTTTTTTTACAGTCACAGAGCAAAGAGCCCTCAGAAAGGATGAGGAATAAAGATGGATAGAGTGAGATCTCCGAATGAATTTCTGGCTCTGGTGCTCCTCTCTGCTGCCTTTCACTGCCGGTTCACTGAAACTGACACTTTTGAACAGTGTCCGTTTCACACCCCTCATTATTCTAGGACTGAAGAAACTAATCAGCGCAAGTGGAGAGGGCTTTCTACCCCAAAATGAAAGGGATGTTTCTTCATTCCTCTCTGTATATAATTTAATAGACCTAAAAAGAGAAACTATAGCCATCCTTAGCCGGTTTTACACTGTGCGATTTCAGCAGCATTTGAAGATTTTATTACTCGTCACACTGCATGAAATTATCCTAGCAATATCTTGGATGAATTCTCTAACAGGCTGTGCACCCTCCATGTCACACACTATGATGAAAATCCTCTAACCAAGTGCTGCATTCTGCTTACCAATTAGTGCAGAAGACGAGAAACATGCCTGAAAGTATGTTTCTAAGCTTGTGGGTGGTGGTGAGCATCTTTTCTCTGTCCATTATCATGGTTTGTTTACGTCTCACTAATGCCGTTGTACCAGAGCCTTGTTGTCTCTGATTGTAGCAGTGCTGACCAATCAGCTTGTTAATATGATGCAATCAAAATATTGGTGTTACACTTGCTTTAAACTGTGCGCTCACATAAACAATATGGCCGCCATAAGCACATATCCTAAGCTTCGTCCTGTCTTATGCACGTCTTGTGTGATCACATGGTAAAGCTGGTTAAAATAAGCTTTCTTTGCTCTGGATTAAATTCTTTAGAATGGAAGGTTTACGATTTGAGACTCATGACAACAATCACGATGACAGAACAAAATTTGAGCAGAGCTCGGAGTGTTGAAAATCACTTGCCTTTTACAGTTTGACGTAGAGCGTTTTCATACCTGATTCATCCAAGAAATCCAACCTAACGAACCAACGATCCAACCTGAATAGCAATGCATGATGGGAACTGCATTATGTAGCATGTTTGGTTAGCTATTGACACATATCATGTATTGCAGGTCAACATGTCTGATAGATCGTAGGTGAAGAATTCTGCACGACTCTCCATTGTCATCTTATCTCTCTTATTTGAAGCGAGAGACCTGAAACAGTCCTGAAGAATTCTCAATTCTTTATAAAGGATAGCAACTACAGCTAAAAGGAAAGGCACAATAAGCTCACCGAGCTGCTGACTGTAAATCTTAAAGGATGGACATTATGAGCAAAACATAAACAGACTCGCGCTGACCTATGAGAGGACAGTTTACTCACATGTGATTCGCATGAACACATTTTGGTACGCTTTGAAATCTTGCCGTGTGGAATCGAACCGAGCCAAAGAGGAAATGAGGAAATAAATCCCCCGTTTCAGAACAAAGCACAGATCTACAGGGCTGAAAACAATCCAGCTGGACGGTGTTCTGGCTCTAAAGTGCCATCTAGTTAATGTAGCTTTTAATCCTCCAGATGTACATAAAGTACACAGGTTACTAAGTGACCAGTGCTGCTCACTTCACTGTTGCTTCTCTACATGTCAAGCATAAGACAGATGATCTCAACTCATGACAGAAAAATTGTTTTACAACGTGCAGCATGGCTGTTGTAGAGAAATGAGCCTGAAACTCGTCCAGTGTAAACCCGGCTTTAACGAATATGACAATCATATCCACAATTGGGTAATCACAACAGTATGCCTTGTTTATATAGATTATATATGTAAAGATTTATTATATGAAGTATTGCAAAAAAAAAAAAAAAAAAACTACGTTGTTAAAAATAATTAAATGTTTATTTTAAGTCGTTTTCTGACCCGGAGGTCAGAGCCACAATGTGCCATTTTTGAAATCTAAAAATATTCTTGCATGATGACAATTATGAAGTGTTTTTACAGAAAGCTTTGTATCGTTCTGTCCTGTCCATGTCTGATTACGTGTCACCTCTGCCTATTGTCAAATGAAGGATTTTCCTTTTTTATCAGTATTATCGTGCTTTGGGCAGCTTTGTAGCATTTCCACTCAGTGGAGCTTTGTGCTCTTTTATGTTCGTGTGTTTGCAATTCAACTGATGTATTTTTATAAGATAATAATAAAAACTGTTCATATTGCCAAATGTAAATCCTATCAGGCCAACCGTGTCGTGTTTTTTTTCTCTAATAAGGTGCCGTCTCTTTTTTTGTGCCTCTGTTTTTTGAAGGTCGTAAACTGCTGTGTTGTCATCACTCAGACATGGTGCTGTTACGTAACACTTGTACACTGACATTAGCCATCATCAACCATGGGAAGATTCTCTCCCACACACGTATTGTGTACTTTGCAGTTTCCTAAATTCTATCAGTTCCCATACTTAGAAATGAACAGTTTTCTGTGCAGAAGTGTTAGGCAACATCAGTTGTTTTTTGTTTTTTTGGGTTTTTTTTAATAAAAACGTCTTTAAAGTTTGTCTAATGCGTTAGTAAAAATCATTTTAATAATTATTAATAATTTTATTAATAATAAAGATTATTTCACAAAACACATTTTAAAACAATTTGTCCAGCATATCACTATAAATTATACAGCATTAAACTATAAATATATATTTTACAAAAACTATGAGGTGGAATAATTTGAACAATCTGATCTATGGAGCATGTGTGGAAATGTTCGTTTCTTTTATCACGTATGTTATCACAGCGATAAACAATCATCAGTCTTTCATTCATAATAATAATAATACTAATGATAATATTATTATAATCTGCTGACACATCTTATTTCCTTATCTTGAAGTTAAGAAAATAGACTCTACATGGAGAGTATTGCTACGGAATATTGCAAAAGAATGGATAAAATGATTGACATATCAGATGTATGTTTCAGAAGCATGTGACCGAAACATTTGTTGTCACCCGTGTACACGCAAAACCCGTGGGCAGGGAAAGAGTACAAACAGTCAGGGAGGAAACAGAGCTGTTCACTTGACACATGTCTCATACTCACATGATGATGGGGATGATGATGATGATGATGTTCCTTCTGACGATACTCATCACAGTAAAGCTTGCTGGTAAGAGAAATATAATTATGTGTTTTTCTTCTGTGGTGAAATTGTTTAATTAATAATCAATAAATCCTTATTTATTAAACAGCTGCAGTGTTTGTGCAAAAATAATGCTAAAGTGGGTGACAATTTCTTATGACTGCATGGATGAATCCTAGTACTATAGTAAAATAAACAACAAACATATCCCATGATACCAAATTGTCAGAAAAATAACTTAAGTATAGACGTTTGTTTCTTGAAATGAGGAAATGGGTGTAGACAGTGACAGATCTCACACTTTGCTAAAGTGTTACGGTGTTGTAATACTCACAAGCCCAAGCTTTGTGGTTGTGCAGGAATTGTGTTGTTTCCTACCGTCAATAATGGCTCACGCTGTACTTTTATAAAAGTCGCAAAAAGGAGCGTTAATGGTGATCATTTTACAGGTAGAAAGAGTGAAGAGAAATCATCATCATCACAGAAAAAAACAACTTGCTGTAACATGAAAGCTACACAAAATAAATGATGGCACGATATGTGAATCACAATATGAAATACACACAACAAAGAACAGAGAGCACTGTGGATGGTCAGATTCCTCGGTTATAAATACAGAAGGGTTTGTTTTTGCCATATGCTTATTAAAGAAAAGATCAAAACTAGCATCAAAAGAACGTTTGGCAGCTGCAGACTTTTACTGAAACTTCTAAACCATTAGAGGTTTTCACCAGCAGAACTATAATGACTATATTGCAAGCATGGAAAACAGGAAGGCTGGGTTTGATGCTCAGATGCTTTTATCCAGAGTACTGTGGAGCGTTTTAGTTTCAGGCTTTTGTGCAGGCACTGGGAATCAAAATCATCACGGTACAAACATACCATCACACCTGTATATAGTATAAAGATGAATCTGCACTTTTTTTTTGCATATGCACTCACTGGCCACTTTAATAAGAACAGATATAACCCTGAAAATAGGAAAAAGCCCATCTTCTTATATTCAACTAAGAGACAGTAGTGGGACATGATCCTACTGTTTTACCAGACAGTTTCAAATATTGTACATTCTGAGATGCTTTTCTGCTCAACACCGGTGTAAAGAGTGATTATTTAAGGTTTCAGCCCTGCTTTTCAGTGTTATTCTGTGTAAACTCTAGAGACTGTTGTAAGTGAAAATTCCAGATCATCATTTCCTGAAACACTCAAACCAGCCCATCTAGCTTCATTAAGTATTCCACGGCTAAAGTCAGTGAGATTACATTTGTACAATTGTATGCTGTTTAATAAATAAATAAATAAATAAATAAATAATAAAAATTTGATGAGTAATATTTCTGCATTTGGGGTGCAGATCAAAAAAAAAATCTGTGAAAATCTATTAAAAATACAGTAATTTTCCAGAATAAACAGCCCTATTCAGCCCTAAAAGTGCAACAGAGTGCTGTTATTAGCTGAGTTTTATTATATATTTTTTTAGAATTAATTACATAATCTATATAAGAGTCTTTTTTGAAAAGTGAAAAAAATAATCATTTTATGTTTATTCTCGGTTTCAGGCTTTTCATGTTATTTTATATTAGACATAAATTCACAATTTATTTTTGTAATTTTGTTAATATTTTTGTGTATAAAATATTGGACAAGTCTGAAATTTATTTTTTAAAGTGCAGGTGTTTTTCCGGTGTACATTAATTGAAGAGAATGATTTTACTCATTGCGCTGCTACCATGTGATGAGCAGCTGTACCACTGAGTGAACATTTACAGCATTTAGCAGATGCTTTTATTTAGAGTAACTCATATTCGTGCTTATATCTGCAACAAAACGAGTCTTATGCTAGTTTAAATGCGTCTACATCTAAGAATACTATCTGCTAAATACCTGTTAGAGAGGAGTTAGCACAATAAAAACAATACTTAGTAAAGTGGTAGGTGTTGAAGATAAGAGTTCACTCCTCCACCTGGGGTCAGGACAGAGAAAAGTATTCCTGAGTGTCTCTCTTTTAGCTTGAAGGATGATGGGTCAAGTGCTAGGCAAATTCTAGAGGCTCAGAGGACCACGGTGTAGTGCAGCCTTCAGGTTGTTATGAAAAGAATAAAAACACAGGCTCAGTGTGTCTGGACTGTAAATGCAGACGATTACTAAAGCTCTAAAGCCCTTTAGACACTTAATGGCACTACATACTGAAAAGTGCTGAATGAATGGAACAGACTCCAAATTAAACTGCTCACAGTGAAGTTCCTATTTATTTTCTTTTTCCACTTTTTAGAGTACAGTACAAGTAATGTACAGAAGGACAACGATTAAAAGCTCAAGCGTCACTCACAGACCAGCAAAATGTAGCCATTTTTATCTTGTTCAGTCTATAACATATAACCTTCTACTTTCTCTCTCTCTCTCTCTCTCTCTCTCTCTCCTCTCTCTCTCACTCTCTCTCTCTTTCTCTCTCCCTCTCTCTTTCTCTCTCTCTCTCTCTCTCTCTCTCTCTCTCTCTCTCTCTTTGTGTTTATATACAGTACATTCCACAAGCATTGAATTTTTCTACATTTCATAGCCTACACTACAATCACATCTCAATGAATTCAATTTTTTTCAGTTCAATTCAGTTTATTTGTATAGCGCTTTTAACAATGGACATTGTCTCAAAGCAGCTTTACAGGAGTATAGAAACAGAGAAAGAAAAAAAATTATAAAGTTTAAATTAAAGTTACTGTTTTATCCCTAATGAGCAAACCTGTGGCGACGATGGCAGGTAAAAACTCCCTGTGATTACTTCATATCAAATCCATTGTGGTGTTGTACAGATGCAATATTGCAAAAATCACGCCCGTGTCCAAATACTTATGACCCCAACTGTAGTCAATTTCAGTTTCTTTGGATCTATAAAGCAACCAGTCCAATGGCTCTGTGTGGGATTTGGAAAGTTATGCACAAAATTGATTGAAATAATTTCCAAGTGAAATGTAACAGATGGGCTAACAAATTTGAAGATTTATTCAGCTGAAAAACAGAAAATATGTCACTGTCAAATTGATGGAAAAAAAACCCCCAATTATAATCAGTAGCACAATAATAAAACTGTTTACTGTGTTCATTCTAATTAATTTCTGTTCTAAAACATCTAAATCTGTTGGGGGTTTTTTTCTTTCTTCCTCCTGCAGGTAGTCAGGGTGCTCTATCATCTACCATCAACATAGAGCAAGTGTCTGTACAACAAGGAAAGTCCATCATCATTCCTTATTTATATAAAGCGAAATATACTAATAATCGAAAGTACCTGTGTTTTGGAAATAATGTTTTTGTTTGCAAAGATAAGTCCTTAAAACACAGAACGGTGTTCACCTCAGATGACCAAACTGAGCATATATTTACTGTGACTATGAAGAATGTAACAGCTAGTGATGCGGGTTCTTACTGGTGTTCTGTGGACACCTCTGGCTTCGATGTAAGGACACACTTTCAGCTAAAAGTCACGACAGGTGAGATTACCATGCGCTATTAATCTATGATCTTTGAAATATGAACTTGGGGCATTATTCTATATCATAAGGGTAAGGGAAAAAATTCAAATTTCTGAATAACCTCAGATGATGACAAACTAAGAACTGATCCTAGGTCCAGACTTATGCATTTTGATATTTCAAATGTGAAAATGTACACCGACCAGGCATAACATTATGACCACATGCCTATTATTGACCCGATCTGACCCGTCATGCACTGTGTATTCTGACACCTGTCTATCAGAACCAACGTTAACTTCTTCAGCAGTTTGAGCAACAGTAGCTTCTCTGTTGAATCGGATCAGCCTTCGCTCCCCACGTGCATCAATGAGCCTTGGCCGCCCATGACCCTGTCTTCGGTTCACCACTGTTCCTTCCTTGGACCTCTTTTGATAGATACTGACCACTGCAGACCGGGAACACCCCACAAGAGCTGCAGTTTTGGAGATGCTCTGATCCAGTAGTCTAGCCATCACAATTTGGCCCTTGTCAAACTCACTCAAATCCTTACGCTTGACCATTTTTCCTGCTTCTAACACATCAACTTTGAGGACAAAATGTTCACTTGCTGTCTAATATATCCCACCCACTAACAGGTGCCATGATGAGGAGATAATCAGTGTTATTCACTTCACCTGTCACTGCTCATAATGATATGCCTGCTCACTGTATACAGGAGTAGAAGATATATAATCTCACTTGCTAGTATATATATAAACAATTGCATGATCAAATGGCCACATTGGTTGTTATATGCACAGAACTTTGGCCATAGTGTTTGGCAACCTATGAGAAGCATTAATATAGACCCAAATATATCCTAGTCACTATTGTTTTCTAAAGAAGCTCAGGCACATTATGTTTGCACCCTTGACAAAGAGTCACTGTGTGAACACTTGGCTATCAGCTATAACACATTAAGAATATTACTCGAGTTTCTCACCATGTTTTGCTAGCAGGTGAGTTATATGGTGTCTTTACACTTCACTTTATTATGTTCCTGATGCTGAAATGATGATCTGTCGTCCAGTGTGTGTGTGTAATGCAGCAGGTTGTAGGATTCAATCATGTGCTATAGTTATAAAGGTAAACCCAAGACATCATCTTCACCATGATTTATCTACCTCTGTGTCTGATCATGTTCATTTTTGTAAGCGAGAAGAAATTAAAAATATAAGATGGATTTTTATCTGATTTTTTATGTGTTCCTCACAGCTGCTCCTGATCTGTATGTGGATAATCAGACAGTCATTGGATATGAGGGCAGGCATGTGGTGATTTCCTGCAATCATCAGTCTAAATCAACCCAAAAATGGTGTAAGATTGGTGGTCCATGTGTGAGCACTAGCGGAAACATAAGCGGTGCATCGGTTCAGCTCAGGAATACGGACCGGGGTTTTAGTGTGACCATGAGCGAGCTGACGATGAACAACACAGGATGGTACTTCTGCTCAACAGGAAATTGGCAGATGCCTGTTAACATCATCATGCAAAGCGCTACACCCGGCTGGGGGAGGTAGAAATTCCTGCTTCTCCGAATCTCTTAAAGGAGATGAATTATACATTTTATATCTTCTCACTGTATACTATTAAAATAAGAAGGTTCATCCTGAGTTCTTGTTTTCGTATTTGTCAGTGTAAATGTGGCTATTTACATATACAGTGTTGTATACTGTATAATCCCAATATGTTTTATTATTTCTACAGAACACTTCATGGTTTTAATCACAATTTCTCTTTCTGCTCCACAACAGAAGCTCATTTGCATGGCTGGTATTTTTAGGATTGCTGCCTACAGTAGCTTTTATTGCTGTAATTATGTTCAGGCAACACAAACAAAGTAAGTCCTTCAATGACTTTTCCAAATTTATTGCATTTACTCATTGCACAAGGAGTAAAAGATGATAATCCGATCTCAAGCTTACAGATAATAAAATTCTATGAAATTCATAACCTCCTTTATTTCAGAGTGTGAAATATTCTCACCGCACAAGAGATCTGAAAATACATACGTAAGCATGAAAAAACCGAATCCACAAGTGAGTTTAGAGCTAATTTGCCTTCTCAGACCAAAATAAATCCATAAATACTTATATCAGTGCCATATTATTTTATATTAATTTGTCTAAATATAATTGACCTTTTTTTCTTTAAGACAAAGCAACATACAGACGAAGAAGCTCAAGACTATGAAATTATGTCCAGTCCTGTGCAAACATCAGGGGTAAAACACTACAAGCAGATACACTGGACATTATGAAAATCTCTGCTTTATCTTTCTCTTTTTATAATGCGTACACTTTCAACTTGTGAATAATCATCATTAAGTTGTACTGAGAAAGATTGTGTACATGTTGCATCATCATATTATCCACTAGAACTAACACATACCCCATTTATACTATATAGAGTTAATGTACTACTTATTGTACTTATTATGCAATGCTTGTGGGTTATGAATAATGATCATTTGAGTCTAAGTGCGTACAACATCATACTACCCCCCAAAAAGTATGATTATTATTACTACATTCATTCCTAATACTTCAAAATACACATTTATAAGCTTTATAATACACTTACTGTACACCTATTCAATATATACAGTGGGGCAAAAAAGTATTTAGTCAGCCACCAATTGTGCAAGTTCTCCCACTTAAAAAGAAGAGAGAGGCCTGTAATTTTTATCATAGGTACACTTCAACTATGAGAGACAGAATGAGAAAAAAAAAATCCAGAAAATCACATTGTCTGATTTTTAAAGAATTTATTTGCAAATTATGGTGGAAAATAAGTATTTGGTCACCTACAAAAAAGCAAGATTACTGGCTCTCACAGACCTGTAACAACTTCTTTAAGAGGCTCCTCTGTCCTCCACTCGTTACCTGTATTAATGGCACCTGTTTGAACTCGTTATCAGTATAAAAGACACCTGTCCACAACCTCAAACAGTCAGACTCCAAACTCCACTATGGCCAAGACCAAAGAGCTGTCAAAGGACACCAGAAACAAAATTGTAGACCTGCACCAGGCTGGGAAGACTGAATCTGCAATAGGTAAGCAGCTTGGTGTGAAGAAATCAACTGTGGGAGCAATTATTAGAAAATGGAAGACATACAAGACCACTGATAATCTCCCTCGATCTGGGGCTCCACGCAAGATCTCACCCCGTGGGGTCAAAATGATCACAAGAACGGTGAGCAAAAATCCCAGAACCACACGGGGGACCTAGTGAATGACCTGCAGAGAGCTGGGACCAAAGTAACAAAGGCTACCATCAGTAACACACTACGCCGCCAGGGACTCAAATCCTGCAGTGCCAGACGTGTCCCCCTGCTTAAGCCAGTACATGTCCGGGCCCGTCTGAAGTTTGCTAGAGAGCATTTGGATGATCCAGAAGAGGATTGGGAGAATGTCATATGGTCAGATGAAACCAAAATAGAACTTTTTGGTAAAAACTCAACTTGTCGTGTTTGGAGAAGAAAGAATGCTGAGTTGCATCCAAAGAACACCATACCTACTGTGAAGCATGGGGGTGGAAACATCATGCTTTGGGGCTGTTTTTCTGCAAAGGAACCAAGACGACTGATCCGTGTAAAGGAAAGAATGAATGGGGCCATGTATCGTGAGATTTTGAGTAAAAACCTCCTTCCATCAGCAAGGGCATTGAAGATGAAATGTGGCTGGGTCTTTCAGCATGACAATGATCCCAAACACACCGCCTGGGCAACAAAGGAGTGGCTTCGTAAGAAGCATTTCAAGGTCCTGGAGTGGCCTAGCCAGTCTCCAGATCTCAACCCCATAGAAAATCTTTGGAGGGAGTTGAAAATCCATGTTGCCCAGCGACAGCCCCAAAACATCACTGCTCTAGAGGAGATCTGCATGGAGGAATGGGCCAAACTACCAGCAACAGTGTGTAAAAACCTTGTGGCGACTTACAGAAAACGTTTGACCTCTGTCATTGCCAACAAAGGGTATATAACAAAGTATTGAGATGAACTTTTGTTATTGACCAAATACTTATTTTCCACCATAACTTGCAAATAAATTCTTTAAAAATCAGACAATGTGATTTTCTGGATTTTTTTTTTCTCATTCTGTCTCTCATAGTTGAAGTGTACCTATGATGAAAATTACAGGCCTCTCTCATCTTTTTAAGTGGGAGAACTTGCACAATTGGTGGCTGACTAAATACGTTTTTGCCCCACTGTATACACTTATGAATCACTTGTGAATACGATTGCTTATGAATAATAAAATAAGTTATTTTCTATATAGTCTATAAATGAATTGTATATACTATTTATACAATTTATACACCAATCAGGCATATCATTATGAGCAGTGACAGGTGAAGTGAATAACACTGATTATCTCCTCATCATGGCACCTGTTAGCGGGTGGGATATATTAGGCAGCAAGTGAACATTTTGTCCTCAAATTTGATGTGTTAGAAGCAGGAAAAATGGACAAGTGTAAGGATTTGAGCGAGTTTGACAAGGGCCAAATTGTGATGGCTAGACGACTGGATCAGAGCATCTCCAAAACTGTAGCTCTTGTGGGGTGTTCCCGGTCTGTAGTGGTCAGTATCTATCAAAAGTGGTCCAAAGAAGGAACAGTGGTGAACCAGCCACAGGGTCATGGGTGACCTAGGCTTATTAATGCACATGGGTAGTGAAGGCTGGCCCGTGTGGTCCGATCCAACAGATGAGCTACTGTTGCTCAGATTGCTGAAGAAGTTAATGCTGGTTCTGATAGAAAGGTGTCAGAATACACAGTGTATGACGGGTCAGGGCTGTTTTGACAGCAAAGGGAGGACCAACACAATGACCAACACAATATTAGGCAGGTGGTCATAATGTTATGCCTGGTCGGTGTATAGCTGGATTTATACATTATGGTGTATTAGGATGTTGTATGTACTGACATACTTTTAGTTAATGCCTTTTTTATGTCTAATCTTATGCTAGGTTCAAGGGACAAAGTGTGAAGTCTATGAATCACAAAAGACAGGTATGTGTTTTTGTTTTACTATATAAATAAAACTCATACTGTTAGAGTGTGACATTTTCCCAATTCTTCTCCAGATATGATGTGTGTTAAATGAAGTGTGAAGTGAATACATGAATACAGTGAAGTGTACTGATGAGAAAACCAGAAAATGAGAAGCATTTATTTGTCATATATTCATAACAGCACAGTGAAATTCTTTTCTTTGCATATCTCAGCTAGTTAGGAAGTTGCCATCATACAGCAAGAGGAGTAGAGAGGGTTAAGGGCCTTGCTCAAGGGCCCAACAGTGGCACCTTGGTGGTGCTGGACCATGAACCCTCAACCTTTTGTAACCCTGAATCACCAGTGCCACAATAATAAAGTAATAATAATAATAATAATAAAATATTAAGACCAAGAATAAGAATCAATCAATCAATCAAACAAACAAATAAATCAATATAAATGTATAGTACTTTCTATTTTCTATTTCCTATAAGTCAAAGGTTAAAGCTGTGGATTAACCATCTCAGCTAAATGATATGTTCAGGAGCTACTGCTTTACAATATCAACTATATTCACCAGTTAATCATTCAGAAATGTAAACTTGAGCATAACTTTTTTTTTTTTAAATAGGTAGTTAACCCTAACCCTAAACCTGTAATGAAATGGATTGCTAATTTTTATTTTGAACAAGCTGAAGTTTCCTTTAAGACGTAGAAGAGCAACCAGACATCTATTTATGTTACAATAAAGCAATGCGGAGGTTTTTCAAAAGCACAGACATGTTCCTTAGAATCATTCAAGGTTCATGTATTTTTCCTTTGGATATGGTTCTTTGCCATAGCTCATGTGGGGCTCTGACCTTAAACTAGCATCAAGGGTTAGACCAACTATAGCTTTTCATCCAGCTCCAAGAAGAAATCAGAAGAAATTTAAGAGTATTTAGAAGGTGAAATTACAAGCAGACCCGCAGATAGACTGTAAATGTACTTCCTTTTTCTCTGAATTTAACCGATGAAACTGTCTGGTCATTGCAAAGTTGCGGTGTTTTGTTCTGACACTGGCTTTGTCTTTCTTAGAATGTATGGCGCCACTCTTCCAGCTTAGGCGTCATGCAGCCGTGTGCTTCTGTAATCATGGGAATATCATGTTTGTTTTCCACATGTTCACAACATCTTTACTTCCTTTTTCACTTCACAGTATTTCACCAAATTCTTGAGTTTATTGCTACACATACTGACATCTCTTAAAATTGCTACACTTCTTTTCTTATTATAAATGTAATCGTACTGTTATAATGCTTTATCTCTCTTTCATTCTTAACCAGATAGAACATTCTAACATTACACAAACTGTATCAGGTTGCTTCTCTATAAATGATGTATAGATAGTTGTGTGAGGTTTTGTTTTAAACATTTTAGAATAATTGTGAGTACTTTAAAACAGTGGTGTCCAGTCTTTTCCAGAAAGGATTGGTGTGGGTGCGGGTTTTCATTCCAACCAATCAGAAAGCACAACTGAGTCTACTAGATCATCTGATTAACCCTCGTGCATTGTTTGAAAACATTGCCTTCTCGTTATGTTTGGGATGAAAACATCGACTAAATTAAACTGCTGTAAATATATATCAGATAAATATTTTTTTCAACTTTTTTTGCTTAAATCTGTTAATCGACCTCAGTTCTACTACTAAATTTATTTATTTTTTTGAAATCCAGGATTTAAACTCTTTAAATGCCAGCTTTATAAGTGATGTCACTGATTTGGAGAAAAAACACACAAAATGGCTTATTTTCAATATAAAAGGTGATTGTGGACTGGATTTTTTTTTTCTTTACCTTTTATCACAGTCTTGGATATGTTAAAGATTAGTAACAACATTGGCTTTGACGCATTGTTAGTTTTTTTGCAGCATCAGATTTTCATTTTTTATCATTCATTTACTGTTCATGGATGTTTTTGCCCCATAGACTTCCATTATAACGACATTTTTTGACTGCATAGCCATGACACTATATAATCTAGCCATGGGGGTCACAGACCAGTGACTTCTGTGCCGGTCCCAAGCCTGGATAAATAGAGAGGGTTGCGTCAGGAAGGACATCCGGTGTAAAACATTGCCAAATTTAACCATGCGAATCGTCAGTACTCAGAATTTCATACCGGATCGGTCGAGGCCCGGGTTAACAACGACCGCCATCGGCGCCGTTGACCTACTGGGCGCCGGTGGAAATTGGGTTACTGTTGGACAAAGAAGTAGAGGAGGGAGGAAAGTGCACAGACAAGAAGAGGAAAGGTAAGAGTGTAGAACTGAGAATAGGAACTTTGAATGTTGGTACTATGACAGGAAAAGGTAGAGAGCTGGCTGATCTGATGGAGAGAAGGAAGGTGGACATACTGTGTGCACAGAAGACCAGGTGGAAGGGTAGCAAGGCTCGTTAGTAAGAGAAATGGGGTAGGTGTGGTTCGCACCTGGTTCACAGTCTCCGCTCTAATTCATCCCAAAGGTGTTCTATCTGGTTGACGTCAGGACTCTGAAGTTCCTCCACACCAAACTCGCTCATCCATGTCTTTATGGACCTTGCTTTGTGCACTGGTGTGCAGTCATGTTGGAACAGAAAGGGGTCATCCCCAAACTGCTCCCACAAAGTTGGGAGCATGAAATTGTCCAAGGTGTCTTGGTACACTGAAGCATTAAGAGCTCCTTTCACTGGAACTAAGGGGCCAAGCCCAAACCCCTGAAAAACAACACCTGAATTCAATGATTTGGAGGGGCGTTCCAAAACTTTTGGCAATATAAGTGTATACAGATGGCTGACATTAAAAATAACAACAGTGGCTTTGGTCTGCTGTGCTAGGCATTGTGTCCATGTTGGTTTCCTTTGGAGTCCAAGAACATTCCAGTTAGCTGACTGACAACTTAATGTGCCCTTGTCTAAAGGGAGAGTGCAAATGCTTGTGCTTTATGCCCTGATAAAAACTGGTGTGCTATCCAGCATGTATTCCTGCCTCGCACCCAGGATAGGCCGAGGATTAATCCACCGAGACCATGACAAGATAAAGTGGTTATCAGCAGTTACTTGGCTCCACTTGTTCCTTTAGATAGAAACATTACTGCAAATCAATGACAGAGATATTCTCTCTGATCACCTTTATCTCAAGATGAGACATTTCTATTCCAGTGATCAAGTGGTGGTCTTCATAATCAGATCTCAAATGAATTGCACACCACTGAGAGAGAGTTTGGAATAATATATTAGGCGTGATGACGTTTTATAACTGAAGGAGAAAATGTTGGATTCTTTATGTAAGGTCCTTCAATTTGCCTGCTATGTTGCTATTTCTTTTACATGTACATGAATTCTGCCTTCACAATAGTCAAGGCCAGTCACATGGGGTTTTATTGTCGATCCTCTATACAGCTTGGATACATTGGAATAAATTAAACCCTAAACCTAACCCTATTTCTCAAGGGTCATAGTGAAGCACATAACAGTACACAGTGTAAATACACAACAGTGTGAGCTGAGTGCACAAAAAAAATACACAAGCCAGAACAACAGACACAGGATAATGAGCTGTGTAGTATAGAACTGTGTAGTATAGCAGCAGTATGGTCTGATATCTTGGTCTTCCTTTGTGGTTTAGTTTGTTTTTTTCTGGTATTTAAATCATTTCTTTAGTGAAAAAGTGTGTGTGAGTGACTTGGGTTTCTAACTTGAGATTTTTCTTTCAGATGGAGGTCACATTACAGACAAAGGACATTACTGCACCTGTTGAATGTGATTTGCATTACAATCAAGTGGAGAATATGAAGTGGAAAATAAATAAGCTACATACATTTCCCCAAACACAGAGGTCGAGCTGTGCATTTTTCAAATCCTTTCCAAAAAACAAACACATCAATAGAGTCAATATTTTATAACATACAGAAATCTAGCTATCACAGTGCACTTGTACTACTGCTACATATCTCATTTACAATGGTTTTATCTTTGCCTCTAATTTTATGGGAAATCTTCTGTTGCGGTGCTTTAATACTGCATGTTATGACTGTTTTTTCCTCATGAACATGAAGGAAAACATTGCACTGAGCTTCACTGAGTGCTGTTTTATATTGTTCACAGCATACAATTGTGCAACATTTTGTCTTTGCAGTTTGCTTTTAGTCCTCAAGGGGGCGCCAGTGATATTTCTTTAGCTTAAATTGAGTACGGGGTGTAAGTATGGTATGTATACATGATGTAAATTAGTCTAAGAGACTCAAAGTTCTTTGTATCATTTCATGTTTTCTGTGGAGGTCTGGATAAATGTTTCTGCCAGATGATTCATGATAATGTACATAAATGTATGGAAAATATATATTTTGTAATACACCATTGTGTGTGTACTGTATTGTATTATACATGTGTTATATTGGATGCTGTACCACAGTGCTGTTGAATTCTAAAATCTGCTCTGACAGTGCTTTCGGCTTTAATTCAAAACACAGGTTTGTATTAATGCGTTCTTTCTAACACCAGGGTATTTCTACAGTAACTGCTCTTTTAGTAGTTAACTTTAAGTAGCTTAAAGACATAGAAAAATAGAAAATTCTGTTTATTGCCGCTTTAACATAAGTAATAACAGGAACTAACCTCACAGGCATTCCACAATATAAAATGGCTCTCTAAATGGCTAAAAGGAACAATGTTTCATTCATTTTCACACACACACACACAACACATACACACACACACACACACACACACACACACACACACCAGGCATAACATTATGACCACCTGCCTAATGTTGTGTTGGTCCCACTTTTGATGGCAAAACAGCACTGACCCATCAAGGCATGGACTCCACTAGATCCCTGAAGGTGTGCTGTGGTATCTGGCTCCAAAATGTTAGCAGCAGATCCTTTAAGTCCTGTAAGTTGTGAGGTGGGGCTTTCATGAATTGGACTTGTTAGTTTAGCACATCATACAGATGCTGGATTGGATTGAGATCTGGGGAATTTGGAGTATTTCCATGAAAGGGTGTACATGATCTGCAACAATGCTTAGGTAGTTGGTACGTGTCAAAATAACATCCACATGGATGGCAGGACCCAAGGTTTCCCAGTAGAACATTGCCCAAAGCATGACACTGCCTCCGCCGGCTTGCCTTCTTCCCATAGTGCATCCTGGTGCCATGTGTTCCCCAGGTAGGAGACGCACATGCACCTGGCCATCCACGTGAGGTAAAAGAAAACGCGATTCATCAGACCAGACTACCTTCTTCCATTGCTCTGAGGTCCAGTTCTGATGCTTAAGTACCCATTGTTGTCACTTTTGGTGGTGCACAGGGGTCAGCATGAGCACCCTGACTGGTCTGCAGCTATACAGCCCCATACGCAACAAACTGCGATGCACTGTGTATTCTGACACCTTTCTATCAGAACCAGTATTAACTTCTTCAGCAACAGTAGCTCGTCTGTTGGATCGGACCACACGGGCCAGCCTTCGCTCCTCACGTGCATCAGTGAGCCTTAGCCGTCCATGACCATGTCGCCGGTTCAACACTGTTCGTTCCTTGGACCTCTTTTGATAGATACTGACCACTGCAGACCGGGAACACCCCACAAGAGCTGCAGTTTTTGAGATGCTCTGATCCAGTCGTCTAGCCATCACAATTTGGCCCTTGTCAAACTCGCTCAAATCCTTACGCTTGTCCATTTTTCCTGCTTCTAACACATCAACTTTGAGGACAAAATGTTCACTTGCTGCCTAATATATCCCACCCACTAACAGGTGCCATGATGAAGGGGATAATCAGTGTTATTCACTTCACCTGTCACTGCTCAGAATGTTATGCCTGATCGGTGTATATTCAATATATAGCAATATATTCAAATGTACAGCTATTACACTGCTGCCACATTTGGCTGATTGTATTATTTGCATGTGTGAGCAGGTGTACAGCTGTTCTAATGACCAGTTCTAGTGGTCATTTACAGCCCTTACGTTAAACAACACATATCCGTCCTTATATCTGTATCGAAAACAAATCCTTGATGTATGTGTATACATCTAAGAATACTTTCAGCGAAATCCCTGTTCGAGAGGAGTTTAGTAGAATGAAAACAATACATAGTGAAGAGGTAGGTGCTGAAGATAAGAGAAGTTCACTCCTCCACCTGGGGTCAGGACAGAGAAAAGTATTCCTGAGTGTCTCTCTTGTATCTTGAGGGATGATGGGTCAAGTGCTAGGCAAATTCTAGAGACTCAGAGGACAAAAACACAGGCCCAGTATGTCTGGACTGTAAATGCAGACAATCACAGAGACTAAAGCCCTAACTAATCTATCTGCATGATCATTTTGCATTGTACCGCTGTCACATCATTTGTTGATTAGATAGCTGCATGAATATTTATGTGTGCAGGTGTGATGAGGATATACTTAATGGATTACAGAAATAAAAATACTAATCATACTGCTACTAAAGCTGCTGCTTTACAGAGAATGTCTGGTTCATAGGGGCATTGCTTAGATACAGCTAATGAAGCTAATGGACATAAAATACAACCAAAATTAGATTAAACAAACACAAACAAGCGAAAAATGCTTTCATGGACCAACTCAGCCATTTGCTGCATGCTTTGGTGACCCTAAGGTAAATTCTTAGCTGATGCTAAAAGACCTAATTCCTAATTCGCTTGAGTGTTTCTAAACCAATTAAGTAATAAATCTGCATATAATTTCAAGCCAGATATGAAAGACTTACAAACAGAATAAAGCTAATTCTCCTAGATGGTGGTATTGTGAGTTTTATGAGCTAGTATAAAGTACTACTCTGTGTGTAATTTCCTTTAATGAGGCACTAGTGAAAGCATGGTAATGGTGAGTGCGGTGTATTTCACTAGCTTGTGAATGGATGTGATTGTGATGTGAATGAGTGAAAAAAAAGATATACGTAGCCATTAACAGTAAACAAACAGTTTAAACAAACTGCCTATAAGACACACCGACTCAGATGTGAGACAACACTGGTGTGTTTTGATGATCTTATCTCTGTACCTCTGATATATTCTCAGTTGTTGTATGGAAATGGCTTAGAATTGGCTGTGTCACAGCTTGAAAAGATCTGGTTTGATGAAACTGTTGAAAAGTTCTCCCCATGGAATTGCCAGCTTTCCAGTGTTTATGTGGATGGAATGAGGTTGTTTCCAGTGGGACTGTACTCATTAAAATGTGATAAACACAACGGCTGACCACTGAATTCCACAGTGTGTCACACATCAGTCTTGACGTTAAAATGACCAATCTTGGTAAGCAAAGGAAAGCGGAGTACTTGCTTACTCCAGTGGGTGTGAAACATCTGGTCTACTCACTGCTACAGTTCTAGGGTAATTCCAGAAGCCATAGCCTTATCAATGTTTACAACTGGCTGCTTTACAACTAAAATCTACGACTAAAAAAAAAACTTGAGATATTATTTTTGGGCATTAGATGACCAGCTCTTTGGCTCAGGGGCTTAGTGATCAGCACATTTGCCCACACCTCCTTGTATGTGAAGTTTGCTTGTATGTTCTGCCTGTGCTTTAGGGGTTTCCTCCACCAGTCCAAAACATGGCATCACCAAACTGTCCATAGTGCATGTGGATGTGTGTGCAAACACATTGCAGATGTGTTGGCACCCTGTCCAGCATGTCCCCCGCCTTGTGCCTGGATCCCCCTGGGAGAGACTCTGTGTAGGATAAACTGTACAGAAAATGGATGGATGGATGGATAGATTTGAAATCCATGAAATCCAGCATGGAAGGATGGCCTCCTTAACTACAGAAAATCTACTGGTGCTGGATCAGCATGTCTATCCTTCCTAAAAGAAGACAAAAAAATCATAATATGTTAATACATGCCCCTGACTTCTTCTGGCCTGCGGACCTGTCCTAGTGGTCTGCTTCTGGTTGACTCCATTGTTGTGAATAGGTTAAAGACTGGACTTAACATGCATTGCTGTTTTTGCACACCACATTTCAAACCTGCCACCAACTGCTGCTATTACAGAAGTGTATATGTGTACAAGAACCCTCTTTGTTTACAATCCTCTTATTTTTGCGCAATGAACTGTATAATAAACAGAATGTATACCGGTTGGTGCTATTCAGTGTATTTTGTGTATCTGTCCTTTACTGTTATGTTTTGTATTGTCTATTTGCACTGTCTTTTTGTCTTGCACTGTTTGCACACAATGCTCTTTATATGGCTAGGACAACTTACTTTTAGTCCTTAGCTCTGTGTTGTTTTATGTAGCACCAGGGTCCTGGAGAAACGTTGTTTCACTGTATGTACTGTGTTAACTATGTTTGGTTGAAGTTTTTTGACTTGACTTGATATGATTTCAAGTTAAAATCTTAACTGAAATAATAAGGCCCTGGAGCTCATACTGTAAATCTGTTTAACGCATTTGGTTATTTTTGTGTTTCTTCATAGAATAAAGTATTACAGAGTAAGGAGTGTCTCCCAGAAGAGGAAGGGTTCCCTTTTGCAATTGCTTCCTCTAAATGTTTCTTCCTCATATTGTCTCAGGGAGTGGTTTTTTTTTTTTGCCTCTGTCGCCACTGACTCATCAGTGATATAAATCTGTGTCTGGATCTCTGTAGAGCTTCTTTGTGAGAATGTTCATTGTTAAAAGCACTATATAAACAAAGCGGAATTGAACTGAGTAAATAAGAAGCAAATTAAGCAAATTAAAAGCATTTGAATGAACACAGTTAAAGGTACACTAGGTACACACACTAGGTAAAACAGGTAATCAGTTTGAATTTCATGTTCAAGTTCACTTGCATAAAAGAAACTTACAAGACTGAGTATCTGAGTGAACAGAGTTACCTTTTACTGCTATAAATAAGGCGTTTCAAACTGGTTCTGTGTTTTTTTATGTAGTGCCACTTCTAATTACCGCTTCCGATTAGCGCCACAGACGAGACATGAGATCTGAGATTGATGTGTGGAGAATAAATCTATGAGTGTCGGTTAAAACTCTCCCTTTTGTTAATGAATGTCTCTTAATGCCTTATAGTTAGTCTCTGGTATGATGAGTCGCCTTCAGCGAAATAACTTACATACAGTAAATGTGTGCGATTAGATAAGCGATAACAGAGGATATGCTAGAGCTGGTTCATGCTTAAAAAACTGCAGTTTCTGGGTCTGAATCGTGTCAAGTTCAGACAATGGACAACCCCTGAGCTGGACACAATGATCAACACGATATTGAAAACTAAGCTCTGCCCATTGGTGGTTAGGACCAATCAATTATCACCTGTCTTAGCAATTTTTAGAGATAAACAGTTCTATTGCTCTTCTACATCATGTGGGCTCACCCTGGACCCCCTGTACTAGAGATAAAGAGGCTAGAAACACAAGTAGCTAGCATTTGTTTGTAAAGTCACACATGAATATTAAGATGCTGATATTTTCCCCTGAATCACAGTGAGGTTCACTTAAAAAGATCTGGTGCTTCACTGAGCCTGAATTCAGTCTTGAATTCCTAAAACATTTATAAAGTTGTATGCAATTATAATTTTATACAAAAATAAAATGACATTTCTTTTTCACTACACATATTCAATATACAATACACAATATACACATTACTTCTTTACTGTATACTCTTACTATAACAGACTTAGCCTTAATGTAACGAGTGTAACTATTGATTCAGCTTAGCATTTTTGTCAATAATAGTTCAGCATGAGATTTGACAAACAGAGCTCATGTTGCAACACCCCACTGATGCAAAGCAGTCACATGACTAAGGCAAGGGGCGGCTCTCATCGGGTGGGGTTTGACGTGGAGTGTGGGAAAGATGTCCAGGTGGTGGGTGGTGGTCCTCAGGGATGCGAATGACAGCTGGGGTATATTTCACATACTGGGGTCATCACTGGGGTCTTCCTCATTCCCACTGCTTCTCTCTCTCTGTTTATTTCTCTGTTTGTATTACACTGTATCTAGGTTGTGTTACTTCATTGTCTCTTTTCCATCTCTTTCGAAATACGCCTATATTTCCCTATCCCTTTATCCATTTCCTCTCTTCTCCTAGTTGTCCTCAGCCGGAAAACGCCGGATAGACAGATGGCTGGAAGCAGGGCTCTGGATCTACCTGCGAGGACAGCTGGTGGCTTCCCATTAACGCTTAAACAGAGGGTTGCCTTCGTGTCCCCAACTGTCACCTGAGCACCATGAGGGCCCGTGACAGGCAAAAACAGCAATTTAGAAAATTATAAGGAGAAAAACATATAGCATCCATTTTGTCCCTTATACACATATATTGAATTCCTGTAGCAGTTGTGATACTTTATTCTTATGCGAATACTAGTATTGTACACTGCAAATCTGATCCCATATTTAAACAGTTCGAACAGGAAAAATATCTTTATGAAAGCTTTAATCCATTATCTATCATTTCTGAGCATGATTATGAACCTGGCTTTTACAGAAGCATTAGTCAGTAATGTATTTCGATCCATTTACATTTTTTGCATCTACTTTTTTTTTTCGTTAACAGCCTTAGACACGACATGCGCATAAAAGCTAATTAAAGATAAATGCTGTATGACCTTCAGGAATCTTCAAGAGAAGCTGAATCTTGTGGGCAGACAGATATCAGAGGCACGTGAGAACGTATGTGGCGACGTCTGCGCCTAACTTGCTAAGTCATGCTGTCTACTGTCCTCGTTTGCATGTCTGGGTGAAGTCCACTTCCTAAAATTTTACACAAGTTTCTCGCTCAGAGCTGGAGATGTTACTCTGTATAGACACTTTCTTTGCTGACGCCCATGAGCAGACACACCGGGAACTGCTAGATAAACTTATCTCTCGTCTGCACCTCCGGAAGCCTGATGACTCGTGCAAACACATGAGCGTAAAGTGAGACACTCGGACGCCTGTTGGGAGGAAGGGTTACACAAGGACTTCTCATTAACCACAAACAAGATACGTTTAACAAAATCAGTTGTTGGAAGCGCTTCAGTAACAGGAGCGATGCTATCAGTATCAGTTAATGGCCTATGTGAGCGAGGGCAGTTAAGTGGAAAGCCCGAGTTATTTTTTTTTGAGTGTGTGGCCTAACAGGAAAGTGGCAAAGCTTTGGGGCAACAATTTTCAGAGAGGAAGTTACATCAGTCACACTCATCCAGAAATTCTTCATATGTAATACATCAAAAATACACCGATCAGTCATAACATTATGAGCAGGTGACGTGTATAACACTGATTATCTCCTCATCATGGTACCTGTTAGAGGGTGCGATATATTAGGCACCTTAAAAAGGTGTCAGAATACACAGTGCATGACGGGTCAGGGCTGTTTTGGCTGCAAAAGGGGGACCAACACAATATTAGGCAGTCATAACGTTATGCCTGATCAGTGTAAATGAAGAATGTAGAAAAATAGATTATGGGTAATGGGACAAATTACTTATTTGTTCTTTAACAAATATTGAGGCTGTTGTTTATACTGTTAGTGTGTGTGTGTGTGTGTGTGTGTGTGTGTGTGTGTGTGTGTGTGTGTGTGTGTGTGTGTGTTTAATATTATCTAACCCTATGATGACATGACGGGGGGCATGGTGGCTTAGTGGTTAGCACGTTTGCCTTACACCTCCAGGGTTATGGTTCAATTCCCACCTCCGCCGTGTGTGTAGAGTTTGCATGTTCTCCCCGTGCCTCGGGGGTTTCCTCCGGGTACTCCGGTTTCCTCCCCCAGTCCAAAGACATGCATTGTAGGTTGATTGGCATCTCTAAATTGTCTGTAGTGTGTGAATGAGAGTGTGTGTGTACCCTGCGATGGGTTGGCACTCCGTCCAGGGTGTATCCTGCCTTGATGCCCAATGACGCCTGAGATAGGCACAGGTTCGGATAAGCGGTAGACAATGAATGAATGAATGATGACATGACATGAATTTTCCATGTACTGTATATCCATGACACAGAGCCATCATTCCAGTGACAGCATGACAAATGAAGTTGATTTGTGAAGAATTGATCTCAATTCTTTCAAAAAATTATCTAAAAATTCAAACATTTGTGTCTAATGATTCTTCCGGCATATGTGAGCCAACATTTCTTCACTCATAAAGATGTAATTACCTGCAACCTGTTCCCATTTACAGTTTGAAGCACAAAAATCTGTGGCATCATCCAACCCCGTTATATACAACCTCTCATTAAAGAGCTCCATTATGAAGAAATGGAAAGATTAGCAGAAAGCAGCAGAGACGCTTCAGTCTTGGTGCCTCTGATATATATGTTGCTAGTATACTCTAGCTAGCTTGTTTTGAACTGTGCTTGGCTACGGTAAGGTTAGTTTATCTAACTTTTCATTCTCTGTGCACGAGATATTCACTCCTTTCGAACACAATGTTTATTAATACAGTCGATTTCAAATGGAAATTCCAGGATAGGCTTGGTTGTTGATATGATTGCTGAGCAGGAAAAGTCTTCATTTATCTTCACAAAACATCCAGATGTCTTGTAGTAGCTTGGGTTTAAAGCTCACATAGATGACTGGTTCCTCTCAGAGCTGCACTGTTATTCAGGATGTAAAACAGTATTTGTTTAATTAGCAAACAAACACTGTTATCTTTTCAGTCTGTGTACTGTCATTGCTTCAGAGCAAACTATTCCTCTAATCTTAGTCACGCTCTACTTTACCCATAACCCCTTTTACCACTTTAATGTCTATCATTTCTTTTTTGGGGTATAACAGTGTTTTTTATGTCAAGGCTTTTTTTTTTTAAAGTGTGTGTCAGGCTTTGTAAATTTACTTCACCTGTTTTGCTTGAATAATTTTTTCACACCATTTCTTGTTCCACAGCCTGGCCTTCATTTTTTTTGTTACAGATTTCTGGAAAAAGCCATTAAAAAAACATTTAATGAAGAGTTTGAGCTCAGTTTCATTTTATAGCTTTATTGCTGTATATGAAAGTAAAATGTATAGTTTTATATTGAATCACGGTTCTGCTTCTTTTTTTAGCAATTCATTAGTTTCTTCAGAAATGCCACAGAGGCACCTGAAATGAGGGTTGTGTAATACTAGCCACGAAGATGGCCGAAAATATTTATTTTGTCAATTTGTCTACCGTCCACCTTAAATAAAGTCCATTATCAGAATTAGTGTCTCAAATTATAGTATGTTGAAAAATGAGTATTCCAAATTTACCCAATATGCCTAGCAGATTCCTAGAAGTGTGGCTCCGTGGACACTTGTCCAGCTATTACCCACAACTCCTTGCGTTTTCATCATTTTTTTGTCATGTGCGTAAAGAGTGCTTTAAGCATCTATTCATTCATTCATTGTCTACCGCTTATCCAATCTACACTCGGGTCACAGGGAGCCTGTGCCTATCTCAGGCGTCATTGGGCATCAAGGCAGGATACACCCTGGACAGAGTGCCAACCCATCGCAGGGTACACACCCCTCTCATTTACTCATGCAATCACACACTACGGACAATTTAGAGATGCCAATCAACCTACCACGCATGTCTTTGGACTGGGGGAGGAAACCGGAGTACCCAGAGGAAACCCCCGAGGCACGGGGAGAACATGCAAACTCCACACACACGGCGGAGACGGGAATCGAACCCCCAACCCTGGAGGTGTGAGGCAAACGTGCTAACCACTAAGCCACCATGCCCCCCCTTTAAGCATCTATGTACAATAAAATTCTTGTGTTACAGTTAATTAGAATAAAACACGGGCTGTTTTATTCTATAGAATAGAATGAATGTGCAATAAATAAATCAATAGAATGAATGTGCAATAAATAAATATAAATAAGAAAAAAATAAAAATTTGTCTTTTGTGTTCGAACTAAATTAAATTATTAATTTAAATTAATATTTAAAAAAATTATATTAATATATTAAAAGTTTTGTGAATGATTTTAGAGAGATATAAATGAAATGTGAGGGAAATGATAACTTGAATGATATAGAACAAATTATAAAAGGAAGAATGGATGAACAAAAGCTGAAATGTAATGCGGAGATTATTTACAGTAACAGTGTGCGTAACTAAGCAACAACATTTGTCTTGATGTCTACATTATGTTAGTATGTTCCCATACATGCACCTTGCATCTTTTGCTACTTTTACACACTCAAACATATGTGCTTTTTCTTCACAAAAAGACTTCATATTTTTAGTGCATAGTACTGTATCTGTAGGCATTTAGTACGCAGCAAGAGTCTCACAGTAGATGACGCCAGCATGGACTTGTTATACCCAGCAAAAATAGCTAACCCAATCAGTCCTCCATGAGCTCCAGTGATCGAACTCCAGTGGGCCGGCCCTGCTGTTTGTGTTCACGTTGCTGTCCTAATGGTGCACAGTCCACAGAAAGACAAATTCAAGCTGTCGCAATATGTACAGAACACTGCTTCCTCATGATGTCCCCTTGTCCCTTCCCCCTTTAATCAATACGCCATGTTTTAGGCACAAGTCTTAGGTCAGAATTGGATGAGGCTGCTGCTCAGGGTGTAAACCTTGTGAGCATGAACAATAGACCTTCATCAATCTCTGTCACCACAGATGGGTGTTGGGGAGCTTGAAGTTTCAGGAGGTCACGTCCTTTGTCCAGTCCTGATGAATATATGCAAAAGGGACAGGAGCAATGGTTGAGAGACACATAAAGGACCGCACTCGACTAACCCTGAGCAAATGCTATTGTGGCCATTAGTAATGGACTCATGGAGTAATATTACGTGGGTCAGCTTAAACCATTTGCCCTTAGATAATATCTATTTGGTTGATATGTCTGTCTCGATATTTTGTCATCCATAAAACACCAGCCATTGTTTTTTTCTTTACATATTTTACTAGAGAAGCTACCTCAACCTGCCTTATAATATTTTTTTCCATTCGTCTTTGTCTTTTTCACAGGCGTTGGCCAGATTAATCTATACAATCTTAGGTTATATTATTTTGGTATTGTTGATCCATCTTAAAATCCTAAAGACCAGAAGATATTGTTGGTGTTTTTTTTTTTGGTTTTTTTTTTTACAAGTGGAACTGCTGCTTGCCTTCCCACTCTTTGTCCTATCCTTTGAACATTAAAATTGGTGTGTAGCCAATTCTCTGCGTGCATCACCATAATTAAGCTCCTATAGCAGTGCTGTTCGAAGTGTGCGTAGACAGAGGATCCACAGTTCAGCTTATTCAGAATGCAGCAGCCTGAGTCCTTTCCGATGAAAAGGAAGAAAGATACATTGGCTAGCTCTGAATGGCTTAGCATTGTATCATGTTGATCTCCTAAAGCAATATAGCCCGTCCCTACAACTTTGAAAGAGGACTATTGTTACTCCAGAGAATTATATTTTAATATATAAAGCACTATGAGATATTGGACTCAAAATAATAATAATGGTGAATCTGTAGACTATTCCAGTATAGGTGGAAAGTCACCTGAGAGCCATCACAAAACCTCACACACAAACATTCGCTCATGAAAACCACTCACATATCTAATATCAAATCTGTATGCTGTTTCATAATGTATTGGATCATTTAACTGTGGTTTAGGCAATATTTTCAGCACATATTTAGTTAATATGCATATTAGTTTGGTTTTCTATCATATAAAATCTGTTATGCTATACACTTTGAGAACCTGTTTAAAACAACAAAAAAAAGTGGGGTCCAGTGAAGCATGGCCAGCTGCTCAGTTCTGTTACAGTGACTGAAATCCCATTTCCGTGCTACTTTATTTAGTAATGAATGGCTATAGTTGTTAATGTGTTTGACTGGTCAATTGAATCAAAGATTTTAATCCAAACCACAAAAAGTAAATAGGTTTGGATGTAAGATGTTCTGTTAGCCTGGTTCCTCTCAAGGTTTCTTCCTCATATCATCTCAGGGAGTTTTTCCTTGCCACCTTCACCTCAGGCTTGCTCATTATGGATAAATGTTTGCGATAAATAGTAACTTAACTTTAAACTTTATAATTCTTTTCTATGTTTCTATACTTCTGTAAAGCTGCTTTGAGACAATGTCCATTGATAGATACAACTTTACTGTCCTTGCAAAGTACAGGTACATAGCAACGAAATGCGAGAGAGAGAGAGAGAGAGAGAGAGAGAGAGATAGATAGATAAACTAGGTGTAATCTATGAAATTAACAATATTCATTCATCATTCATTATCTGCCACTTATCCGAACTACACTCGGGTCACGGGGAGCCTGTGCCTATCTCAGGCGTCATAGGGCATCAAGGCAGGATACACCCTGGACGGAGTGCCAAGCCATCGCAGGGCACACACACACTCTCATTCACTCACACAATCACACACTACGGACAATTTAGAGATGCCAATCAACCTACCATGCATGTCTTTGGACTGGGGGAGGAAACCGGAGCACCCGGAGGAAACCCCCGAGGCACGGGGAGAACATGCAAACTCCACACACACGGCGGAGGCGGGAATCGAACCCCTAACCCTGGAGGTGTGAGGCAAACGTGCTAACCACTAAGCCACCGCGCCCCCCTGAAATTAACAATATGTACATTATAATTATATTATACAGAGAAAATATTATAGTTATAATTATATTATAGCAGAATGTACAGGTTGAAGCAGAACTGCAAGGTGGTGAAGTGTAGAGAGACATGAGTGTCCTAGAGGTGTAGTGTAGAGTTAAAAAAACTGGCCCTGAACCTGCTGGTTCTGGTGCGGATGGTCCTGTATCTCTTCCTAGTTGGAAGGAGGTTGAACAGTTTGTGACTAGGGTGGGAGGAGTCCTTGATGATTTTGTGTGCTCTTCACCACAGTTGTGCACAGACATCAACTGTGGTGAAGAGACTCAGTGGGAGGTAGTTGGGTGCCGATGATGCATTGGGCAGTTTTCACGATCCTTTGCAGTGATTTCTTTCACACACTGTGGAGCTGCCATACCACACTGTGATGGAGCTGGTCAAGATGCGCTCAATAATGCAGCGGTAAAAGTTGGACAGGATCTTGGGGGATAGGTGAACTTTTTTTAGTCTTCTCAGGAAGTAAAGACACTGTTGCGACTTCCTAACCAGAGTTGAGGTGTTCAGATGCCAAAACAGATCCACAGAGATGTGGATGCCCAGGAACTTAAAGTTGGAGACATGCTCTTCAGACCCGTTGATGTAGATAGGGTAGTGTCTGCTGCTGTTAGATTTCTGGAAGTCCACAATGAGCTCTTTGGTCTTCGTGGCATTGAGGTTGAGGTTGTTTATGGAACACCATGCTGATAGGCTTTGGATCTCCTCCCTGTTGGCCGATTCAACACTGTTGCTGATTCGGCTAACAACTGTGGTATCATCTGCATAATTGATGAAGATGTTGGAGTTATGCTGCAGAACACAGTCATGGGTGAACATGGAGTAGAGCAGTGGGCTCAGCACACAGCCTTGTGGGACGCCGGTGTTCAGGATGAGGATTGAGGATATGTGATTACCCAACCTTACAGGCTAAGGTCTGTTTGTTGAGAAAGTCCATAATCCAACTGCATAAGGATGTGCAGACACCAAGGTTACTGAGCTTAGCGATCAGTTTACTGGGGACGACTGTATTAAAAGCAGAGCTGAAGTCGATGAACAACATCCGAATGTATGCATTGATATTGTCCAGGTGGGTGAGAGCTAGATGAATAGCAGTGGAAATGACATCCTCTGTTGATCTATTCGAATGGTAGGCAAATTGGTGTGGGTCCAGTGTAGGTGGGAGACTTGCTATGAGGTGACTTAGAACCAGCTTCTCAAAGCATTTCATAACAATGGGGGTGAGTGCAACAGGGCGGAAATCGTTCGGGCACTTTGCAGTTGAATGCTTGGGCACTGGTATAATGGATGTAGTCTTCAGACATGTGGGAAGACCTCTGTTGTGGAGAGTGATATTGGAAGAACAACCGTGGAGGAGTCAGCATTTCTGGTGTGGTGTATGACACCTTTGTCGAAGCGAGCAAACAAGTGGTTGAGCTTGTCTGGGAGGAAGGCATTGCTGGTTGTTAGAGACTGTATTGAAGGTTTGTGTTCAGTGATTGTCTGGATGCCTTTCCACATGCGTCTGGGATCAGAGTTGCTGTGGAAGTGCTCTTTGATGCGCAATTTAAGTGCATGCTTGGCTTTCCTAATGCCCCTTTTCAGGTTGGCCCTGGCTCTGCTGTAGTCCTCTGCATCGTCAGATTTAAAAGCAGCATCTTTTGCTTTCAGCAAGAGGCGGACCTCAGAGTTCATCCATGGCTTCTGATTAGGAAAGTGTTTCACATGTTTGACAGTGGTGACGTTGTCAATACACGTGTTGATATGGTCCAGTACAGATGATGTATAGAAGTTGATGTCTGTGCACCTGAGGTGGCCTGTGAGGCAAACATGCTCCAGTCAGTGTCTTGTAGCTGTTACTGCAGTGAGGAAATGCTCCTCTCTGGTCATACCTTCACTGTCTTCACAGATGGTTTCACATGTTTGATGAGTGGTGTGTATTTGGGAAGCATGGGCAAAGAGAGGTGATCAGACTGACCCAAGTGGGGGAGGGAAATTGCCCCGTATGCCTCAGCAAAGGTCCAGTGTGTTATCCCCTCTAGTAGTGCAGGAAACATGCTGATGAAATTTGGGAAGTACAGATCTTAAGTTGGAGTGGTTGAAAAGCACTATACAAATAAATTGAACTGTTGGTCAGAAGTAAACTAATCTACATTTACAGCATTTGGCAGACGCCTTTATCCAGTGCAACTTACAGTTTATCTCATAACTGAGCAATTGAGGGTTAAGGGTCTTACTCAGGGGCTCAGCAGTGGCAGCTTGCTGGACCTCAGATTCAAACTCACAAACTTCCCATCAGTAGTCCACCAACTTAACCACTAAGCCACCACATCCCTTAGCTCTGGACAAAATACTGTACACAGTGGAAATATTAATGTAGGTGGGTGGTATGATGGTACAGTGGGTCATGTTGCCATCTCAGGTTACTGTCTGTCCAGAGTTTGTGCATGTTCTCTCTGTGTTCTTCCTGGTTCTCTGGTTTCCTCTAACCCTCACAAAATTAGACTTGATTTGGAGTGATAATGCTAAATTACTCCTAGGTGTGAATGTCTGGCTGCAATTCTATCCCACAATCCTGTTCAGGTTGTATTCCTGGCCCACGCTCAGTGTTCTACTATGTTTTCACATACAGCGACAAAGCAGCTGAAGACCATTTATTTTCAATGAGTGACTTCTGGTAATATGAGTGACCATTGGTGACTAGATGGTACCCATAGGGTGTGTCTAGCAATTCAGTAAAGCAATGACTATCAGTGGGAGTTTAGACAGTAGAGCCTCTCCTTTATCTCTTACAATATGATGTGTGTGTGTGTGTATATATATATATATATATATATATATATATATATATATATATATATATATATATATATATATATATATGTATAAATACATGGGTGAAATCTCTCTCCAGAATGTTTTATTTTAGTGGCAGGAAAATTTATTTAAAATGCTAGTTACTCCAACCACTGATAAATGTTATTACTATGGCGACCAGTCATAGGAACTATTACTAAAGACTTCATAATAGAGCGTTTGGCAACTTGCAATGATAAAAATCACTGTACGTGTGAACATACACTATATTGCCAAAAATTTTATTCAGGTGTTGTTTTTCAGGGGTTGGGCTCGGCTCCTTAGTTCCAGTGAAAAGGGAAATCAATGCTTCAGCATACCAAGACTTTTTGGACAATTTCATGCTCCCAACATTGTGGGAGCAGTTTGGGGATGTCCCCTTCCTGTTCCAACATGACTGCACACCAGTGCACAAAGCAAGGTCCATAAAGACATGGATGAGCGAGACTGGTGTGGAGGAACTTGACTGGCCTGCACAGAGTCCTCACCTCAACCTGACAGAACATCTTTGGGATGAATTAGAGCGGAGACTGCAAGCCAGGCCTTCTCGTCCAACATCAGTGCCTGACCTCACAAATACGCTTCTAGAGGAATGGTCAAAAATCCTTATAAACACACTCCTAAACCTTGTGGAAAGCCTTCCACAGAAGAGTTGAAGCTGTTATAACTACAAAGGGCAGACCAACTCTATATTACATTCATGTGCATGTAAAGGGAGCCGTCCCAAAACTTTTAGCAATATAGTGTAGCATTCCCGGGATAGGTTCCTGAGCCACCATGACCCTGACCTGGATAAAACAGTTCATCAGGAAAATGAATAAATGATACAGTACACGTTTATATAATGCAATACATGAACATAAATATAAAATGTATTGCTGGGGTTCCTGGGTGCATAAAAAGTTTGAAAACAACTGGCAACAGCATTATAAAAGATATGTTTTATGTAGGAATAGTTTTAAACCAAAGAAGAGACTTGCAGTCAGTCATGAAAATAACTTTGTGTGTAAAATTTCGTCACTCTGACTAGACAACATTGATCGTGAGCAGAGGCGGGGGAGAGAGAGAGAGAGAGAGAGAGAGAGTGTGTGTGTGTGTGTGTGTGTTTTCCGTGTGTCTGGGCGGGGAGTGGCGCTCCCAGCCAATCACACGTGCTTCAATCCTCTAAAACACTGAGCTGGAGAAGTTGAGTGTGTGTATATATATGCATGTGTGTGTGTGTGTGTGTGTGTGTGAAGGGGAGAGAGAGACATCCAGCAGCCAGTGTAGAGTAAAGTGAGATTCGAGGATGGATGCAATACCGTGTTGTCTCGCTTTCCTCCTTCTGTTCTTTAACGCTGGGATCCACCAATCTGAAGGTAAGACGCCGATGTGTGTGTGTGTGTGTGTGGTTGTTGCTGTGTTATTTATTTCCCGTTTCTCGGTGGAAGTTGTGTGGCGGAAGCAGCCGTGTGTGTTGCTCTTTGTTTGGAGGAGCGAAGCTGTGCGGACCCGGAGACTCTTTTCAAAGATGGCGCAGGTCAGAGAGAGAAAGAGCCGTGCTTTCCACAGGAATGTTTATTGTTTTGGGGAGGGGGGGAATGTGTCTGTGCCTGTGTCTGGGTCTGTGCCTGGTGGAGAGAAATCGGGTTAGGGAGAGAGATAGAAAGAGAGAGAGAAAAGAAAAGCAGGCGAAGACCGGACACTCAGGCGTGTTTTCACTGAGTGCTTTTTCATCTTCACGCTATGTAACACACACACACACACACACACACACACACCAGTATAAGTCATCCCTCTAATAAATATGATTAATCTCTTTTAATAAATAAATACATAAACTAAGTTTTTCTTCTAATTATTCTTGGTGTGTGTCCTGATTGCGAGTCCTAATAACCTGTCCTGTTTGCCTTTCTACCACACTACTTGGTAGGCGACGTTGTGATTCACAAACCCGTAAGAGTGTTAATAGTACATTGTCGTGCCAAGTCATGCACAATCTACAACCAAATACATTTAACTAGCCGTTTTATATTAAACCCTAACTTATTTCTTAATAACAAGTGAGTTACTACCATTAAACGTGAATTACTCAGCAACCAGACAACTCGCACTGTTTTAGTGTTGCAGCTCCTTACAGCGTTACTACAGTTAGCTAGCTGTGCTAAGCCGCTGAGTTTGTGGTCTTTTAGTTAGCTTTTCGGCCACTTCGCCTAATTGTATTCAAGTTACTTTCATTATCTAGTTAGACCTTCGTACGGAAGCGAGAAGTTATAAACTAGTTATAATCAGGCTGTATAACGGGATAGCAGCGAGCTAAGCTGTTTGCTCTGCCGAGTTCACCGTTAATTGGCTCGAGTTTATAGCCGTGCTACCTGTTAGCTAATAACTTACCGGGACACACAGACACACACCGTGTCACAACTTACACCCCTAACTTCACCGGTTTTACCTAAATATATCATTACTACCAAAAAATAAATAATTAATAGTCATATTTAACATTTTATAAAGGTGGACGGTGCTAGCTAAACCTTAAGGATTCGTTTTTTCCCCTACTCACTCACTGAGTTGTCTCTGAAGTGAAAGCGTCTGTTAACTAAAATAAAAACACTAAATTCAACCTTTTGGTAGTGTACAAGCTCTAATTTTGATAAATATATTGTATGTTTATTAAATATACTATGTTGTCAAGCTTATATTGTTGATAAATATAGCTTTTAAGCACCCCATAAACGTTAACTAGGTTTGTTGTTTGGCTAAAACAAGTTTATGTCTGTTTCAAGTTGTAACAAGGATGATGTTTAGGATGATAAAAGTGCACACTTTATAAAGAAATGGCTGATTTTATGCTCTTTATCAGCACTGTAATGTAACTGCTGTTCAGCACACTGCTTTTTTAGGTACTGAATTTTCAGTATCTGAGATTAAATGTCTGTAATTGATGTTTATGTCAAGCGTATAGAAGTGTGATGTTCAGCATGTTGTGTGTTGCACTGAGCCGAAGATCTGTGAGACGACAGTCCACGTTATAAAATGTCCGTAAATCATGTAAGGAAAAAAAAAATATATATAGAAAGAAGGACTAAGGAAAACTGGGCGGCTTCAGGGTCAGTTTGCTCTAAAATACGTCTGTGGATGCATTTGTCAGATTGGTCTGATGGTGAGTACTGGTATCAGGATCAATATTGCATAAATTGTTGAATCATAATCAGATCAATCTGACATGTTTCCTGAGCTGATCCAGATTTCTGCATGTGATATCCAACAGGCTTTCACATGAGCCCCGTCAATCGCTCGGCAGACAATCTGTGCTTCATCATCACATGTCCACACCGTGAAAATATCTGTGGGTCAGTTAAGACAAAAAAAAATAACTGATCGATTGATGCGATACTGATCCATGCCAGCACTGACTCTCATACCAGTCCTCAGATCAGATTTGGTTTGTCCTCCTTTCTGCTTTTCAACACCGTTGACATTTTTTCTTCTCTAATATTGTGTTCAATTTGGGTATCATGCACATCAATGCTGCGATTGTGCCCTGATTTTGTCTTACACACAGAGGGCACAGAACCCTTGGTACGGCTGTTTTAAAACAATTTAGCAGCTGGTTTGCTGGTACAGTTTGTCCTTGTGTGCAGGAAATAGGATTTATAAACAGTGTGCAAATCCGACATGTTAATTAACAGCATGCTTTTTGGTAAGTCATTATTTCACACTGCGATACACGAGTGTGATACACGTTCCTTGTATTTTCCTCTTTGCACATTGCAGGTTTTAGACACGCAAGGTAAAGAAACGCTATAGCGATATATCTGAACACACACCGATGCTCTGTATGAGGTGTTATTATTAAACAAAAAAAATTATTACAAAGCAGGACGTGTTTTTAAAACACGATTCTTTGAAGATGATTCTTCAACTTTCCCAGGAGCTCCGAGGCACAGCTAGTACGGCCGTCGTTTTATTCAGTGCTAAGCGAGATATAATTTCATTCATGGGTTGAGGTGTTCCAGTACAGAGCAAAAGAACACACTCTTCCAGGCGTAACACTAAATTTCACTTCACAAGTAGTGGAGGAGCGAGCAGAGATATAGGCTATTGATCAGGTTTTTTTTTTTTTACAAGATGCACTTTCCAATTATGATTCTTAAAACCTCTGGAGCTCGTAAACTGTTAATCGCCAAGGCTTATGGGTAAAACGTATCTTTCAGGGTGTCAGTTGAAAAGTTTCAGCCACATCAGCAAGGGAAGGTGTTTAGGAAAGTCTAAAGTCGCTGATCTGACCGTTTAACAAATCGAACAAACAAGAAATCGTGTAGAATTTCATCCTTATCAGGGAGTGTGTTTTTAAATAGACTGAAAGACCATGCATGCTAGTTCATTTATAGCCTTTATAACTCTAGCTTTGTCGATTGTATTTAGGCTTCAGCGTTCACGAGTGTCGCGTTCGTTTGCGATTATGTTGCACGAAATGTCTCATAAACCTTTGTTGTCTCAGAGCCATATGTATTTCAGAGTCTACAACGATCCAAAAGCCAGAAGAAAAATCCTGATTTTGGATGGAGGAATTCAGGCAGGTGATCACTTCCTGGTAACGAAATCACCCTGCAGCGCTCTGTATGAACTGTACTAGCTGTAAGGTAGATTTTACAGTGATTTACTGGGTTAATCTGTAAACAGCAGTAAATATCTTACATGGTATAATGCGCTACAATTGCTCGATACACTGCATACATCTGAGCTAAGCGTGAAGGAGAAGAACAGAATTGAACACACTGCCTTCTGAAACTTTTAACTATTGAGCCACTAGCTTAACTTGATTGTTTCAGCGGTGGAAATGGAGAAATCGGTGCAAGCTAGTTGCGTTGTCTGTGCGGTGTAGTTGTAGTGGCTCAGATGGGCAAGAATTATCAATTATGAAACTTTATCTGCTCTTGTTTGAGCATTTCCTGATTTCGTGATTTGTCAGAAGCGTAACTCACAATTAAAAACATGGAAAGCGCTTTACTCTATTGCGAGCAGAGGTGCAAGTGTAATGTGTGCCGTTAGCTTGTTTGTGCAGTTTTTGTTAGGCTAATCATTCACAGAGTGACGTATTAGCGTTAACATTAGCACCTGGATTATTTGTGACAGCAGATTATTTTTGTAGTGCTCTGAAAATCTCATTAAACTACAGAAACATTCATCTTGTTGAAATCAAAGCTTTGGCTCAACAAGTAACTGTGTTATTATTGAGCTGATATTTATTGTGTGTGTGTGTGTGTGTGTGTGTGTGTGTGTGTGTGTGTGTGTGTGTGTGTGTGTGTGAGGGGGCAAAAACCTCTCTGTCCTTGACTTTCCTGTGCAGACGTGTTGTTTATTAACAGACTAAAAATGAACCCCACATGCCAGAAGACAAAGTTTAAAGCTCCTCGTTTTTTCCCCCTTCTTTCTCCGAAGTACCCTGAATAAACGCAGTTCTTTAAAAGGGAGTTTGAGTGTGTGTTAATGCTTCAACAGCTGTACACATTAGCTTAAGGCATACAGCTTTGTGTCCTGCTGAGGATGTATGCCGCTCTCCTATCCACACGCACTGGGGAGCACCGTGTGAGCCAGCGTTCGCAATGAGGCCCTAAGAAAGGGCTCCGCATAGGGCTCGAGCGCCGGAGACGCAGCAGTTTTCTAGTCTTTTCTGACACAGGAATCCGAAGCATTTTGATGACCTCGAGCTAGCTGTTGTTACGGCTTAAGGGAGCACACTTACTCTGGGAAGTTGCACTTGTGCTGGTTACGGTTGAATTCAAGAGCAGCGATGAGTTGAGACAGCGTGACAAGATTTCGCTTTGATTGTGATGGTCTGAAAGAAGAGGAAATATGGCATGAGGAAGAGTTGTTTTCCAAAATGTGGCACTTTATTACTACACTAGAACAGTTGCAATATGTTGTTGTTATTATTATTGTTGTTGTCATTAATATCAAATAGATAAGGGTTCACAGCAACACAAATTAGGACCTTAACATTAACTGTTTGTACACACTCACACTTCTCGCATACGAACAAACCTCACTCACTCACTCACTCACTCAAACTAAAACAATTATTCTCTTATTAAACTCTCCAGTTTTATAAAAAGCAGTTCTTTAAAAATAATAATCACTTTAGTGTGTATAATATAGTAATGTTACCGATAACGTGTATTTATAATGAGTTTTTTAGGAATGATGTAACACACACACACACACACACACACACACACACAGATATACTTTATTGATACCATGAGGGAAATTCTTGTGTTACAGCAGCTTACAGTCAGTAACAAGATACAACACGCACACACAAAAATATAAAATTTAAACTTGTATATATTTTAGTTTATTTATAAATAATTAAAAATTTTATATTGTTGTGTGTGTGTGTGTGCATTGCGTCTTGTAACTGACGAAGCTGCCGTAACACAAGATTTCCCCTCATGGGATCAATAATGTTTGTCTGTCTGTCTATTTATCTATCTGTCTGTCTGTCTATTTGTCTATCTATCTGTCTGTCTATTTGTCTATCTATCTATCTGTCTGTTTTTTTTATCTATCCTATCTATCTATCTATCTATCTATTTATCTGTCTGTCTGTCTATCTTTTCTATCTATCTATCTATCTATCTATCTATCTATCTATCTATCTATCTATCTATCTATCTATCTATCTATCTATTTTTTTTATCTATTTTTTTATCTATTTTTTTTATCTATTTTTGTCTGTCTATCTATCTATCTATCTATCTATCTATCTATCTATCTATCTATCTATCTATCTTTATCCTTTCCTGCCTATTTATTTTCTTTTTCTGCTCCTAAGGGTGTACAAACTTTTGAACTCACACTCTAAAACGCTGAAGACTTCTTTATCACTTTACTACAATGCCCAGGCTTCCTGCTAAGAAATACGTTTAAAATCCATTGTATATGCGAGGAAGACGAAGGTCATGGCAACTGTCGTGCTGGGTGCATTGTGATCATTTCTAGCTGTCGTTGCGAGGACAGGAGTTTGATGAGTACATGTTGAGCTGTTGGAAATCCCTCAGCGTTAAAACCTTTTGATTTGATCTTTTCTACTTTCAGCAGAAGAAAAACCACGAACGAGTGTGTTCTAGCTTCCTGGCATTTACTGAACGATCGAGCGCTTGAACGGCTGACATCGACGACGGATTGGATATTGTGTTGTGAATCCTTCTGTCATTTTCGACACCGCACTCTATTGTGCTTTAAATACTGTCTCGGTCAGCATCGACGGAGAATCATAATTCTTTTTTCTTTTACAGTTAATAATCCAACCCAGTTTGCATCACCTTATAACACTATATGCTTAGAATTAATGCAGGGAGCTTTAACAACTTTCCCGAAGCATTTTCTACACAGCATTCCTTGCTTTTGATTGGTTCAATGGACGCTAAAGTGAACCGGGTTAAGTGCCTGTTTCCTGTGTAGAAAGCCCTCGTGCTTCCAAGCCACGTCATTAAAGCATAGATCTAAGAGCCCTTGTTTTTTTTTCTTTTTCTTCTTCTTCATCACCCCCTCCGTTGCATGTGTACATGTTCACAAGGGGTAACGCAGGAGGAGCATGTTTCCTGTATGTCACGACGACATGTTTGTGACCCAGACATAACCGTCTCAAAGCTCCCTCGCCCCGCTATCACATTTCCATTTAGGGTACATAGATGAGTCGTACCTGTTTGAGGATGCTTCGTCACGGCTTGCGATAGGCAGACTACGCCCAGACTGTGGTGTCTGCGGTTTCAGAGACAAGAGACAACACTGTGATTAATGGCTCATGTCTCTGGATTGGTGCCAACTCCAGATTGCAGTTTACACAGTTGACATGGTGGCATGAAAAATACACAAGCGCTGAGCTGGTAGTTTGGAAATATGGGGGGAGAGAGAGAGAAGAGAGAGAGAGAGAGAGAGAGAGAGAGAGAAAGAGAGAGAAAGCGAGAGAACCCAATTGAATACATTTATGTCTTTGACTGTAACACAGTTTGGATTATTGCATTATTTGTTCAGCAGCTTTAAAAGGAAATATCTTTTCAGAACTGGCTCCAGCAAAGAAAACAGGTTTCTCCGTTCAGAAAGCACAAACAGCAGCTTTACGATTTCCTATGAGCTCTGGAGGATGTTTAAAAATAAAAACAAAGGAGGAGTCTCGGGCTTTGTAGCATTTAGCAGCACGTGAGTATTTAGTCGAAGGTGCTGCGTGACTCTTATTGCTGCTTTCCTCTCTCAGGGCTCATTAGCCTGTCAGGTTGTTGCACTCAGCTTTGTGTACATGATGATTTTTTTGTCCTGGACGATATACTCAAAGAGAACGAATGGGGTTTTTTCCCCCAAGCTTTTCTCAGACAGCCGTTTTCATTAAACGAGGTGCAGAGAGACGTACGTGTGCGGAGGCATGCCACGAAATACTGACCTTGGTAAAGCGGATGGAAAAATACCCAGAGGATCACAGCGTCATCCTCGCTGGCAGCGTTTCACCTGCTTTCCATACCACAGCTTTACCGATGTCCCCGGTAGCCGTAGCTACGGCCTGCCACAGACCTCACACTCCGTTATTATTACTAGCCTAAAAAACTCTTTTTGTTTTTTAAAGAGGACGAGACATTAAACAGTATCTATAAAACCCGAAGTAGTTATTTTTTTCCCTCTGATTTCAATATCTGAAAAATGGAAAATCTTAAATCTTGCTTTAGCAGGTTTATTAAGCCTTATAGAGCGCTGCAGGAAGGATCCATAAACTTATAAGATATGGAAAGGAGTTCACTTCTCTGCTCCATCTCGAAGGTTTTTGAGTGGCTTTTTGGTTTTATTTCTCTAATTTAATAGGGCTGTAGTTAACACAAGCTCAGGATATCTTATTTTCATATTTAATTCTACAACATACACCTGTAATACACCAGTAGCTCCTGTCAGGCGGTCACGTACCAGACGGACTTTATAAGCACGTGGGCTAAACAGGAAAACTCGTCTGCTACAACCTTGTAATGTGTACGTTCTTGCAAGCTAGAAGAAGAAGCCTTTATTATTTTTGTCACATAAACATTACAGCACATTGAAATTCTTTCTATGCATATATCAGCTTTGGAAGTTGGGGTCAGAGCACAGGGTCAGCCATGATGCAGCACTCCTGGACCAGAAATGGTTAAGGGCCCAACAGTGGCAGTGCTGTCTTCACTCTCATTAGTAGTCACTGCATCGAGTCGCTCCATATTTGCCTAAAGTTAAACTACTCTCAAATGATGAGAGATGTGGACACACACACATCTGGTCACATCTGCTCTCCTTGATAATAAATAAATAAGTAGTTTATCTCGTTGTATGTGTGAACCCAGCGAAATGATTAGCCAAAATATGAGAACTGCTTAGAAACTGTGACCGGCTTCATGAGGTGTTTCTTTACACAAGTTTACTGTGTGTGTGTCAGCTGGAATCCGTGCCAGAACACGTGTAGCTACATGCTAGCAAACAAGCGCTTCATTAAACTCAGAGAACAGTCACTTCAGTATTTCAGGATTTCTCGATTAACGCAAATTATCGCAGATTTAACGCAGATCCGGGCCGACACGTGTCGTGCGACGTCGTCACAGCCAGTCTTTGATTCACGTGTGTAGAAAGTAATTACACGTGTCTTTACTGGTAGAAGTCGTCGATCAGTTTTCCACAAAAAAGACACATTTGGAAATCATAATATCTGGTCAGAAAAATCTCAAAAATTAATCAGTGGGAAGTTAGGTTGTCAGGAATTCCACCTTAAATGTTGCCATGTTGACTGTTATAATTCCACCTTAAATGTCGCCATGTTGACGCTTTTAATTCCACCTTAAATGTTGCCATGTTAATTAAACCTCGAGAAAGACAAAATCAGCAAAAAATAACGTTAAACCTTGGTAGATAAATTTTATTATTTGATTTATTATTGGATCATGAACTGATTGATTTATTAGACCTCGGTCAGTTTCACTAGCATGTTGGATTGTCCTCTTTGTTGTTAAGATCTCCTAGTGTACTCCTAACATGGCTAAAAAAGTCAGTTATTACCTTTTATGTAGGTTTGCTTCCTTGGATGACACTCGTTTGTACTGAAATCGAGCTACATTCTGAAATCCTGAGGTAAAGGTAAATGATGTGGTTAGCACTAAATAGTTTTTTCTCTCCAGCGAGACACGGATGAGCAAATTGTTTTCTCTCGTGAGATTTTCATCTAATTTGGATTGCTGCAGCTCTGAAAAGCTTGACAAGTTCATGCAAATTGTTGTCATTGATTGCGGTTTGGCGAAACAAGATTCGCTCGCTCACATTTTGTTTTTTTTAACAAGTTGTTTTAAGCAAAAGCGAAAGTTCAGCTGGAGCTCATAGCCGAGTAGTTCGGGTTCAGGCCTGCTGGGAATTTTTCGAGTTCTCATTAGACATGCGTTTATATGAATCAGAAAGCCAAAAGGTTATCTGAGGTTCATGTCGATTGTTTTTGGGAAAACTCGTGCAGCGATTAGTCAGGGCAAAACTGGCGAGGGTGGGAGGTGGTGGGGGTTTCTGGGAGTGTAAGCAAACCTGTGCCATGTGTGCTGGGAAGCTTAGAAACACCCGAGATTAGAGGATTGGATACTTCAAAGGCTTCATACATTCAGACTTCATTTTTCCAGAGCACGTAGCTGTAGCTCTGTCCTTTGGCTGAGTTAGTACAGGTCCAGAGTAGCAGACAGCTGGGGATCCGCGGAGTCGGATCGCTTTCTCATCACGATCGAACAGCACTAGTTTAAAGATCAGACCTCAGATGCTCTGTATCTATCAGCTTGTTTTCATCATGTAGCTTGTCAGCAGTGTTCGAGCTCATGGACCAAACCATGAGTTCACCCCGAACTCATAATTCGGATAAGAATAAGATCCTATTTTGTCGTGATCGTAAGAAGATAGCTCCCTGGGAAAAGCTCTGCTTTCTGCATGCATCCTCTGTGTTTATGTAAGCGAACAATCCTGGCCCCAGCACACAGGCAGAAGCTGGGATCAGAAGCGAACTGTCGTGACTTGTTGGCGATGGCTCACATCTCGGAGATACGGCGTACACGCAGGACACAAAACGCCAGCGCGACCCACGAGGGAGTTTACTATCGAGCCAGCACAAAGAGCGTTGCAGTGGTCGGTAATGCCACGTGGGGGAGGATGGGATGGATTCTTGCATCTGATTCCTCACATCCGAACCCACATCTGTCACACACAAAAGACGGGCAATAATGGCCAGGACGGGGGAAGGGGCCGGGGCGCTGACCTATGGAAATGACTCCGCACCCTCGTCTGATGAATAGGGGGTTCATATGGTTATTTATGGTGAGAAAAAAAGGAAGTGGGGGAAGGGAATCGACCAAAAAAAAAATCCTCTCACGCACACGCAGCTCGTGAGCTGCACCAACACGACGCCCTCACTCCATCACCCATTTCGTATACAATACACTGCAGCACATTCCACTGTTTCTACAAATCTATAAGCGCACATCGTGTACGAGGAGCCGGCGGAGCGAGCCGCGTTTCAGGCGGCCAGGAGATGCGGGATACATCATTCAACTGCACGCAAATGTAAAAGCAAAGGCTTGTGGGAAATGACATTGCACTGACGAGGAAGCCACTTGATACGCACTGTGATGCCTCCTCTTATTAAAGTGTCCAGTTTGCACAGGGGGCATCTCGTTCAGCTAAGCTGCTTTTAAAAACGACTCTGTGTATCGTGGCTTTATTTCATGTATCAACAATATGAAAGCCCCTCCCCCTTCTGGTGGATCGTACTGACAGCAGATGTGTGCGTGTGCGCTTGTGCGCGTGTTTGTGTGTGGGTGTGTACAGCTTGCGTATGTATGCATGTGTGTATGTGTGAGTGTGTTTATGCTTGTACGTGAGTGAGTGAGTGTATGTGTGGTGGGGGGCAGTGTTGGGATCTGCGTGTGTATATGCGCGCGCGCGTGCGCGCGTGTGTGTGTGTGTGTGTGTGTTGGAAGGATGACTGTGGTGGAGGGTGCTGGTTGGTGTTGGGATCTGTGTGTGTGTGTGTATATGCGTGTGTGTGTGCATATTGTGTGTGTTTTGGAAGGATGGTTGGGGTGGAGGGTGCTGGCCGGTGTTGGGATCTGTGTGTGTGTATATGTGTGTGCACATTGGTGTGTGTGTGTGTGTGTGTGTGTGTGTGTTGGAAGGGGGTCTGGGGTGGAGCGTGGAGGTGGTGTTGGGATCTGTGTGCGTGTATGCATTTGTGCTTATTCGTGTGTGTGTGCGTATGAACCTGCGTATGTGTGTGAGCGTGTGTGTTTGGTGAGGGTGGGGGTGGTGTTGGGATCTGTGTGTGTGTGTGTGTGTGTTGGAGTCAGGGTGAGGGGCGGTGTGTGTATATATGTGTGTGCGTATATAGGTTTGCCTGTATATGTGGGTGCGCGTGTATGAGTGTGTGTGCGTACGCATGTGTGTGTGTGTATATGTGTGCGTGCATGTGTGTGTGTATGTGTATATGTGTGCAAGCGCACATTTGTGTGTATGAGTGTGCTTGCCTGCGCATGTGCGTGTATATGTGTGTGTGCGCACGCAGGTGCGTGTGTGTGTATATATATATGTGCTTGTGTGTGTGTGTGTTCACGGGCGCTTAAATAAGTAATGAATAGAATGCGCTTTTGATTGAAATCATCTCTTTAGTTGATGTTCACAGAGACTTTTTCAGCGCACTCAGAAAGATGTTCTGGTTGAAGGACATTTTTTGAAACGGTTATTTTTTTGGCAGTAGAGACACGAGCATACACATTCACTTTAGAATTTTTTTGCTTGCACTTTTTAATAATACAATTGGCACATCGGCTTACTATCCTGCATGAACAACCGTGGCAGAAAGCTGCGTGGTTAAGCAAACAAATGTATATCACCTCGAAAACTTGTTATTTGTTATATTTGGATTTGTACAGTGACTGAGGACTGAGGAAATTAGAATGTCACCAGACATCAGCATCCCAATGTGTAGGATTCTTACCAGTGCCCACACTTGCGTACATGATGAATTCACGACCTAGGGAGCTAGAGAGCTGATTGAAACACACCCAATATTTCATGCTAACGAGCTGCTAATCTAGAGCAAGACCTGCCTCTGTGGGCGGGGCATAAATGTTCCAAAGAGTTTTGTTGGATAAAGATGAAACCCTCTGAGAAATCTGTTATCAAAAATATTTATTGTCTGTGTATCTTCTATACACATGTATTGATCTCTATAAGAATATCAGATACGATAGCACAAATTCACCAAATCATTGTTGTACATATCTATATAATGTATATAATTAATGATAGTTTCCATGTGGAATAAAGTTCTACTTTTTGTTTGAGGGCTTAAAGTGTTAAGAGGTGAGACAGCTTCACTTGGACCCAGAGCGTGTGAAATTAAATCTTCTTTCAGCTGGCTGAAGATGGAGCTGAAGATAAGTGTGAAATAGATCTGTATCGGTCGCTGTGAGCCGCGGACGAGCTCGAGACGTTCTGCTTTGCAGAAAGTCACAGATGCTTCAGTTAATATTTCATTTATCGGACCGAAACGGTGACACAAAACACGTGGCACCTTATTTTACTACGTGCACTGAGAGGAGGATGAGGGAACTTGAGGAAAGTGTGCACGTTAGTCTGGAAGTATTTTCTTAATAAGACTGCTTAGAAAGCTCACAGAGCGTTATATCCAGCTTCATAAGCTATATATGAAGCCGCAACATCAGTCCCACATCGTCTCTGTTAAAGCTTAGCAGCTGCGTGACTCAGTCTGCCATATGCTCATGGCATGTTGTTCTGTAGGTCTACTCTAAGCATGAATAATACACCTGCTGTATCTTTCTGCATTAAAACAACATTAAACTGCAGAACATAGCATGTCTGCTTGTGGCAAGTCTGATTGTTCTCTGCAAATCATATTTCAGCACATTCGCCTCACACCTCTGGGGTTGAGGGTTTGCGTCCCTGTGTGTGTGGAGTTTACATGTTCTCCCTGTGCTTTAGGGGTTTCCTCCAGGTTCTTCAGTTTCCTCTCCCAGTCTGTGCTGTGGGCTGATTGGCATCTTTAAATTGTCTGTAGTCTGCGTGTGCGTGTGATTGTGCCCTGAGATGGACTGGCAACCCGTCCAGGGCCAGGGATGTTCTCCAGATTCTCTGAGCTTTTGTGTAAGATAAGCAGCACAGAAAATGGAAAAATGGAACCGAATATCATTGAGTTTATTCTTGGCATTAAACCAGTTTGAAGCAGGTTTAGATAAAATTTGAGCTGATCTTCATCAGTATCAGCCTCACAGAGGTTTGCTTGAAAACTTGAACACGTACAGCGGTAAGACTCTGGAACAAGAGCGCTTTTGTCTCAACCCAAAGCCAACCAATCAATTTCGAGCATTGTGATGCAGTATTTCTTCATCCCGGGCATCTAGATAGAGCGTAAGTTTAGATTGTATAGCACGGTCATGCTTTCTATTTGAATCATATACGTGTTATTACCCTGAGAAGTGATAGAATATGCTGAACCGGTTCTCACCTCATAGTCACAGTTGAGGAAGAAGCCAAGTGTAATATTTCACACACACACACACACACACACACACACACACACACACACACACACACACACACATTGTTGTTATAGATCTTATCACACATAGCATCTAAAATAGCTCTAGGTAACAGTTTTATAAGAATGACTGATTAAAAGGACAGCTGTTTGGCAAGCTAACACATTTTGTTTAGTTTGGCAAGACTTAATTATTAATGTAGAATGGGTATTATGGTATTACTGTAACATGGGCCTGATGATCATCTCATTAAAAGAATATCTGCTCAAATCAAATCACGAGTGATTCACGCCAACTGAAACTCAGATTTGGATAATAACCAAAGGAAGTAACCTAATAAAAAAAGACTGAGGAGATTTTATTTTTTAATCGAATGAAATTTCCATCATAAGCATAATAGCACTTCGTCGAGTACGGATGTTTTTCCTGAAGCCGAATCTTTTTTCCCCCAATTTTTTTCTCCGTTGTCTGTACCGCTTATCTGATCTATACTCGGGTCATGGGGAGCATCTCAGGCGTCATTTGGGCATCAAGGCAGGATACACCCTGGACGGAGTGCCAACCCATCGCAGGGCACACACAACACACACACACACACACACACACACACACACACACACATTCACTCATGCCATTGAAGCAGAATCTATTCTGAAAAAAAAAATTGGGGAACAAAATGTTAAAGAATCTTAAGTGTATGTTTTAAAAATATGATAATTATTATTAATAGATTATTTTATATTTATTTATTTATCTAAATAGAAACAGGAACGAAATGGACCTAAAATGGAACGTAAACATTAACGTGAATAAATTACTTCATGGCATAAACGCAAGACCAAAATACAAGAAGAAAAAAGCAACAAAGAAAGCAGTGGCTTCTGCTTTGTCGCTCTTTTACTCATCTTAACATATGTTTTGGTAGAATAGCTTCAAACAGGACTGCAGTTACGCCCATATGTAATATTAACACACGCTCTTAACCGTGAGAGGAAACACAGGTTCTTTGGGATTCCATATAGAACCCTGGGGTTCTGTAATCGCTCAGTAGAACCTCTACTAGAACCCCCAGATTTTTTTCTATTAAAACAGTTCAGTGGTAAAGAAGGTGTGAGGTGAAATGAGCGCCATTACTTTTTGGAGATTTATCTCTGTGTAGATAGCTCTGCAGATGTCGTGAAATGACGTGTCTATGTATGACGGATTCTAGAAAAGATCGAATAGTCGATTAAATTGGTGAAATAATTTCAACTGACATGAGAGAAATGTCTAAATAATGGAGGAGTTTTGTGTTATCGATATTATACAGGTTTCCTTTTACATAAATTTATACTGTTTGAATTTGCTGTATTTTCTTGTCTAAATTTCTACATAATAATAATAATAATAATAATAATAATGATGATGATTTCTAGCTAAAGGCTAAAGGAAGAGTGTTAGCTTCAATGGCCATAACCAGACACTGTTTTCTTTCTGTCTTACTAACACGTAAGTATGATTTTTCCTCACAGCACACAGCCCAGTGTTGTTTATAACGAAGTAACTAAAACAAAATCAGGTTTCTCAGCAAAGCCACATGAAAACAGCCACAGTTTGAGGAGACGGTAACACTTAGCGTAGCGTATGTAAACACTATCCGGCACCAGAGCACAGTTTTACACAGCCTGCAGAAGAAACAGCGCAGTGCTAATGCCTGCGCTACTTCCTCATGAAGCCGACTAGCATCAGTGTAGATTAGATAAACAAAGCTGATATCATGTTTTAAGAGACCAGAGTACTAAGGTTGTTTTAAATGTCTGGTTGGGTTTGGAGAGGTTTTACATATACTGCTCAGGTTTAGCTAGTAGTGCTGAGAGGATAAACACGAATGAAGGGAAATAGCAGCATGCTAACTCGCACCGACTTGTGTTTTGTTTGCGTTTATTACAATTACAAATCCTTCTGTCTGTCAACTTTTATAATTAATATTGAGATGAATGAACGTATAAGATAATTACCTCAGAAAAGTTGAAGGAAAGATGGCTGTTTAAGACAAAGGTGAAAGAAAATCCATAGAGTTGTTAATTGTGTATAATTTGTAAACATGAGCAAAAGATTGTAATATAAAAAGTAGGGCTGAAACGATTCCTTGAGTAACTGGAGTAATTCGAAGCTTCGTTTAGTCCATTTACTGTAACTACACACAGAGCACCGTGTTTCCCCACGGACCATTATTACTGACGCACAACCCGCTAAACTCGGGGAGAAAAGATTCAGGCCAAAGAAAACGGCAGAAAGTTTTCAAAGTTTGGGATCATTACAAACTAAAACAGAAAGAAAACACAGTACAGTGTGATTACTGTAAGATTGAACTGGTTTACCACAACAGTACAAGTTCCATACTTCAATATCTCAGAATTCATATTTTATACAATCACACACAAAAGAAAATTGATAGTTATTTATACCCAGCTTTTTAATGGCAACATTTCACCCAGTTATGAAACGTATGCTCATGTAATATCTGTTTTACAAAAAGCTTAAGGCTGAAAAGGTGTAAAAGTGCAATTTCCAACAGTAGATTGTAGAGCGCTTGCTCACACACTCTCCGGCTCCACCATCTAATCGCTTCCCTTTCCAGCGCCGGATGAGTTGATTAAGGCTTTAAATGCTGAAGCTACAGGCTCCAAAAAATGGGAAATTAAATTGCCATTGATTCTTAGAGGTTTTTTCTCCCCGCTGTGGCGCTGCTTATTATATTAAACATCTCCCGTCCTTTTTATTTGCGTGTCTCTGGGGAAGCCTCTGCATTCGGCGGATAGTTTAGCCACAGCCTTGAGCACTGCCCTCCTTTTTCTTTTTCTTCCTAGAAATTTGTTTAATTATAAGTGACCTATGTGTTTTAGTCAACTGAAAATGCTTTCAGAATTTCAGCAGCCACCAAGTGAAACGCTTCAGAAATACCAAAGCTGTTTAGCTAAAGGAAAGTGCCAAAGCTGGTGAGGTCAAGGAAAGTGTTTGTTACTTATTTATTCGTTTATTTAATTAATTTATTTATATTTTAGTGCCGAAAATGTAACTACACAGCAACGACGTTAAAAAAAGGATCTTGCTGGTTTTTTTTTGTTGTTTTTTTCCCCATACAAAACGTTCCAGATTTTCTAAAACGCACACAATAATGGATTACAGAAAAATGGTGCAGATCTCTATTTGGATTTTTTGATTAAGGCAGTACAAGAAACTCTAAACCCCTTTTATGTAAAAAATAAATAAAGAAATAAATATACACTCAAACACGAACACATTCCAGGCTTTTTCTCTTTCCGTCCTCCTGCCTGACCACTGACGTGCTCAAAACAGACTTGATTGCTTTGCCCACTTGGATTCCTACATGTTAAGTGTAAAAAAAATTCGCCAGTGTACAAGCGGGAGCGTCTTTATGTACCCGAGGCTCCCATTAGCCGCATGTTTACGCTCAACAATACCCCATGGCAAGGTCTTTCATGACGTCCATAAATAGCCGAGGATCAGTTATCTGTTCTGCGCCCGGCCCTGCAGCTCCGGCGTCTTCACTCCCACTCCATGCACAGCTCATGTGTCTGAAGTCTGATGCCCCGAGACTGGTCTTTTAATAGTGTGTTTTTACAGATGGAGGGAAACAAGAAGGGCGTAGACGGAAAAAAAGCCGGCAGGGGCATCACGGTGTGGATGTGGATGTGACAGCCGTGAGCACAGGCGAGCGCTTTAGAGCAAGACATCAGTGTCAGTCTTTTGTCTGGTTTTTTTATACGTACTGTTTAAAGATAAAGCCACCCTGTACAACTCGCATGTTAATCTCTATAATTAACATGCCGTTATCGTTGGTGTGCAAGTTTTTTTCATGCACACTCATCGCATTCAGGGCGTGTCATTGCCTCACATGCAAAGCTTCCCAGAATACACTCTGAGACTCTGAGCAGTAAGAGTATAGACTTTGGTACAGTGTCCACAAACACAGCGATGCAGCAGCACTTTAGTCTTTTAGTCCGTCCAGTGCTCTCTCACTTCCTCATCTCGTTTCTTCGTATCCGTCGTCTCGTAGCTCACTGTCTAGCCGAGTCGAGTCTCTGACGCAACTCCGAGCAACTGAGGTGCACCAGAGCACCAGATTCATTGCTAGCCTTCTTGCCGAGAACCTCATCTCTCTCTCTCTCTCTCTCTCTCTCTCTCTCTCGCTCTCTCTCTCTCTCTCTCTCTCTCTCTCCCCTCTCCCTCTCTCTGATATATCTATCTATTACTCTCCCCCTCATTCTGTCTGCCTGTCTCTCTCTCTCTCTCTCTCTCTCTCTCACCCCCTCTCTCCCTGATCTATCTATCTATTACTCTCTCCCTCATTCTGTCTGCCAGTCTCTCTCTCTCTCTATATATATATCTATATATCTATTTCTCTCTCTCTCTCTCTCTCTCTCTCTTAGCTTTGGTTAAAAGAAGGCTTGTTTAACTTTTTCAGAAATCAGTTTAATGCAGTGATGTAAACAAAACCAAAATTTGATGCAATACATTTAGGAAAACTAGTCAGACTGTCCTGAATTACAGCACTTTTAAAAACATTTATTTGTTTGCATGAAATTAATAAATTAGCAGCCTAATAGCATAAGAATACCCGAGTCACACAGTTGTCTGGAATTGCAATGTGCAATGAAGCATTATGATTTTATTCTTTTCACTAAAGTGCTTTCGCATTATTATCGAGTTGTGACCTTTCTGACCGAGACGCCGTCTGCGGCCGCGGAAACGCTCGCTGCCTCGTCGCTCCGTAGAAGCCCGCTAATACTCAGGCTGTACAATGTGGACCTTCACTTTTATTCCATTTCACCTTTACCGTCTCTTGTTTGCGATATTTCCAACCGCCTCTTCATCGTTGGACATTTCAATTTTCAGATCATTGTGATTGTGCTTTTGTCCTTTTAGGATGTACGGAAAGGACGAACACACACACACACACACACACACACACACACACACATACACAGAAATGTATTACAATGACTGTAGCTTACATTCAGGGCCATGTGGAATATTTTTCCACAGTCGTTGTGCATTTCCTGATATTTATTAGACGTTAAATCAGGATTTTTACCAAGAGATGAATTAGATTTGGTTCCCCGAACTCTTTAAGCAACACTCAACTGTACTTTACTCTGTGGTTTAACTAAACAGGAGTATAATTGATATAAATGTAGAGGAAGAAAACAGAGCTTAAAACGTCAGCGATCCAAACATGATTGATTAGAAGCCTCATTAACTAGAAAGCGTTGGTTATGCTGATACAGTCTGAATGATGTACAGATGAATCATATAGGGGTGTGGTAGCTCAGTGTTTAAGGTGCTGGCCTGCTGGTCAGAAGGTTGCAGGTTCGAATTCCAGCTCCACCAAGCTGCTGCTGTTGGGCCCTTGAGCAAGGCCCTTTTATACAACCCTCAGTTGTGTAAAATGTAAGACTCTCTGCCAACTGCTTTAAAAGAGATACTATTTTAATACCTAATAAATACTTGGAAATCTACAAACCAATTCTTACAGCCTTAACCCCAAGTCACATATATTTTATTATCGGTCATTTTAATAACAATGTACCGTAATGTGATGTAGACTTTATGAGACGTCGACTAATCCTTACACAGACTTTAAGAAAAGCCTTAAAGGAAAAGAAGACGAGACCGGGAAGTGAAAAATGTCTAGATTTGCTTTTACAGGACTTTGTGAAAAACATTCGTATTAACTTTCAATTCTTTCTCACATTTAATAGCTATAATACAATATATCTAACCTTTACGAAATGCCATCTTTCTCTGTAGTCGTGTGTGCGTGCGTGTGTGTGTGTGTGTGTGCGTGCTGGTATTCAGTGGTACTGGTATTCACACCTGCTGTAACTAGGCTTAGTGCTGATTTACATACGCTTCATGGTACAGGCCACACACACACACACAAATGTCGCGGCTTTGTTTTCTCTTCGGTACGTTAGAGCGCCTGAGGCATGTCACTGTGGCACAAAATCAAACTAGGAAAACCACCAAAGAAACTGATTGGCATTAGACACGTTTAGTGCTAAGCAGAAACCCAGCAACTGTTACAAATCTCACACGCACACACACGGAGTAATACACAAGACTCAGAAACAGGTGTGTACTGAAACACAGTCACTGGTAATGTTGGTATTGTAGAATTTTATTTATATGTTTTATTTTATTAATATAATTATTGAAGGTTAAAAATGTTTAACATTTGTTTCTAATGTTTTGCTCGCTCTTACATGCGTACACACACACACACACACACACACACACACCACACACACACACACACACACTCTCTCTCTCTCTCTCTCTCTTACACACTCACACACACACTCTTTTAGGCACACACACACATTCAGTCTCTCTCTCTCCCTTACACACACACACACACACACACACACACACACACACACACACACACACACACACACACACACACACACAACACACACACACACACTCTTTTAGGCACACACACACTCACATTCACACTCTTAGACTCATTCTCTCTCTCTCTCTCTCTCTCTCTCTCTCTCTCTCGCTCTCTCGCTCTCTTACACACACACTCACACATTCACACTCTTAGACTCACTCTCTCTCTCTCTCTCTTTCTCTCTCTCTCTTTCTCTCTCTCTCTCTCTCTCTCTCTCTCTCTCTCTCTCTCTCGCTCTCTTACACACACACTCACACATTCACACTCTTAGACTCACTCTCTCTCTCTCTCTTTCTCTCTCTCTCTTTCTCTCTCTCTCTCTCTCTCTCTCTCTCTCTCTCTCTCTCTCTCTCTCCCCTTACACACACACACACACACACACACACACACTCTTTTAGGCACACTCACATTCACACTCTTAGACTCTCTCTCTCTCTCTCTCTCTCTTTTACACACTAACACACACAAATTCACGCACACACATTCACACTCTTGCACACACACACAAACACACACACACACACACACACGCACAGATTTAGACACACATTTAAACACTCTTACACATACACACACACACACAAATCACACAAGTCATTTGCTGCAGTAGTGTAACAGACGAAACAGTGTAGTACTCAGATCAGCATGTGAGCGAATATCTTGTGTTATTAATCTTGAGAAATCTCGTGGTCACTGCGGCAGGGCGAGACAGATCGCTTGGTAATTTCGACTCCTGGCCTCGCCGGAGGTCTGTGCTCATGTGCATTCTGCATCATCATTGTCCTCACCTCGCTGTTCGCTGTTTCCCATCTCACACACACGCGCACACACACACACACACACCCCCACACACCCCCACATCAGTTTGCTATTATTGTAACCGTAGCTTTTGTTCAGTCCCAATGCATCTGTTGTCAAAGCAGTGAAGTCTTAATCAGTAATTCCATTCTCTGTTGTCCTCTGGAACAAAACGGCTATTACTTGACGGCTGGAAGCAGCTCTGGATGGGATTGCATTTACTGGCTTGAGTGTCTGGACAAGGTCTTTGAAGCCGCCGGTTTTGTGCAGATGAAAGCAGCCGTAATGGAGCGATGTAGCAGGAAAAAATGATTAATAAGAGCCTACTGAAGAATGAAGCACTCTGAAAGTTTCAGTTCGAAAAGTTTTAAGTGGTATTCCTCCTCGGGTTTAAGTGGACGAGCAGAAGCAATTAACGCGCACATGCTTCATCTCACTGTGCAGGAGGATAGAAGCAGCAGGATAAAAAAGGAATCAAAAATGAAACCTGGAGTCTACAATACGAGTCTATTTGTGTTATCAACAGCATGAAAGTGTTACTGTGTCTGCACGCCTACACTGACACACTCCATCCCTCCATTTTCTGTAGCGCTTAAACCTCATGCAGGCTCACAGAGAGCCTCTGGAGTCTGTCCCACAGGACTAGGGGCACGAGGCAGGGGACACCCTGGATGGGGGTACAAACTCATTACAGGACACAATCACACACACACACACATTTACACTCACACTATAGACAATTTAGAGATGCCAATCAGCCTACAGACAGACAGACACATGGAGGGATGGAGGGATGGATGGATGGATGGATATTCAGTGCATCTGGCAAGTATTCACAGCGCTTCACTGTTTTCACATTTTGTTATGTTACAGCCTTATACCAAATTGGATTAAATTCATTATTTGCCTCAAAATTCTGCAAACAATACCCCATAATGACAACGTGAAAGAAGTTTGTTTGAAATCTTTGCAAATTTATTAAAAATAAAAAAACGAAAAAAAATCACATGTACATGAGTATTCACAACCTTTGCCATGACACTCAAAATTGAGCTCAGGTGCATCCTGTTTCCGCTGATCATCCTTAAGATGTTTCTACAACCTGACTGGAGTCCACCTGTGGTCAATTCAGTTGACTGGACATGATCCCACAGTTAACAGTGTCAGAGCACAAACCAAGCCATGAAGTCCAAGGACTTGTCTGTAGACTTCCCGAGACAGGATTGTATTGAGGCACAGATCTGGGGAAGGGTACAGCAAAATTTCTGCAGCATTGCAGGTCCCAATGAGTGCAGGGGCCCTTTAATCATCTGGAAGAAGTCGGGAACCCCCAGGACTCTTCCTACAGCAGGCTGCCCAGCCAAACCGAGCGATCAGGGGAAAAGGGGCCTTAGTCAGACAGGTGACCAAGAACCCGATGGTCATTCTGAAAAAGCTCCCGGGTTTCTCTGTGGAGAGAGATGAAACTTCCAGAAGAACAACCATCTCTACAGCAGAGAGATCTACAATCAGGCCTGTATGGTAGAATGGCCATGTGGAAGCCACCCCTCAGTAAAAGGCACATGACAGCCTGCCCGGAGTTTGCCAAAAGGCACCTGAAGGACTCTCAGACCAGGAGAAACAAAATTCTCCGATCTGATGAAACAAAGATTGAACTCTTTGGCCTGAATGTCAAGCGTCATCTCTGGAGGAAACCAGGCACCGCTCATCACCCG